>RAON01000051.1:0-317076 GCA_009805295.1 Neurospora sp. FGSC 6877 | reverse complement strand
GGTGTGGAATAAGGCAAAAAAAAAAGAAAAAAAAAAAAAACGAAAGAAATGGCTTCTTTGTACATATCGATCTGCGCCTGGCTGTACATACATACATAGCATCTATGATGATAATCACTACTACCTACTCATCTCAGTGGTGAATCTGTATGTTATCCTCCTTGCTTGGTATGACCTTTCGAGGATGCCGAAATAATATATACTTATTTAGGCTTAGAGGGAGCTTAGTGTTAGTGGAATTCATTCAACGATATTGAGTCATTACACAGCAAAACGAGGCACGCGGATTTCAGGATGTGGGCTTCCAAGCTTTACAATATCAGGACTCAGCATGAAGTGTCTGCACTTAGTGTAGCCACATTCCGGAAGGACGTAGCAAGCGTGGGAAGATTCATGAGTATGAGGCAACACTACTATGGTGAGGAACTCTCGTGTTCTCAACAGCCGGTCCCCAGGTTGCGAGCTTAATATATGCGACCGTTCATATGAATTTGACTGGTCGTCAGTTTAGATTGGGGATATGATATCAAGCTGCCTTTGGTGTTGGTCCGGGGTAAGATCTGAAGCCCGAGGTTTGTGGCTTGTGATTGGTGGTTGCTATTCCGTAGCTGTTGACGATGATTACCTACTATGGTATATAACGGTGCCGTGAAGACTCATATTTTCCTTTTCCAGTATAACTCAACTTCTTTTGGTCAGTTGAGTCATCGGTTCCAGAGATGAGAAGCCCTATTGATTAGAGGTTTGGGAACACCAACTTCTTGAACATGGCTTGTCGTAACTTGTGCATGACAGGGCGCGAGACACCTTGCTGGCGCCGCATAACATTGGATTGGCATGACACATGGCTTCTGACGGCGTCACAGCAGATGTGCACTAACTTCCACGCTAGGGAGCAACCCCGCGGGGACAGTCGATGTTTCTTTTCATGATCTTTTCTTCTCTGCTAAACCCGTGCTCTAGGAAGAAAAAGGATGACTGTGAAGGCCTGTCGAAGATCGGCTTCCAACGGGTTTGGAATAAACATTCCAGGCAATCGCATGATTCCCCTGGCAACGAGAAGTCCGATGATCGGTGATGATACATACTGGCGGAGAAGGGAGTGGGGCTCCTGGAATGTTTCCCCTGTTATTATTAGTTTAAGTCGGGAGCGGCCTGTCCCTTGTCTGGCCATTGCGCAAGCCGTCCAGCCCGGGATCCCCGTCGTTGATGCCGTCAGGGTTCGGGTCGGGATGTCGTATGCAGTGGTATGCCAGCGCCGGACCCCCGAATCGGAGGACTGGTCGTCCACATGGAAGTTCTGGAAGTAAACACAGCTTCCTCGGGCCCGGGAGGCCAGACGAGCAACTGGCGTATGTTGTGGAGAGACGGCTTTATAACAGCTTTGGCTGTCCAATTGACGTGGTGTCCCTGGAAAAGTTTGCAGGAGATTCGGACCCAACGAGCCAATCCTGGTTGGTCAATTCATTCTTTGTCGTGCGTGTAAGGCGGGACTCAGCGGCAGAGGGAAGAGGCTCCCAGAGAGGATCGACAAGGACTCACTTGGATAGGGACTCATAGGAGGGGTGACAGTGACTGACAACTAATAGTACCCCGCCATTGCCCTTGCACTAACAGCTCCTAGCGAGGCCGTCTTTTATGTCGTCTGTGCCCATATTGACGACAGCAGTCATGAAGACATCCAGCGGAAGACCTTGTGTGAAAAGATACAAACACCCAACCCGGAATTAGTGGCGATGAACAGGTAGTATACCGAGTATACCTGCGAAATACTGCAAGGAGGAGCCAGCTTGGACATATGCCTGACATTCAAGACGAAAGTGTTTGAAGTGGGCAGAAAAGGGTTGCAGTCCGTTCGGGAGAGTGGGGCAAGCCAGAGTCCCCCGTCCTCGTGGTTGTTGGAGTTGAAGCTTGGCCCCCGGGAAGATCTCCCCAGCAAGGCCCATCACGCCCCGTTACCGGAAACGCGCCGGTTGCTCTTCCAAGACGGGAACCAGGTGGAATGACTCAGAAAACTTTCACGAGTGCTTGCGCCGAGTTGGTTATAATACTGGACCACGTATCATCTTTCGTCCGTCGGATTCTGGGGGAGTATCGCTCTTGAACCAGTCGTACTTTTCCTTTGCAATTGGGGGCTTGCCATTGGGATCTTACCTTCGCCCCACTTTCCGTCTTTCTACCGAAGCACGTCAGTCACGACATCATTCTTTGATATTTCCCATCATCTGTCCAAACTGCGTTGCCTAGTTACCCACTCCGCACCGTATTCAAGATGCCGATGTAAGCACAACATACAACGTCGAGTCCAGCCTCGGTGACCCAAGTGTCACGGTGCACACAGATTCTAACAGACAGCGTGTCCCAGGCTCAAGGACCCCTCGACCAAATACAAGCCGTTTCCTCCCCTGAACCTCCCGGACCGGCAATGGCCCAACAAGACTATCGTCAAGGCCCCGCGCTGGCTGGCCACCGACCTTCGCGATGGTAACCAAAGTTTGGTTGACCCCATGGTACGCCTGCCGCCTCTCCTGCCTACTTGCGACCTGTCTCTTGTCACCAAGATTGGCTAACCCTCCCTTGCCTCAGAATGGCGACCAGAAATGGAGGTACTTCCAGATGCTCACCGAGCTGGGCTACAAGGAGATCGAGGTTTCCTTCCCTTCCGCCTCGCAAACCGATTACGACTTTACCAGACGCCTCATCGAAACTCCCGGTGCCGTTCCCGACGATGTTTGGCTGCAAGTTCTGTCGCCCTGCAGAGAAGATCTCATCCGCCGCACAGTTCAATCCCTCAAGGGCGCCAAGAAGGCCATCATCCACATCTACTTGGCTACCAGCGAATGCTTCAGGCGAATTGTTTTCGGTTTTACAGAGGATGAGAGCGTCGAATTGGCCAGCAAGTGCGCAGCCCTGGTCAAGTCCTTGACCAAGGACGACCCCGAGATGGCCGGCACAGAGTGGGCGTTCGAGTTCAGCCCCGAGACCTTCTCCGATACCAGCCCCGAGTTCGCAGTACGCATTTGCGAAGCGGTAAAGGCCGCCTGGGAACCCACGGTGGAGAACCCCATCATCTTCAACCTCCCCGCAACTGTGGAGATGGCCACTCCCAACATCTACGCCGACCAGGTGGAGTACTTCTGCCGCAACATTACCGAGCGCGAGAAGGTGTGCATCTCACTCCACCCCCACAACGACCGTGGATGTGCGGTTGCCGCTGCCGAGCTGGCACAGATGGCTGGAGCCGACAGAGTGGAAGGATGTCTGTTTGGAAACGGAGAGCGTACCGGCAATGTTGACTTGGTTACCCTGGCCCTCAACCTCTACACCCAGGGTGTCTCGCCCAACATTGACTTCTCCGACCTTGGCAAGGTGATCAAGACTGTGGAGGAGTGCAACAAGATTGAGGTGCATCCCCGTGCGCCTTACGGCGGTTCCCTCGTCGTGTGCGCTTTCAGCGGTTCCCACCAGGACGCCATCAAGAAGGGCTTCTCCCTGCGCGAAAAGGAGGGCAAGGAGTACACCGATTACTGGCAGGTACCCTACCTTCCTCTGGACCCCAAGGATATTGGACGTGATTACCAGGCTGTTATTCGCGTTAACTCTCAGAGTGGTAAGGGCGGCACTGCCTGGATTATTCAGCAGCACCTCCACCTTGACATGCCCCGTGGCCTACAGGTTGCCTTCAGCAAGGTCGTCCAGAGGATCGCCGACGAGAAGGGCCGTGAGCTCCTCCCCACCGAGATTACAGATTTGTTCAAGAAGACATATTACCTCGATGAGAACCCGCGCTTCAACATTGTCGACTACTCGATCAACCCCGACCGATCCAGCTCGCCTGCGCCGCCCGCTCCGGGCAAGACCCAGGACACCAAGAACCTTGGACGTGTGTTCGAGGGTGTCATTTCTATCGAGGGCCACGAATACAACCTCAGAGGCCGCGGAAACGGACCTATTTCATCCTTGGCCAACGCCCTCAAGAGTGTTGGCGTGGATTTAGATGTCCAGGACTACAAGGAGCACGCCGTCGGCCGTGGTCGTGATGTCAAGGCTGCTACCTACATAGAGTGTACGGCAGCCGGGCAAACCGAGAAGGTCTGGGGCGTCGGCATTCACGCCGATGTTGTACAGAGCTCTCTGATTGCTCTTCTCAGCGCGGCTAGCAACGTAAGTTCACCTATCATCAACCCCTTGATGCTTGGTTTCCAGAACAATTACTGACTCCCCTTCTGATACAGTTTGTTGGAAGCCGCGTCGGTAGCCCGATTATTCCCAAGCCTGTTGCCGACAAGGAGGTCAGCGGTGACGTGAACCTCAGCGTTCCCAACGGTGTTAATGGCAATAGCATCATTCAGGCCCTCGAGTCCCAAGCGGACGAGATGTGAGTTTGTTGGCTTTACAAGTAATGAACTGTAATGAAGCATTTGCATAAGGGTTGGTGAACGGTGGTTCTGGATGGGCTGGAAAAAGTTACACTTTCTTGGCGGTAACCAAGATCCCCAATCAGGGGATTTTGATTGTTTACTGCTACCATCGACATTTGAAAAAGGGGTTTGTTTTCGCATTTGTTTACAGATACCTAGTTGGACGCGTTGATTTTCTTTGGAACGATCTCACGGGTTCACGTTTTATTAAGCCTAAAAAAGGGGCTAGGGGTATTGCTTACACCCAAAAAGAAAACACCTGGTACCGTAACCGGGACTACAGAGATGTCAAATCAACAGATTGCGTACATACACTTAGGAATACGGGACAACTGCTACAATAACTGAGAGTGCAGCAACATACCATATCGACCTGACCTGTCTGGTCCCAAGAATGAAAGATATCAAAATCACATGCTTTGTACTGTTCTGTTACTCACCTCATGCATTCTTTGCCTGCTGCTCCCATGTTAGCAAAATTTCCGATAACATTGTCTCTTTCTCACTTTGTTGCACGGCCTTTCAGGTGAAACACCGGGGAAGTAGGGGGTCTGCTACTGAGTAAGGATAGCCCCTTGAGAAGAAATGCATCCAGAACAACTTCATCGAAGGGAGGCAAAATATGTCTGTTATGTACTTCATAGAACGGTAACGGTAAAAGAGACTAAGCATCTTCATTCTTGATGTAGGCCCTTGGAACTCTGCTCAGATGGCCGCTGGCTGCCCCTTATGAGAGTGCAGATATCAACCTTGGCAGGATGACGCAGTCAAGACACGTACAGGACCTACACGGACGACACGGCAATCTATGAGGGATGCTTAAAAGGGAGTTTAACTCTGGAATCTTTGATACCTTCAAATGATCGCTATTAACTGGTAAGGCAACGAACGTTCTTTGTCTAACAGTTTCATGACATTCACAAGGTCTTGGGAAGGTGCGCTGTGCGCTTAGCATGGAAGGTATAAAGACTTAGAATCTTGGGGCTTCCGTAGCTAGCTTTTCCTCCTAATCAACCATCACCTTATTCCCAAAACGACCCCATGCCCTCCATGGTGGCGTTCAGTCTCTTTGTTGACTGGTGTTTTTAAGAAGGAAGGGATGGGGGACTTCTGAAATTCAGTGACCCCCTCAAGGTTCTCAGGAGGGGAGTCACTGCCAGCCCCAGGCACCCAATGGAAAGCCCCACCTTCTGTTGCCTTGCAAGTCTGGCAGGCAGGCAGGCTAGGGACCCTAGGCGCTAGGGAAGGCAAAAGAAAGACCAATCTGGGCGGGGAGGGGGTATGCGTCATAGGTTCTCTCAGACTTGGACCGTTACTGTTGGTATTGATACTGTGAAGATTTGGTGACAACGCCTAAGAAAAGATACAGTGCACATTTGGAAGCGGATAGAAACGTCACTCCTTTTACCCCCTCCCCACCATCCACGACCCCTTCAGCCCTCCACTTCGGTTGCACCTGGACCCCGTTTAACGTCCAGCAGCCCTGCGGTTGCCGGGCAGTGCTAGTGAACCACTGAGCCTTGGGGAGCCCTGGGAGCCTGGCCACCTCATTGTGTTCTTCTTGGTAGACAGGATACATGACCGCATGTGCCATCTTTTGCTTCACATGAGAGAACAGATGTCCTTTATCTTGACTGTTGTTCCCATCTGGTAAACCGTCTTTTTGAAGCGTTTGTGAAATTCTCGCATTTCATTGTCCCGTCTTTCACAAGTTGTTTTCCGGAACGTCTAATTCGTCCTTCTTTTCGAGAAACACGGAGCGAGCCGTTTGGTGCAGGTGTTCGACCTTGAAGGCACGGTCTGCAGCAACCTGAAGAATTAGCGAAGAACTGCAGGAGCAGGTGACGAAGGTAACACCAAACCCACACAGCACTACCGGGACACGCTACAGACTCCCGTCCCTCCCCTAACAACAGCCCGAGTGACGCCCCCAGCCGGACAGGGCAACAGCGGGCGGGCAACGAAAAGCCGAGCACAACCCACCCTCACCAGGCGAAGCACCAGCACTTGCGATTGTTGACAAAATTTTCGAGCAAAACAAGACCCGCAGTTTGGCGTCAGCACTGCACTGCACTGTGTGTCTGGATTCTCCTCTCTCCTTCCATTTGCAGGTGAACGCTCGGAACAGCAACAAACCCCTCGCATCCATCCCTCCATCCCTTTCTGTCCATCGCAATCGTATCTAGACGGACCGCATCGATACATCCATCCACCAACCGCCATCACCTGGCATCCAGATCCCCCCCACGGCTCTGCATCTGCGCCTCGCCTCCGCGGTTCGATCTGATCTCACTGAAAGCAAATCGAGTCTTGCCCCGATTAAGATTCAAGGTTGCCGTGGACCGTGAACCTTGGACTCCCGCTCCCCGCTTGTTCCACGCAGCAAAACTTTAGTTGCATCAAGCCCAGGCCGACTTTCTCTCCCTGTCGGAAACCCCCCCCTCTTCTCCCACTACCACCGCCAACCCGCTTCGTTTGCTGGAGAGACCCGTTCTTCCTCCGAACAAGGCATCCAAACCGCAACCATGGAGGGCTCTTCAGATATCAACACCGTCCTCACCAATTCGCTGAGTCCTGGTCAGTATATATTCGAAATCCTCACCCATGCCCCGACCCTCCTGCTTTTGGCAGCCGCTCTCGCCATGATTCGCGTCAGCCCGTCCAAACCGTGACGCACATGCTGACTCCTTGTGTCTAGACGCGACCCTGCGACATGCTGCCGAACAGCAACTCAGCCAAGCCGCTGAGACAAACTTCGTATGGCCTCCCCCCCCTCGTTGCTCCTGTGTCGCATTCCCATAGCCGGGTCCTCATAACGCTAACTCGTCCGTTTCTCAGTCTCAATACCTTGTGACACTTGTCCAAGAGTTGGCAAATGAGAGTGCCCAGAGCCACATCCGAGCGGCGGCCGGTATCGCCCTCAAGAACGCCTTCAGTGCTCGCGAGTTCGCTAGGCAAGCGCAGCTCCAAGCAAAATGGCTTCAACAGACCGACCAAGACACAAAGACACGGGTGAAGCAGCTCACCCTCGAGACCCTCGCCTCCAGCAGTACCCAGGCAAGCCAGGCCTCGGCGCAGGTTATCGCGGCTATCGCTACCATCGAGTTACCACGAAATGAGTGGCCAGACCTTATGCACGCCCTGGTCAAGAATGTTAGCGAGGGAAGCGAACACCAGAAGCAGGCCTCTCTGACCACCATTGGCTTCATCTGCGAGAGTCAAGATGTCGATCTACGAAACAGTCTAGTCCAACATTCCAACGCCATCCTCACAGCTGTCGTGCAGGGCGCTCGCAAGGAGGAGCCCAACCGCGAAGTCCGTCTTGCCGCCATTACCGCCCTCGGCGACTCTCTCGAGTTTGTTGGTAACAACTTCAAGCATGAGGGCGAGCGCAACTACATCATGCAGGTGATTTGCGAGGCGACACAGGCCGAGGACTCTCGGATACAGCAGGGTGCTTATGGCTGCCTCAACCGCATCATGGCCCTCTACTACGAGAACATGCGCTTCTACATGGAGAAAGCTTTGTTTGGTCTTACCATCCTGGGCATGAAGAGCGATGACGAGGATGTGGCCAAGCTCGCAGTTGAGTTCTGGAGTACCGTTTGCGAGGAGGAGATTGCTATCGAAGATGACAATGCTCAGGTACGTTTCGTTGCCCCCTTGTTTGAGCAAGAACCCCACTAACGACAGCTGCAGGTCGAGAGCTCGGAGCAGATGCGCCCCTTCTACAACTTCGCCCGCGTGGCTACACTCGAAGTAGTCCCTGTGCTCCTACAGCTTCTCACCAAGCAAGATGAGGATGCGGCCGACGACGAGTACAACATTTCGCGTGCGGCTTACCAATGTCTCCAACTTTATTCTCAGGCTGTCGGTGCTGCCATCATCCAGCCAGTCATCCAGTTCGTTGAAGCCAACCTTCGCGCTGACGACTGGCACCTTCGTGATGCCGCCGTTTCCGCTTTCGGTGCCATGATGGATGGCCCGGAGGAGAAGCTGCTTGAGCCTATCGTCAAGTCTGGCATGCAGCCCCTGATCAGCATGATGGAGGATCCCTCTCTACATGTTCGTGACTCGACCGCCTACGCTCTTGGCAGAATCACAGAAACTTGCTCGGAGGTGATCGATCCCGCTGTTCACCTTGACCCCCTGATCACCTCCCTGTTCAACGGGCTCATGAGCAGCCCCAGAATGGCCGCGTCCTGCTGCTGGGCCTTGATGAACCTCGCGGAGCGCTTTGGCGGCGAATACGGTGCCGCACAAAACCCTATCACCCCTCACTTCAACCAGTGCGTGACCAACTTGCTCGCCGTGACGGCGAAGCTTGACGGCGACGCCACAGTTCGCACTGCTGCCTACGAAGTTCTCAACGTCTTTGTGCAGAATGCTGCTAATGACAGTCTCCCTGCTGTTGCGTCCCTCTCAGATGTTATCCTCCAACGCTTGGAGGAGACCCTCCCCATGCAATCCCAGGTTGTCAGTGTCGAAGACAAGATCACTCTCGAGGACATGCAGACCAGTCTCTGCACTGTGCTCCAGGCCATTATTCAGCGCTTGGACAAGGAGATTACTCCCCAAGGCGACCGCATCATGCAGGTTCTGCTTCAGCTCTTGAACACTATTAATGGCAAGTCTGGTGTTCCTGAAGGTGTGTTCGCGGCGATCAGCGGTCTTGCGAACGCCATGGAGGAGGACTTTGCCAAGTACATGGACGCTTTTGCTCCCTTCCTCTACAATGCCCTGGCAAACCAGGAGGAGCCGAGTCTCTGCTCCATGGCTATCGGCCTGGTCAGCGATATCACTCGCTCCATGGGCGAGCGTAGCCAACCCTACTGCGATCAGTTCATGAACTATCTCCTCAACAATCTCAGGAGCACTGCCCTTGCCAACCAGTTCAAGCCTGCTATCCTGCAATGCTTCGGCGACATTGCTGGCGCTATTGGCGGTCACTTTGAGGCTTACCTCTCGGTTGTTGCGGTTGTTCTTCAGCAGGCTGCTACCGTTACCGCTTCCGCTGAGGGCTCTTATGAGATGTTCGACTATGTGATCTCGCTCCGTGAAGGTATCATGGACGCCTGGGGTGGCATTATTGGTGCCATGAAGGGCAGCGATAAGAGTAAGTTTCATCGGTCTCAATCGTGCTTTACAGAAGCTGACAGGTGTCGTACAGCCAATGTTCTCGAACCCTACGTTCAGTCGATCTTCGAGCTTCTTAACACTATTGCTCAGGATCCTAACCGCAGCGAAGCCCTTATGCGGGCCGCTATGGGTGTCATCGGGTAAGTCGGCATGACATTGAGACAACACATTGTGTCAAACACTAACGATTGTCTAGTGATCTTGCGGACGCATACCCCAACGGTCAGCTGGCCGAAGTCTTCCGTCAGGATTGGATTACCGCTATGATCAAGGAGACTCGGTCGAACCGCGAGTTCCAGCAGCGTACCATTGAGACTGCTCGGTGGGCGCGCGAGCAGGTCAAGCGCCAGATTAGCGGCACCCAGGGCATGATCCAGACATGAGGTTGAATCAATCCCTGAGGACAGTCACAAAGGTGCTCTCTCAGCTCGCCGGCCCTCAGGGCCACTGGCGTCACTTCAAGCACTTCACTCCCGTAGTCGCTTTGGAAGATGCATTACCCCATCACTACCCCCAAGCCCTTTAGCAGCAATTCTTTGACGAACGCGACACGATTCCACGACACTACACCCAATCCCCCCAGTAACGCGATGCACAAATGATGTGATACAAGCCCCCTGATGGTTTTGCACTAGTTTATACATCATGCTCGTTTAAATGACACTTGACACAGCACCAACACACCTTTATATCCCTCGTCCCCCCCCTGCGCGCGGCTGCTAGCACTGGTTTGTTATTTGGTAACACGAATCTTGGGCGTTATCCGGGTCAGCGATAGAGAAGAAGGAGGAAGACGAGAGAAGAGATTTATCATGTACTGCGCGTCACCCTGTAGCACACATTTCCCTTTGATACCCAAGGCAAAAGGAAGAAGGAAGTGCATTATAGGGCGATCCGACGCAGAACGCACAATCATGTAGAGACACACGAAGAAAGAAACAATCCCCCAAACAAACAACCCCTTGTTATGCATATTCCCACTCCCACTTATACTTTACCTCACTTATCTTTGTCCACACCACTTGTCCGAACTTTCTTCAACAACATGTAAACTCGAACATCGAACAGGAGAACTATGTTAAGGCACAGGAGGAGAGATTGGGCCTTCTCGGGGTATCATTTACATATACGCCCTGAGTCGTATATGGGTTGGCTACGGCAATAACACATCCCTTATCTGATGAAGCTGACACGATCTGATATCAGAAGTATTCCTGTCTAGTAGAAACAGCGTAAATCGAACAGTCGAAAGCCTCAACGTGAACTATTATTTTTTCCCCTTAGGGCTGTTGAGTGATGTGATAGTATAGTGCCCGCTACGAGTACACTTTATACATCAATCATACGGCACGCGACCAATCACGTGTAGCTCTTCTATCGCGGAAGTGCTACTTGTAGACGCCTGCAGTTCAGACAACGTTCCATCTAGTACTGAAATGTCCCACCTCATCCATTAGTAGTGATTAGCAAGGCTGATGCCCAAGCCTCTTTACGATACTGTAACGAGTGAATTGAATTTCCTGTCGGTCACAAAGCAGTGTTCTGGATTCGAACTTCCACTGTCGTTCGTCCTCCAAGTGTGGGTCCTGCTATCCGGCGACTGCCGACCGAAAGTTTTGCCCCGATGGTTCAAATTCAGGCGCGCGGCATCCGATTTGCACCCATCTGCGCCTGCCCTGTGCAGCACACCTCCAGGCAATTGGCCGTAGAGATTGGGCCATATCTTGCCCTGCCGGCAATCAAATCATCCGCCCCGCAACCAACAAGAAGCCGCTCCGGCAAATCTACAGCTTCAACAGCTACCTTTCGTGCTCTATCATCTGCAACTAAACATCGCCGTTGTGCCGCACCGGCGTCCCATTATCGCTTTTTCTTGTTCTTTTTGCCCTAGGCATCCTCCTCATCCTCCTACGGGTCCCAAAGCGACGCCCGCGTCGTTTTTGGCAAGATGGACCAGGAGATGAAGCAGGCCGAGCAATCGTCGTCGCCAGCTCCCATGGCGATGGCTTCGATGCCGGCCGCGTCGCCTCAACCACAAGACGTCGAGATGAACCAGGACCAGGACTCCCCTCAGACTCCGATGCAACTCGACTTGTCAAGCCCCTTGCCCAATAACAATAGTCAGCAACAGCAACAACCGCAACAACTGCAGCCCCAGGTCAATCAGATCAACGGGCAACAGCTCTCTGGTCAGATTCCTGGTCAATTTCCTCTTCCGGGTCAACCTCCTAGCCAGGTCAATAGCCCAGTCTCTGTCGGAACTCCTGGACAAGTTCCTGGCTTAGCCCTCCCAGCACCTGTCATCAAGCGAAGAGCTCCAATCGCTTGCCGAAGGTATGTGAACAGTTGCCGGATCGACTTGGCATCATCCAAACGTCGCGATTACCCAGGTGGACGCGAAGGACTAACGTGTCGCCCTTTACAGATGCCGCCGTATGAGAAGCAAATGTCTCCATGACAAAGCCCAACCTCCCTGCCAGGCCTGCCGCGATGCTGGACTCGGTCCGGCCGACTGGTAAGAGTTCCCACGATGCATACACGATTTGTCGCAATGGTGTCTCTGCTCTCCTCAGTTGCTAAAATCAGACCTTTTCCCCAGCACGTTCCCCGTCCGTGGCCAGCCCGATCAAGACCGCGAATACCGACACCCTCGAATCAGAGCCGACAAGTCGACCAAACGAGACCCCGCCAAGGTCCGGCGCGAAATCCTCGATGCCCCCGTACGCTCACCAGCGCCGGCGGTGCCCAGACCGATTAAGGGCTACGATGAATGGGATCTTCTGCCGCCGCTGCCTGAAATAGTCGAAGCCGTCCACAAGTTCACCGCTCACTACTTCCAGTTGGGCTTCATCCATAAGCAGCACTTTCCCGAGCGGCTACGGACGAACCACCGATCTATCAGCGTGTTTTTCCTGCTGAGTATCTTGAGCATTTCGGCCCGGCTGACACCAACACTGGTGGATCGTTTCGGCGGTGCTGTTAAGGCCGCTGAAGTATTCATGGAACGCGCCTCCGAGGTTGCTTGCCGCGAACTGTATAGAGATCCGGACCTGGAGAGATGTCAGGCGTTCTATCTGTTGAGTATTGCCCAGCAGGGAAGCAGCTTGAAGCAACAGAGCTCGATCAACATGGCAATTGCTATGCGTATGGCTACATTGATGGGACTGCATAGGGAGGAGACCTACAAGCTGCCGGAAAACCCCTCGGAGGAACTGATCATGAGGGCAGAGTCCGCCCGCCGCACCCTGGTAAGTGGCATATCATTATATCGGATGGAATGATGGGATTGGGAAATGGTCTGTGACTAACTGAATGACAGTGGATGCTCCATAGCCAGGACAACCTCCATTCGGGTCCGCGGTGCCCCGTGTCTCTATCAGCTAGCGATATCACAGCATTGCTGCCTTGCAACGAGAAGGACTTCGCCACTGGTCAAATACCCAAGTCGAGAGCAGCGCTCCAGGACACTCCTCCGGCCCTGGACAACCCTAGTCTTGTCACCGACGAGGGTCGGTCCCTGTTCGCAACGCTCATCCAGGCCCATTACTTCTGGGGAGCGATCTCCCGCCGGGTGCTCAGCAACGACAAAGTCACGGATCCATGGGAGCCAGAAAGCGAGTATGCAATTATGGTCAACCGCCTTGCGGAATGGGAGAGAGGTCTGCCTAATGACCATAGGTGGAGTAGCTTTCTCCTTAAGGGGTACAAGCAGGAAGGCCAGGACTTGGTAAGTTACAAGGAGGAAACATGGAAAGCGAATGCCTACTCAGCGCTAATATCTCTGTAGGCATACCTCGGCGTGACGATGATAACTCGCCTCTGCAATATTGTTCTTAGGAAGGCATACTTGACCGAGTAAGTTACCCCGGTGAAGCGCTAAAGACCTTGAGCTGACACCATTGCATCGTAGTATCTTGTCCGACGATAAGTCCCAACCGGAGCGCACAGCTTTCTGGACTGAAATGTCTCGTCAGCTGTTCAGCAACGTCAGAGACCTGTACGAACAAATCGACACTCAATACAACGAGCGGTCACCCGAGGAAGGTCCTGGGGCACAGATGGCGGTAAGTACTGATGGGACTTGACATAATAAATGAATGCCAACTGACCTCCTATTCAGGCGTTCTGCGTTTACAGCTGTGGCTTCCTCGCATGCTACTTGTGCAAATATCCAAATCGTAAGTTATCTGCCCTGAAGAGATTTCTTTCTAGGACAGTAAACTAATGTGGCATCAAAATCAGTCTGCCCTGAGCCAGCCATTACTCGCGAAGGACCTTTGATGGTTGCTCGTGTTCTCAGCATATTGGCAGAAAGTAGGAACATATGGCCTTTGGCAACTAGGTGGTATGAGCATCTGGAACGGTTTTACACAGCCCAAAGCGGCGTGATAGTTGGAAACGAGGGTACCATGGCGGACAGCGTAAGTTATCATCATTTCCTCCAAAAGGCCCCTCGTTCACGGACTCAACAGGCTGATTTTAACCTCCTGCTCTCCCAGAGAGATGAAATTCCTCACGTCCTTCAGATGCCGACCGTCCAGCAACAGCAAGCCCAGGCTCAAGCTCATATGGCTTTGGCTCAAGCACAAGCCCAAGCTCAGGCTCAGGCTCAGGCTCAGGCTCAAGCACAGGCGCAACAGGCACAACAGGCACAAGTGCAGGCACAGCAGCCATCACAGCAACACCTAGCCTTTACTGCTCAGATGCAGGCGCAACAGGCCCAGCAGGTACAGCAAGCTCTAAGCGAAAAGCAGGAGTCTGTACCTCAGGGTAGTCCTGAACAGGCGATCATTAGCCCGGCACAAGCCAGTGTCCCAACTCCCGCGATGTTCATCGACCCCAGTCTGCGTGTGCCTACATCGTCACAACCGCAGGAGCAGACTCCTGCCCCAACCGCCCCCCAGCAGCAAGATTTGGCATCCCCTTCTCAGCAGGGGCAGCAACCGCAACCTGTCGTCGCTGGTGTAGCTGGTCGGCAGTCAACAGATGGGTTGGGCCTGCTCATCGAAGCGTTTGACACTCAACAAGCCGGTGGCGTCCCTCCAACGACCACGGCTGGTCAGGGACAAGTTCCGTATGACCCCCAGGCACCCCCGCAGCAGTATTACCCGCAACCAGGAACTCTGGGCGTCAATGACGGGTATGAGAACGAGTTGGGTTATTACATGTCGGATCAGGGACAACCCGGAGCTATGCAGAGCTGGGTTGGTGGAACGAATATGTATGGGTACTAGGAGCAACCCAGACAGAAAGACATGGCGGAAGTGGAGTTTATAAAGAGGGACTTTGGGAATTAAAAGAGCAAGGAGTTGATATAGGCTCGATGTCTAGGTTAGGCGGGGCGTCATCCGGTTGACGGTTGGAGTAGGGATTAAGGCGTACCTTGTAAAAAAAAGGAGTTGGGCTATGGATGGTCTGGGTCTCTATAAACTGACGAATACGTAGGATCTCGGTGTTCAGCTTTGCTACTTCAGGGGGGAAGAGGTTTTGGGCTTTGGCTATGGCTTCATATACCTTTGTTGAGGTCAAATGGCCATGATTGTAGTAGCACATGTATGGCTGGCGCTGTTGGACTAGTCCTTTCCTTCCTTGCTATAGTACTTGGAAATCGATAGACCAACGATTCTACTTGAAAGACCCTCTGATTCTGAGAGTTCAAGATGCTTGCTTCTGGTAGAACTGGTCGGACTGGTCGGCATCATTCGTTGTTAAAGTCCAGGCCATCTTCACACCAGGTGTGAACCCAGTAGATATCGAGCCTCACAATACACAGTTTGCCAAGGTGTCTTTCAGCACCGTGCACTCCGTCATTCCGCCCGAAAATTCCCTTTCAACCCAGAGCTTCTCAGGGTTAACTACGGCAGTTCGATAAGCAGCTTCCAGAGGGTTAAGCTAGCAAATCACAAGCAAGTCAGCGCACCTGCTTGTACTAGCGGGTCATGAGCAGGCGCCAATTGCGAACCGAAATTCGCGACGACGACTGAGCCGGCAGCGCAGCCAGACAAATCGCAAAACCCACCCTAATCCTCCTCCGGTGACATCAGGGTAGATAGAAGCTCGCGGTCTCGAACTCCTACCTCACCTCTCTACCTGCACCAATTCTCTATCCTTCAACCAAAACCCCGCGACAAATTCTCAATGGGTTCTAGCGCCTCGAAGCCCTCTGCTGCGGCGCCGCATGTGTGGAAGGCGTATGTCATTCTTGTTTCTGGGCGATTGATGAATTCTGGAGACCATGACGGGAAGTTCAAGATTAAGAGGGTCCGGGAAAGCTGACATGTCAAACCCAATTAACTAGGCCCGCCCCGGCTGGCGTGTCGCACGATCTTGTCGAGCAGTTGGAGTCTAGCCCCGAGGTATGATGCCGTCTCCGTCCGTGTTGCTCTACCTACTTAGCTGTCGAGCTATACTGTCCTGCGTCTGTCTACGATGCGAACCGATTACTCTTCCCACGCCCACACTACTGCGTCCCTCCTCCGTTCGCATACCTAGCAGATTCATATACCGTTCCATACCAGCCATCCAGCCAGCCAGTTCAATGCGTTCAATCATTACGCATAAAACCTTAAACTGACACACAATGAAACAAAACAGACCGACATCTCCCGCCAACAGGCCCTCGAGCTCCAAGTTCAAGCCCGCGTCGCCGAAGAACTGAAGCGTCTCCGGGCCGCCGAAGCCGCCAAGCTGCAAGAAACCCTTAAATCCTCTTCTTCCTCCGACGAGCAGCAGCAACACCAAGAGAACGACATCAGCAGACAAAAGGTCCAGAAGGAAATCGAGGCTTTGCGCGCCAAGCTCGAAGAGCGCCGCAAGGTGCGTGAGCTGCCCGAGAGCACAGAGACGGCGCGCAGCGAGGTGGTGCGGTGCCTGCGCGAGAACGACCGCCGGCCGCTGGACTGCTGGAAGGAGGTTGAGGCTTTTAAGGAGGAGGTGCGGAGGCTGGAGAGGGGTTGGGTTGATAAGGTTGTTGCTTAAGTTTCTCCCTGGAGGTATTTGGGCCACACACGCACACCGACGGACTCACGGACGTACCTGGGAATGGGGACGTTGGGTGTTGGTGAGGACCTAGGTGTCAGGAAAGGAAAACAAGCAACCTTGTGAACGTTTATCTTCATCACGAAGCCGAAGGTCACGAAGCCGAAGCAAGTGTTGGAAAAGATAGGCGGGATTAGTGGAAGGAGGACAACGATGCCTGTTGGGTCTTCTCCTAAGGGGGTTTGAGTCTGGATGGACAAGAGGGGAAAAGGGAAGCTGCCAGTTGAGTTTCGTCTGCAGTCAATGGACATGATACGCAGAGTAAGCAGCTGGTTGGTTTAGTTTGCTGTGGTAGTTCAGCCAGTATGTCGTGTATGTGAGCGTGTATCATAGATGGCATAAAAGTCAAGAAGCTGAAAGGCTTAGAGATTGGTGCTTGGTGCGTGGAGCAATGGTATAAATAAAGGCTAGGCTTTCCGTTCAGTCATATCATTCGGGTCAGGACAAACGATATTAGAGGAAAGCAGAGAAGAATGGGATGGAACAAGCAAAGGTAAAGATTCACGTTAGCTTTCATTCCCCTGAAACAACCGTAGTAAGAGACAGCAAGACACATCAACTAAGAGCCCCGTCAAGCCCTTTCCGCTGATATATTCTTTCTTCTTCTTCTTCTTCTTCTTCTTCTTCTTCTTCTTCTTCTTCTTCTTCTTCTTCTTCTTCTTCTTCTTTGTTCAAGACCGCTCAAGACCTCTACAGAACATCCGGCACCTGCAAAACCACTTCCGCCAAATCTACCTTGCCCTCTTTTCCCTCCCGGTTTTCCTCCTTATTTTCCCCCTTTCCTCCCTCCCTTTTCCCCTCCTCCTTCTCCTCAGCCTCCCTCCTCTTCCTCTCTCTCTCCTCCTTCCGCCTCCTAACCTCCTCCCGTCTCGCCAACCCTTCCTCCCTCTTCCTCTGCTTCCTAGCCTCAGCATCCTCCCACTCCCCTGCATCGCCACCCTTCTTCTTCTTCTTCTTTTCCTCACCACCAGCATCAGCTGCATAACCGCCGAAAGCCAACCTCAAAGCCTCCCTAAACCTAGCTATCCTCTTCTTATTCTCCTCAAACCGTTCATTGGCAATCTTGGCCAGCAGAGACAAATATTCCGGAGTCACCAAGGACTGTCGTTGAGAACCACGCTGGACGCCGATCAGGGACTCAAAGGAGAGGCCCATGGAGCGGATGGCTACTATGGGGTTTGGTGTGACGGATTCTGTTGGTGTTGATGATAACGGTGGTTGTTGCTGATGGTGGTGCTGGTGAGTATGACACTGATGACAGGAGGAAAAAAAGGGAGCGGTTAAACGGGGCAAGATGGAGACGGCTCCCGTTTCACGGAAGCCGGAGGTCATGCCGGATTGGACTGCTAAGTGGGCGTGGGAGGGGGAGGTGGTTAGGATGTGGAGAATCTATGCGTTTTTTTGTTAGTTTAAGCTGTTGTGATGGGGGGTGTAGGGGGGAGGTGGGAGGATAACACGTACCATGGGTTCAAACTTGAAGTGAATCAACCGTTGCTGCTCTTGCTGCTCTTGCTGCTCTCCCTCAGCTAAAGCCTCCCCAGACCCATTCCCAGTCAACCCAAACACCTCCATCCAATGATCCCCATCATACTCCCTCCCCGTGCTCGGGTCAATCGTCTCCAACGGATCATGAGAAACAAACAGCCACTCCCCACCACCTTTGCCACCAAAGGAACTAGCAGTCACCGCAGATGTTGATGCCCTTGCCCCATCTTCTTCACCTCCCTCTCCATCTTCCTCTCCCTCCCCGTCTCCCCCTCCCTCAGCAACACCACCACCACCACCACCAAGGTTCATCTCCTTCTTCCTCTTCACGCCCTCCAAATAAACACTCACCCTCCCCGCACAGCTGCTCGTCGTCACCAACCCTTCATATCCATGGTTGATTTCGTCAATCAACTCGCGAATGGCCACGTCGACTGATCCCTTGGGGGAGGCGTCGGTGTACTCGGCGTCGGGCACGGAGAGCTGGGAGAGGATTTTGGATTTGCGGGTTTGGAAGGAGGGGGTTGGTGGGGGAAGCATGGTTTGGTTAGGTCCTGTTTGTGCGTCGAGTGGTGAGTTGGGTGACGGAAGTTGTTGGGGTTAGGATGGCGTGGGTGAGAGAAAGATTAGTTGTTTCGGGGTGGCCGAGTTTTATAGATAAAGGTGAAAGAACTGAAATTTGTAAGCTGGTATTTAGTGAAAGGTGATTGTTGAGTTATGGTTGACTTGTTTTGGCAAGGTGAGGTTGGTGTCAATGATTGTATGTCTGAAGCTCTCAAGCAATTCTTTTGTGAATTGTGGGTCCCGTTCTTATGCATCTTAATGAACCCCTTGACAACGACCTTGCCTTATGCTTTCCAGTGACACTGTGAATTTTCGCCGAAACCATTTGATATATACTGAAATCAGGAGTCGTACACAGTATATTTCTCAAATTAATTTTTAAAATTTTTTTTCTTTTTTTTTTTTTTTTTGAAACGGTGCTTGATCATAACCACGCCAGCCGCTGCGGTCTGAACGCCTGTGTGTCTGTCTACATAGCTTCCACTCATCGAAACCGTTAATGACAAGCTTGGTAGCAACGTGTTATGGTTACAAAATCAAGGCCATGTGAGCTTGATATATATAGTATAATAGAAGTTTCTAAAAACCACAAAAGAAGTTTGGAAACAAGCTACTCTCATCAGGGTATTAAAAAAATACTCGTACAGTAATGAGGCCTGTCCGTCCAACTCCTTCGTTGCTGCTCCCGTCCCTATGCGTTGCCGTTGAGGTACAGGCCACTAGGGCGCTGCTCCCCCATTTTCTTCATCCTGGCTTTACTCTTCTTCTTCCTGTATACAAGTTTATGATCGCTGTCATTTTTAATTACAAAAAAACTCTTCTTTGAGACTGGTGCGCGCATGTTATATAAAAACGTATCGCCGTGCCGTTAGGTATCTGACAAACAAGAGACAGAAAAGGGGACAACATAAAAACATGAAAAATGATGATGCGTTGATGCGTACTAATGGTATATGTAAAGATGGGTTTGCAGGTGTGCTATAACGTATAGAGGTCAGACAGAAACGCCGAAAATGGCAAGATGCGGAAGAAACCATTAGTATCATGCCCTGACCTCCGCCGCAGATCCATTGTTCGAGTTCCGCAATGCTGTAGGTCCCATGAATCCCGTCTGAGGTAACTGCGTCGAGACGTTTTGCATTTCCATGCCCTCTTTCGAGTCAGAAGCCACTGGCTGTTGCCAGCGCCGATGGGATCCGAATCGCTGGTCACCCTGGTTATATTTGACCTTGAATCCATAATAAGTCGGGGGCCTTGGCCGGCATAGCACGACAAACCAGTTCTTGAGCCAGTTGGCCTGGGTAAAAGCGCGGTATCGATCCGACTTGGGAAACTTGTGAGAGTTGAGGTATTCGCGAGTTGTCTCGCCGCGGGCCATCAAAAAGATGTGATATCCGGTAAGAGCAGCCGGGTACAAAAAGGCCAGAAATCCAAAAAAGACCATGGCAAAGGGTACGCGGAAGTGATTGACCGCGTGACCAAAGCTGATATGGTGTTGGTTCTTGTACACCAGAATTTGTGCCAGGGAGGCGCCGATAAGGTACAGAGCAAGTACGGTTGCCGAGCTGACGAACGTGAAAAAGTAGCGGTAGTTGCGACGACCAACACAGTTGTTGAGCCATACACAGTGATGGTCTTGGGTCTCAACACAGTTGTCACACAAGCGGCAGTGATGAGCGCGTGGAGGACGCCACAGCTGGCATGTCTTGCAGTACTTGATCGGGACCTCCATTGCTGCCGTTGAAGCTTCTGCCGAGTGAACCAGAACCCAGTCGGTAGTTGGTGGGCCCGTCGGGCTATCGTCCATTTCAGGAGGAGGAAACTTGTGCAAGTTTCTCGGTAGAATCTAGAACATGTCAGCGCAACAGTCACTCACAAAGGTTAACAAGCCGTAGCATACCCCTGGATCCGACGCCGAGGCGTGTAAGAACGAAGATACACAGATATAAGCAAGATAAGCAAACGTAACGGGTATTGCGGGTGAAATGTTGTGCCAGATCCAAGGCGCCGAGAAGATAAAAAAGAGGATGCAAGGAAGAACAATTAGTGACCCGGTTGCTATGTTTATCGGGCGTTGCTTTGTGTTCTGAAACCGTCCACCAAGGCAGAAAACGGTGTTTCCTTCGAAGTATTCGTAGTTTTTGCCAAGATTCGGGTGGTCCTGCTTTTTGGCACGTCTTTTGTGTCTGGCCCTTTGCCTCTCGTAATTTTGGGGTGGGATATTGGGAGATGAGGCAGCCGATTGTAGCTTCTCTCCGCCCTCAATCTCTCTATTGGACCCCGTTATCCCGGACTCGTTCATCCTCGGCATCAAGAAGCTGGACCTGAAAGATCGTGACGTCCTTGTTGGTGACCTCGGTGGAGTTGTCGGGCTTCCCTCTCTGTAGTCTTTGTTCATTTCCACGTTTATGTTCCGAGCATCGACGGGTCTCTGCAACGGCCGGACGCTATCCGTAACGCTCGAGGTAGGAAAAAATCCGTTGGTGGGGCTCGTGTTGGCTGTCATGCGGTCCATGGTTTCCTGCTCCGTCATTTCGGTCCCCCTGGAGGGCATACGCAGTTCTGCGTCCTCAGAAATCTGTGCCCCTATGCGACCGCTTCCAGTTGAGATGACACTATTGCGAGCCCCTGCTTCTCCGGTGATCACATATGGGCGGTTCATTGTTGACGGGCGCCCAGCGCCCCTTTGCGCCTGGAGTTTCTGCGAGCTCATCGGGCGAAAGAAGCCATGTGACGTTAGAGACGGGACATGACTCCTGCTCGCAGCGCTGATGGGACGGCCTCCTGCACTGCCGATGCTCCCTGCTATACTTCCTCGCTTCCCCGACAAGTGTTGGCGTAGAGGTACCGATTGCGCCCACGGGCCCCTTGATGATAGCCCGGTCCCAGACGTCTCGGGACGAGACTGTGTGTCCGAATAAAAGCCACTCCTCCTGTTGGGGTTGGCGCTCGAAGGGCCTCCTCCTCGTGGTGTTGAATCTGATCCTTGGCCATCCTCCGTGCCTATATCTGTCATTCGCGAAGATATTACGCTGGGAGGGCCAGCAACGGTAAGCTCGGCTCGAGGAGGGTACTGTGGGAACCTGTTGTCGACATTTGTCGGGGAGCCTGACCTCGAGGGTCCCTCTTCGGATGCCATCGTGTCGGCTAGGGAATACCCTAAGTCCCGCAGTCGACCGCGTAAGAACTGTGCGTGTGATGTCCAGCTAATGTCGGGAGATCCCACGCAATAACATGGCTATAACTCGAGGGCGAAGGTGGATAAGTTTCCCAGCGGTGGGAAAGGAGGTCGGCGACGAATGTAACGAGCTGCGGCGGACAATAAACCGGGCGCAGGTGTGTCGTCAGTGTCAAGTATACGTAAACGACGTCGCTTGCGAGTTTCGAGGTCCGGGCGCGCTACACGGGGTGTCGGGATACTGAGATCAGACGGAGGGAGGTGTGCTTGACGCAATGACGCTCGGATCGATGGGATGCCGGCACAATACAACGGTTTCGGTAGGGTACGGTATCTCGTAGGTCGGTCGTGGTTGGGTTGTTGGCTGGTCGCTGATGTGTCAGGATCAGGTCGGTTGCCGTTTTGCTGTTACAGTTGGCAGTGCGTAGTTGGCAGCCAAGGGGATTGCGGTGTGTGGTGAGTGTGTGTGTGTCGGGTCGTTGGTGAAGGAGTGTTGTCGTTATGGCGGCGAACCCTGGTACTCTCGGGCGAGAAAAATGAGTGTATCCGTAACTCGACTTTGTTGGTTTCCAGCTGTGTTAAGGAGTGGACGGCTGAGCGAGATCTCAGCCTTTGGATAGTGCAAAGAGAGAGTGGTGTTTGCCTTTGGCCTCGGGTCGAGCCAAAAAGTCGGAAAAGTGTTGTGCAACGGGATGGGTTGCAGTTGGTTTGCAAGGAGTGGTTGGCCAAGAGCCTCGCATTGTCCCCCGTTCGTTCTCAGCGTTCCCGTCCCTTTTTTGGGTGTTTTCGCTCCAACACAACGGGCCCAGGCACTGCAAAGCAATTCCAAGGAATGGAACCTTGGAAACCCCCCCAGTCGATTTCAAATGCAGGCCCGGCTTTTGCACCACTTTGTTCTCGATATTGAAATCCATGGACCGTGTCATCCATGCAGCGCCGTCATTTCTTTTTTGCCCATCAGCCCCAGGTGAGAAAGGCATCCTGAGGCACCCTTTGGGTTAGTGATCGCGGTGACCCCACCCACGGGCACCTCTTCGACTGCTGAAGCGTGCCTCTGTTCCTCTCTGTGCCTGGTTCTTGTTGCTGCGAGATGCCTTGCGTGTGCCATGGCTGCATAGCAATGGAACACTGCGGTCCCTGTCCCCTTGAATTGCCAAGCTGCCCCTGAGCCAACCTAGCGCTCGTTATCAACCTCAATCCAAGATTCGATTCTTATGCCTGGGCTCCTTTTCTGATGAACGCCTCTGGACTATCAACTCCGACGCGGCGCCATGAGTTTGTGAAGCTGACGACGGACATGCCTAAACTTGAAAGGCACGGAGGACGGAATGCAGGTAATTCAAACTCGGATCACCACAAACAAAGTGGCTGCATACGCACGCATCATGTACTCCAGATTTCCGTCACACGTGGGCAAACAGCTGGAAGCTTAGCTGGCTGACTGTTTGGTTCAACTGGTTCAGTCAGACCTGAACTCGAGATGCCGGGCCCACTGTTCCGTCTGATCGGGCGCCGGGGCAGCACCGCAGCCATTCCGGCTTTCGCGACACACAGTGATACCAGCTGTACACACGTCCAGCCCTAACCCTGGAATTCATGTTGCTATTACCATGAATTTGACCAATGATGAAGCTTGCCAGCGAATGCTCACCAGCACAATCACTTGGCTCGGCAACCAGCACCTTACGTAATATATGCCAAGCCTTTTTCTCAAGCCTCGAAATGAGAGAAATCATACCACTACCTGTAACCCACCCGTCCAGGCCGTCAAGGGGTCCGTGCACCAGGAAACCTCAAAGCTTGTGCTGTTGCTGCATCATCGAAAGCCGAAAGCTCTCAATTCCCCGAAACACCTTCGCACCTGACGCCATAGCTCCTCCCGTTCGCCGGAACCCCACCACCGACCTCGACAACAAACCCCCCGTTGACCCGTTCGTCGAAACCCGCGTCCAGCCCGACTTAATTACAATCACAATGGCCTCCTTCGTTGCCCGCCGTGCTTTCTCCACCACCGTCCGTCGCATGACGACTGGCGAGGAGGCTCTCAAGACCGAGTCCAAGAAGAACCCCGAGATTCTGGTGCGTGAAATTTGAAAAAAAAAAAAAAAAAAAAAAAATAGAGGGACCTCCTACCTACCTCGCTTCCCCTCAACACATCGACCTACCGAATAGCCAGAATTGGGAGGCGCAGAGAGAGCTGTGGGCGAGCTGGATCCTTGCGCCGGGCCGGGGGAATGGATGGAGAAGAAAAAGCTTCGAAAATGCGCGCGCGGCGGGTTGGGTGTGTTGCGGGAAGAGCGGGATTTGAACCATTTGTCGCGAAAGACGAGAAGAGGAGAAAGAAAAACAAAAGCTTGGAAGCTAACGTGGGAATTGGTGTTGCTGAGTATAGGTCCTCGGTGGTGTCATGGTTGCCGCCTTCATTGGTGCCGGTTACTACTTCGGTATGTTTCTTACCTCGTCCCCAAGCTATAGCTAGCTTACCTACCTATCGGGGAGCTATGTCCAAGCTTCAGCTTCACCAAAGGGTGCAAAAACAAAACAAAAGCTCTAACATCTTGTTTCCACCACACCCAAAGGCCGCAACCCTACCGCCTCTACCGCCGAGACTGCCGTTCCCCAGACCAAGAACTCCATGCCCTGGGAGTCCGGCTCGGGCGCTGGCAAGTACCAGTACCACCCCGGCGGTGACCCCTCTGCTGCCCCCAAGGACGCCCCCAGCGCCGTCAACGTTGTCGTTGTCCCCAACGTCAACCTCCCCAAGGTACGAATTACAACGATCCCGACCAGGTCTCCCTTCTCCTGATATCACATGTTCCTAAAACCGAGGGTGGGCATGCGGCGCGGAAGATGGGGGGAAAGAAAGAACAAGATGACTAACAGCGATTTCTACTACAGTCTCTCCACGAGAAGTACAACAAGTGGGGCAAGGAGGGCTACTAAATTCTTATTCCTCTGTTATCGTCATGATCGGAGAGATCTTGCTGCGGAAGCGGCATGAGTGGAATGGCTTATCTCTGAAAATGAGCTTAATCATACCACGCCACTTGTAGATACACCTAGATTCCAATGAACGGTTCTCTTGGGCGGTTTTGGCTATTCATGAGAGTAAGATTATACCACTACCCTCGATCCCATACAATGTAAAGTCTTTGTCATTGCTTCTCAAACATCACTTCCATGCTCTTGGATGTACTTCGGAGTTGGAAAGACTTGGTAAGCTAGTGATGGTGGACACTGTTTTGATGAGACTATAGTCACTGGCGAAGGTTGGGATAAAGCCACTCACCAGCATGGTGCCTTTGCCCTTGCTGCTGCAGTCTTCCCGTCCAGCAACCACCAGTACCAATTTTAGTCCAAGCCCGGTGGCTTTGTGTAGGTATGCTTGAGCAAGATTACCACATATGTCTCCCTAGTAGTTAACGAACCATAACCCTCGCTAGATATTCCTACGGAAACAAAAAGGGGATGCCAACAACTTGACGCCGGGAACACCCAAGGTATGTCCGCCTATCCATAAGGTGCACATCCCAGTACGAATAGTTAATAACCCCCTGGTGGGTTCTTCCCCTAAGAGACCTCCAAACAAATCCCACGCACCGCAAATATCAAGCCCCAATCCGTACTAACACAAAGTCAACGCCACGAAATGCAAAGCTCTCTCAACTCTATGCCCTCTTCCGATTGCCCAGTGCAACTTGGTTTCGTTCCTTCAGCTACCGCTCTTCCCACACCTCAGCTTCCTCGAGTAGAGCTTCTGAGACCGACTTGGCCGGAAAAGAGTTCACCGAGACACTGCTCCTGCCTCAGCCAAGGTTGCTCTTCCCGACTGACGGTCCACATCTTGCTTGTCGGTGCGCAGTCACCGGTAGTACTAGCCAAGGACTGTAGCCAGTCAGTCGCTCGACATCGCTTCTTCTTCTCCTTCCTTCTCTTTATTCGTCTTCCCTTTATTCACAAGCTCTTGGTCGTTCTCGTTTTCAACCGGCTCCGCTCTCCTCATCCGTTTGCAGCTGGGACGTTCATTCCCGGTTGCGTTGACTCTTTTCCGGGTCCAACCTGAATTAGGTTGCTCGGTATTGGCTTGAGGCTGGTGTTGTTGCTGCTGCGACCGAGGCAGCCCCGCCCCCTTCTCGGCTCGTTGTTCGAACTCTGTTTCAGATATAGTCGTCGACAACAACGACGCGGAAACCCCCCCCACCCCCTCCTAAGTATGTCGCGCCGCGGCGTCGGCAAACTGTTCCCGTTGGATACGCTCGAGCTCTTCGAGTGTTAGGCCGGATTGCTCGAACTTGTTTGCTTTCTTCTCTCGTCCCTAATGTGATGTGTGTTAGCTTCACCAGATAATATAAAGACACAAACGAACAGGGTGATAGTAACCGTTCTAAGTACCTTTTGAACCTCCTTGTGTTCCGCAGCTGCCTCCAGCACGGCGGGGACGTAGTCGGCAAAACCGAGCCGCTCGAGCGCCTGAGTGATGTGATCACAGGCAATTGTCTTTTTCGACTCCTTCTCGGAAATCTCGTTCGCTTCGGAAGATACGAGCGAGATGAACTCGACGCAGAGATCGATGAGAAGATCCCTTGCTTCTTTGGCGAATGACAAGCCAGTCGATGATGGTAGAATCTCGCTCACAATCTTCTGGACCGTCGCTGTGTAGAAAGTTAGCTTATACACCTTGGAAGTTTGCAGGGGCTTGGGCGACTGGCGCGACCCGAGACCTGTAAGCTTCTTTCTGCCTGGTGAGCGTGGTCCATGCGATATTCCCTTTGCTTGAGAATAGGCTACATCATAGCAGCAAGATATTATCTCAACCAGCTCACCAAGCCGTAGGCAAGCCTTTAGGTCTCCCAACTGCTCGGAATAACCTTCCACCACGTCTCGGATCGGTATAGAATTCCAATCTCATCACTGAAAGTTGACGTACCTTTGGGAAGTGAGAGGTCATCATTGCCTATAGAAACCTTGTTAGTCAAAAAGATCTTGCCATAGGCCACAAGAATAGAAAACAAGCTACTCGGAGGTGGTCGGACCCCAGAGCCAGAGACAATCCACGGCTCCGAAGCGTATGCATAACGGTATCCAGAATATTTGTCCATCTTGAGTAGGTGATCGCCATATTGCTCGGTTGAGGAAGGGGGTGAAGAAGCCGTTGTGTAAAACCTTGTTGTTAATATACAACACATTTTTTGCGTGTAAATAAACTCGCCAGGCAGCAAGCCCATCGTGACGTGCTTTTCCTTATTCACTCGAATTTCAACAATAGGCAGTGAAGAAGGAGTGGATGAAAGGGAGTGTTGTTGGTTTGGACTTATGAGTGAAGCTCGCTCCACTCAACTTGAGTGTAAGGCTGAGTGGCTTCATCATTGGGCCAACTCGGCCACGTCTAGGTGCAAGCAAATGGGCAACGAGTCTTCGGGGAAATCCCCAGAAAAGAAAACAATGGCAATTTATATAGAGTGACAACGGACCTCCAAATTCGTGATCGGACATTTTGGCTGATGGATAATGAGGAGACGTGAGAGTCTCCTACGTGCGTCGTTGTGGGATGGTGTGTGTTGATGCCTCGACGGGTCGGATGTCGACGAGCTAGGTATAGTGGCTGAAGATGCAAAAATCCCCAACTGCCTGGGCGAGTGATATCTCTCAAGATATGCGGCCGGTGTAATCAAAGTGTTTTGAAGTCTTTATGAGGTCGAGTTGCATGATGGTTAGGGGAGCCGAAGCTCCCTTTGAGCTCGGAGGTGCCCTGGTGAGGATGGTTGCCTTTATACACACACATTGGCACCGCTCCCTTCACTCCAAACCACAAGTGCGGCTGGCCTGGAAGCTGCCGCCAACGGCAACTGGGCGATTGGTCCTGGCTCATTGCGCGCACCAGGGGCAACCATGGGTATGTGGCGGAGTCGCACATGGGATGCACCAGCCACAGTTCTTCAATCACTGCAGTGACTGCACTCGCTCGGTCCAGGTTCGTTGCAGTTAAGTGTGTGACAAGTCGTCTGGCGCGCGTTTGAACCGCACACCCCCGCCTCTCAGCTTTGTTCGAGCTTCTGAGGTCAATAGTTTGGTCACTCTAGTCACCTGGCCGCAACTGGTGAAGGAATGCCAAGTGAATCGGGCTTTGGCCCACTCGCAGCAAGTGAACCTGGAAAGTGGACCTTCCCTGGGACCCCACCACAAATTTCTGACGCCGAAATCGTTGTTCCGTTGTTCAAAAGAAAATTTGGGATCCATCCGTCGCGTCGTTAACTTCCGATTTTCTTCAGCATTTCCTTCCTTCACCTCTTTCTACTTTTCTTTCAATCGTGACACGATGCGCTTCCACTGGGACGTGACGCAGGCAACTGCAATGTTTCCAGGTTGGATCACTTGACTGGACTGCTTATTGTTACTCTCAGCAATGTTCATGATAGGTAAGAACATCTTCCCCTCCCCCCCGCCAGCACAAGAACGCAATGGTTTTGGGTTTCCATGAGGAGAATATTCGTGTCGCCCCTATCATACACAATTATGGTGATAGACACCGACAAGCCAAACGTCACTACTGATCGAAACCGAACCATTGTGTTCTTGTGTTCTGGAGTTTGAACCTCGTCAGCATATTTGCTAACAGTTGCTCCCAGTGTCCAGCATGGTTTCCATGATCAGGTATGCCGTTCTCCTGTGGTCTGGTACCACATGGATTACTTTCGAGCCGACACCATGATGCTTTGTACTTTTCATTCCAATTCCGACACTTCATGACGGACACAACTTTCCTGAAACCATCTCGACTCAACCAAACCTCGTCGACGCGCCGACTTCAACGTGTCATCGACGACTAACGTCCCGGTGCAGACCCGGACCAGTACAGATGCTCGAGTGCTTCTGCGCAATGGCTTCCTATCAAAGACGTGACTTCAACCTGTCCCATCTTCCATTGGATGTGGGCAGTTTGACCATGGAGGTAGGAATGCCACTTGCGCTCTAGTGATGACTAGACACAGTAGGTACAATTTCTCTATCTCGAACTCGAGCACAAACAAACATGGCACTGTGATGAATCAACTTACTTTCCATGCTAGTGCTGAATCTCTATGTGGATACACGTATAGACTTTTCATCTTTCGACTGACTTCTTGCCCCATCACTGTCTTCTCATGTCTTCGTTACCTTTTCCAGATATGGTTGCTAACTAGACAAAAGTCCCCCTAGATACTTCATTGCCGCTCGCGATACTCCGCAACCTCCGGTCCGTTCCACGCGACGTATTTACCGGACAGATCAGACTTGGCGTCAAGTGACAGCTTCGCGATGACCTGGGCAGGCCACTCGGGCTTGTTGAGCTGACCTTCCTCAAAGGCCGAGACAAAGTCAGCGTATTCGTTATCTGACATGACGCCTTGGCCCTTCTCGCGTAGCTCCTTTTGCATGTTAGTATCAACCCGTCCTGGGCTGACTGCAACTGCTGTGATATCTGGCTCCTCCACGGCGACGTGGCGGCAGATTGAATTGAATGCGGCCTTGGAAGAGCCATACGCTCCCCAAGCGGCATATGCCTTGATGGCGGCGCCCGAGGATACGAAGATGAGCCGGCCTTTGGTGGCTCGCAGATGAGGGATGGCTTCTTTGACCTGACCACTGTGTTAGCCCTGTTTGATCGCATGGTCTAAGGGTTTTAAAGCTCACAATGGAAAGGGCGCTGAAGACGTTCACGTCGTAGTGATTCTTCCAGTCCTCGATGGAAGCATTGGCCAGACGTGTGATGGGAGTAAGTACTCCATGGTTGACAACAACACCATCAAGCTTTCCGTAAGAAAGGAGAGCGAGCTCCACAGCTCTGTGTGCAGTCTTTTAGATACGTTAATAAACACTTGGTCCCCAATCTATATTGCACCCCTCAACTTTCAAAACGTGATTTTGGTGATCGCCACTTACATCGGGCACGGTCATGTCGGCGGACAGAAATGTGACCTGACCTGGATAATCCTTCACGAGCTCGCTGACGCCGAAAGGCGTCCTGGCAACAAGGACAACCTTGTGGGAGGCTTTCAGGAGGTCCTGCACAACAGCAAGGCCAATGCCCTTGCTGCCGCCGGTGACAATGATGACTTTGGGCTCTGACATTGTGTTGAGTCGTGTGTAGCTTGCTATATATACGCTTCGATGTTTGTTTTGCTGGTGATAGCTGTGGCCGTTGTCGTTGTTCTCCTTCGGAACCCGGTGAGCTTGTTCTTGTTGTGCTTTTCGTGAAGGCAGAGATTTCATATGGTGACGCCTTGCTCTTGGACCAACTGCAACAAAAGGTGAAGCCTGTGAACCCCACCACAATCCCCGGCAACCCGATTGCGGGGCAGATGGAGACCCGGCCGAATTCCGGATTACGTATTGACAACACAACAACGACTTTCCGGGGATGTTCATCATGGCATTCCTTCCTGCCAGAGCCGGGAAAACTTGATGGAGATGTACCAGAGGGGAGCTTTTGGGATTCTAACAATTTATCTAGCTTCGTGGCTTCTTACAGCGCGAATGCATAGGTTTAACTGGCGCAGTGGGTGAATCATTGTGGGCAGTTGGGTGACTTCTTTTCGCACGAACTCTGTACACAATGACTGTGCTTGCTTGCGCATGTCTTCCTGCAATAGGAGCATTGTCACTCAACCATGAGCCTGCAAGTGTTTGCGAGGCGGGAGTGCTCTTCAATTTGTGTCCGTGGTCTCTATTTATCCTAAGAGGCTATTTGCTTTTGGCCCTTCAAGCTCATAGGTAATGGCGGTCCATTTCCCTCGGAGACAACCCGACGGAACACATGCTTCTCCATCCAAGAGAGTTGCACCCTATCTTTGCGTGTTTTTCCAACAGATTGCTCACATCAAGTTATCAACATGCATCCTGGTGATAGCCCCGGAGCTAGTCTCGCCAAGCCTGGAGCTCTGGGGTCGAGAATGACACGAAGGGCGCGGTCTCCCCCTCGTTTTGATGTCCAATTGTGGGACATGATAAGGGTTTGACTAAATAGGTTAAGAAAAGGGAAGTGTATATATCTAGGCGATGCTGACCGGGCCAGATATCTCTTAACTCTTGAGTAGGTTGACTGAATTCTACCTAAGTCCACCAGGAGGCCGAACGCCCGAACGATTCTTTGACGTCTCGAATTCCTCAGAAGCTGTCCCCATCTGCCCACTCCTGCTACCAGCAAAGCCACAACCCATCGGCACTCACACTCAGGAAGAGCGCGTATACATCTCATCTCTCAAACCTTACAATGTCATCCGCAACTACAACCACCACCAGCACCAGTACCGGCACGGTAATCCTCGGCGCCGGCATCATCGGCGTCTCAACCGCCTACTACCTCTCCCTTTCCTCTTCCCAGCCCTCACCTTCTCCCTCATCAGAAATCCACCTAATCGACCCTTCCCCCACCCTCTTCTGGTCCGCATCGGGCTTCGCCGGCGGCTTTCTCGCTCGCAACTGGTTCGCGCCCGAAGTCTCCTCCCTGGGCGCGCTCTCCTTCGCCGAACACGCGCGCCTGGCCTCTGCCCACGACGGCCGACGCCACTGGTCCTACGCCCCCTCTACCTCACTAGGCTACTCGGTCGTGGCGGCCGATAAGGGGGTCAAGAAGCGCGGAGACGATTGGTTGCGCAGCGGGACGAGTCGGGCGGAGGCTGCGCCTGGGGAGGAAAAGGTGTCTGTGGTGAGTGTAAAGGATTTGAAGAAGAATACGCCTGCTTGGTTGAGGAGACGGGAGGGCGATGATGTGGAGGTCATTGGTGGCGAGGGGGACGCGGCGCAGTTGGAGCCGGAGAGGCTTTGCCGGTTCTTGTTGGCGGAGGCGGAGGGGAGGGGGGTGAAGGTTTCGAAGGGCGTGGAGGCGGTGGAGGTGTTGAGAGATGGGAAGGGGGTGGTTAGTGGTGTGATGTTGAGGGATGTGAAGACGGGGGAGGAGAGGGAGGTTAAATGTTCAAGGATCATTATCACGGCGGGGTGCTGGAGCGGACAGGTGTGGGAGAAGCTATTTGGAGCTACGTCGGAGACGGTCAAGAGGCTGCCGGTCACGAGCTTGGCGGGTCATTCGCTAGTTGTGAAGAGCCCGAGGTGGGCAGGTGCTGTTGACGGAGAAGGGTGTCATGCGGTTTATACGAGTCATGATGCCTTTTGCCCGGAGATCTTCTCAAGAGTGGGCGGGCAGATTTACTTTGCCGGGTTGAACTCGGCGGCGGTGCCGCTGCCGAACGTAGCGGAGGGCTCAAAGGTGCAGAGTGAGTCTATGGAGTTGGTGAAGCAGGCGGCTAGAGAACTGCTGGGGTCAGGGGATGATGGGGAAGACGATTTGGAGGTGGTTAGAGAGGGCTTGTGCTTCCGGCCGGTGACGCCGTGGGGACTGCCTATTATTGCGAGGGTGCCGGATGAGCACCTTGGGGGCGGGATCCGGACGAGCCCCGGCGCGGAGGGGGGTGTGTTCTTGGCTACCGGCCACGGGCCGTGGGGCATTAGCATGAGCTTAGGCACTGGCATTGTGATGAGCGAGTTGGTCCAGGGACGGCCGCTCAGTGCGGATATCAGTGCTTTGGGATTTGACGAGAAGGTTGTTGGAGAGGCGGTCCAGATCTAGACGAGCTGAAATGGATGTTCATGCCTGGGTCACTGGGTGGGAGGTTGCAAGTTCGGCTGGCCGGCCCACCAAGCGGCCCAGATTCGGTGGTGGTGGCATGGAAACGGAAAACGAAGAAATGTCTTGCATAATGGTACGGGTACCGGCCGGTAGCACAGACAGCAGGGTCTTTTAACTTCAAGGAATCCCGCAGTTGTCGTTATTGCAGTACCGTGCTACAAGATGTGATGAACAGCTTCGAAGATAGTCAGCGTGCTGCCGGTTTCTCTAGGCGGCTCCTTTCAGGCAGATAGTATCTATCCAAAGCATGATTCAGGTATGTAAATGAAAGCAACATCATATACATAATTCGACACAGACGTCGATATCAACATGGTGTACCGGGGAGCAACAATCAACATGTAACAGTCAATGGTCACAATGGCGTGGGACGACCGCTACGAGTTGTTGCCCCATGAGAGGACAGACGGCTAATCCAAGGTGTTGGGACTTGCTGTGGCAACATCAATGGCAGCATGAAATGTTGTCTTCACAGAAGTAATTCGGCTGCAACGGTGATGGTTCACAGAATTTTAGCCGAGCCATTGTTGGGTTTGCTTTGTGCTGCGTACACATGTCAGGGACAAACACAAGCCTGGAACATGGAGAGCTTGAGAGTCGAGCCGGGCCGTAAGCGGGACTTGGGTGCAAGAACCGAGAGATCGTCATGACAGTTTCCGCTTGTCGTTGAGCATTCCTGATCGGAGGAGCAATAATCTCTTTCCACTGCCGTATGGCGGGCATCGTCTACCGTGCTGCCGTTGTGTTTGCTTTTGACAAGTACTGTATGGGACAAGTGAGGTTGTTGATGGAGGAATGTGGATGGAGGACAGTTGGGCGAGGGTGAGGGTTGTTGGTGGTGTTGGCGAGGTATTTCCAGCCAATCAGGGACGTCGTGTTGCCGCCCAGAGATGCTGTTGGCCCATGCTTCCTCCCGCGAGTGATGTGCTCGGGGATGAGTTGTGGACCTCGCGGGAACCCGCATCGCCCGCATCGAGGGAGAACTCGGCTCCGCTTCTTGCCTTTTTCACTTGGAGAACCTGCCATGTGTGACTGTTGATTCGCCATCAAACAATTTCCCTTCATCACAGATATCCTCCCAATCGCATCGCCAGGTTGTCGGTCCTCTCACCAAGGCCGGCCCTGACTCCTGAGCACGCAAGGTCGCACTCCTTTTTCCTTCTCGTTTTCCTGTTCTTGGCGTACACGTACCGTGTTCGTCAGGAACCTGTGGACCGCCGGCCACCAGTGTCTTGCATCCTGCTTCCACAGCTGCTGTGACACTGTGAGAGGCCAGACTCCCAAGGACACCTAGCAATTGGAGGAACCAATACCCGGCAAAAGTCAAGATGCTACTTTGTGGAAAGGAAGCGACCCAACTGCGGCCGTGGCATGGCAACGCAACGGGGCCGCTGTGCCTGCCTTAGTGTACTGTGCTGTTCTGCCCTGGCAGGCCTGGGACTACGGCGTACAGTGTCCCGTTGAGGTGCTGCCGTGGGGGCTGGAGCCATTCCCAGTTGGCGTTGACTTGCTGTTGATGCCAATTCGCTTCGAGCAGAACTATCGAGACTTCCATGCCCTTGGCTATGCAGGCAATGGATGGCAGTCACAATCACAGTCGGGTGCTTCACTTCCAGCAAACATTGGCGGCCCGTCTCTTCCACGAAGAGGACGACGACGACATGATGGAAGAAGAGCCTTTTCACTGCAGGCTTGAGTGTTATATCAACCGTCTTTTATAGATCAAGCTGACGGCCTTCTGGCCTGGTATTGGCGAGACCGACTTTGGATACAACCAAGAGGAGGTTGATAAGCTTTCTTGCTGAGCTTCCATTGGGTATTTAGTTGTTCACCCGACAGTGCCTCTGCTCGGAAAGCCTCCCCGCGTCTCATGCTGACTCTCAGTTACACACTCTCACCATATTCATGCCACACAAGCAGTCTACAAGTGCCGTAGGTTTTCATCGTGGGCTTGAGGAAGCAGATAGACGGCTGTGGCCACCGCATCGAGACCGCATACCGTGCGCTGTCATCTGCTTGTCTTGGAGCCAGTTTCTTGCCAGCCTGTTTGAGCAAGGAATGATCCCATACGTGTGGATTTGCAGGCGTCATGTCAGCTCGCTAGGAAGCTGTCGAGCGGGATGTACCGCCATCTATGCTCTGTTTGTAAATGGGTATGCAGTTGCTTGCGAGACATGCATTTCAGAAACGTCCGGAAGCTCGAATCAATGACTTCCTTATGCCCTTTTTTTCCTTTTATACCCAGTTCGCGTCGACTTGCTCTTTTACCATGACCATCGAAAACTTCTTTGACCTTAGTTATTTTCCTCAATATGTCTTTGGCCTTGGTTCTTGGATTCGCAAAAGCCCTGGAGATACCCCGTAGCACTCACCTGCCGTGTGGGTGTCGTTGATGGTCGACGCTACTGTGTGACGGGCAAGCATGAGCGGCGGGGGTGTTCGACGGGGACTAAGAGGCGCAGGGGATCCCACACCAGGACCCTGGCTGGCCAATATTAAAGGCCGATCAACCGCTGAGCTTGGTTCCTATCAAGCCTTTTCCGCATCGCCATGACCATCCGACTTTTTGCCCGCCCACTGACAGTCATCAGCAGCATCTTGACGTTATTGTGCGCCTTAGACTCTTGACTGGCTTGTCTTCGAGGCGTTGGCGTTCCTGTTAACTGCTACCTTCGATCACCATCTCCACACGAGAAAAAGGGGGAACTGTCGAGGTCTTCCAATCACGCCTATACCTTGACCCCGCCATCACGGTTCAAAGAAGTCACGGTGGATTCTGCCGAACAATAGCGGCTGGCGACTTGCTGTGAGCTAGGCGGACGGATTCTGCAGCTTGCCAACTTGTCTTACTGCATGGATTAAACGTTCATCACATTTACCTGAACCCTCTCCGCATCCTCGCCTTCAGGGCCTCGATACGACTCTCTCGGACACCTTTCCGAGTTACGAATACCTTATCACTTCTGGTACCGGTCCAGGTTCATCATATATACCCGAGCCTCCCCTCCCGAGCGCTGAATCGTTTCTCGATTTTGTTTTCTGGTTTTTGCCGTTATCATTCTCTGGTCCTCCCTCGATTCTTCACCGATGGCCACCTCACCATCACCTAACGCTTTTTAATCTTTAATTTGGGGGATCTGGTATGGCCCCTATTGAATCAGGCCGAGTAAGCTGCTTCGTCATTCGACCAACGCTTTCCGTTACCGCGACTATAAGCCGCCTTATCCGGATACTCTCCTTCACCACTCGCCAACATGGATTCATCAGTACCATCGGCGCTCAGAGGCGCTGCCGAAAGCAGTACACAAGCAATCGGCGGTCTAGTAAAACGAATTGCCATCCCACTCAAGCCAAATAGTCCGCCTGGTCTAGTCCAAGCATTGACAGTAGACCCGTGGTCCAAAGCCGGCAAATATGGACTGGGTTGGACGTACTTTTCGCTTGTCATCGTCGGTCTCGTGTTGTTCATGAGGATATGGCACTTTTGGCAGGACAAGATTCGACAAGCGATATACAAGCAGGAGATGGAGGAACACTTTCGACAGCTTTACAGCCTGGAACCAGAGTGGGATAGGTCGGCAGCATTGGTCACGGGAATGACAGCAGCAGAATCGAGACGACATTTCTTTCCCGATGAGCCGCCCCTCGAAGAGAAAGACTTCAAGCCGAAAGCTCACTTCTCGTCCATCGGCTTTGTTAACGACACGTTGGCCCTGTTCCGATGGGTATTTTACCGACCGATTCCCGATATTGTATGGAAGAAACATCGATTTACCTTCTCATCCCTCGCCGTCTTGTTCTGCGTCTTTGTCTCCATTGCCTTCGTGACGATCTACTGCTTTCTCCAGCAGCCGCTTTACTGGCAGAGCATTCGATTCGGTTCTCCTCCGGTCGCTATCCGTGCCGGCATGATTGCGGTTGCCATGACCCCCTGGATCGTGGCCACGAGCACAAAGGCCAACCTTCTCACCCTCATCACCGGCATCGGCCCCGAGCGCCTCAATGTCTTCCACCGATGGCTTGGATACTTGTGCCTGTTTCTCTCGTTGGTTCACATGGTCCCGTTCTATGTGCAGCCGGTGTGGGAAGATGGAGGTATGGAGGTCTTCGAAAAGCTGTTCCCCCCAGGCAGCGGAATCATCTATGGCTCCGGAATTGCTTGCTTGGTGCCTTTATGCTGGCTCTGTGTTGGCTCACTGCCTTTCATCCGACGAATTGCCTATGAGGTGTTTGTCATCCTTCACATTCCGGTTGGCGTGATCTACGTCGGCTTGCTCTTCTGGCACACCAAGAACTTCTTGCTGTCATGGGGTTATCTGTTCGCTTCCGTTGGCATCTTCGTTGTCTGCAACATTATCCGACTTTTCAACTTGAACTGGGCGAAACCTTGGCGAATGGCCTGGTTGATTGGCGACGAGGCGGCTATCAATATCATGACCGAGAATGCCATCAAATTGACCATTCCAACTCAGATGCGTTGGAAACCAGGGCAATACGTTTATCTACGTATGCCAGGTATCTCTCTCTTCGAGAACCACCCCTTCACTATTTCTTCATTGTGCAGCGAAGACTTTCCCTCTGAGTACGGCGAGAACTACAGGGATTGCGTGTTGGTCTTCCGGCCGTACGGCGGCTTCACGAAGAAAGTCCTCGAAACTGCCATAGAAAAGGGACCCTTCCACACCTACCGCGCTTTTCTTGATGGGCCATATGGAGGCATGCGTCGGGATCTGGCCGCTTTCGATACATGTATCTTGATTGCGGGCGGTAGTGGCATCACTTCTCTGATGTCACAGCTATTAAACCTCATCAAGAGGATGCGTGATGGAAAAGCCATTACCAAGAAGATTGTGGTTGTGTGGTCACTGAAGCGTCTCGAGGCCATGGATTGGTTCCGCGAAGAACTCCGTATCTGCAGAGAGGCGGCACCTCCTGAGAGCGTGACCTGCAAGTTCTTTGTCACATCTACACAACGCCAGCAGCTTAATGCTGGAATACCTCACGGCCGCGCGCTGAGGCCATTGAGCAACCTTTTCCACGATAAGCTGGATGGGTTTGTCTCTAACATCGCTAACAAGCGGAATAGCGCGCTGATCATGGCGGAGGCGCAGGGCGATCCAGAAAGAGAGCGTGAGCTCCGCGCTGAAGATGAGGACCGGATCACCGCCTTGCCGCAACAAAAATATTTACAACCTCATCATTTTCCTCCTCCGCCTCCGGGGCCGCCACATAACCAAAGATATTCCGTTGCTGAGGATACACTCCGCAAGCTCGAAGGGCGCGATGTTAAGGATCCATCGCTAATGAACCCAGTCGACAGCAAGGACGGCGTCAAGAAGGATGGCGACTTCCATTTCCCAGCAATTGCCCCACGGCCTGACAAGGCTCCGCACTTTAACTACGCACCACCAGCAGCCAAACAACGATACAGTCAGTGGCTTGCCCAAACAGGTAGTGATCCCGAAGGTCGGCCCAGCTACGTAACCATGAGAGAGTCTGAGGAACAGGACCACCAACAACAAGCGGACCGACAACAAGAGCAACACGAAGAAGGAGTCGAGTACTACAACAACCCTTATTCTGGCCAAGATGCCTCACAATTACCTTACCCAATACCGCCACCTCCTCCTGGACCTCCACCTGGACACAACCCCGTTGGTGCCGCCGAATCCGCTCCTGCTCCCCAGGCAACCCAACCGGTCCGTCCCCCTGAATTAGCCCACCTCCGCACCGATAACCTCCCAGCAGCCCAGCGGCCCGCTACCCGTCCAACCTCCACCTTCGGCCCCCCCTCCGGCTTCGACTTTGGCTTTCCTAACACGCCGACCGAGTTTCAGAAATCGCTCATGCGCTTCGCCTTTCCCGTGCCGCACCAGATCGACGGCGGCTGGAGCGTCGAGTACGGCCGCCCGGACCTAGGGTACATGCTCAAGGAGTGGGCGACCGGCGGGCCCGACGGCAGAGGCGTGCTCGGACGCAGGACGGCCGTGTTTGTGTGTGGACCGGCGAGCATGCGGGTTGGTGTGGCGAACACGGTGGCGAGGCTGCAGGCGGAGATTTGGGGGGATGATATGTTGGAGGAGATCTTTTTGCATACGGAGAATTATGCTTTGTGAGCTGAGCGGTGTGAAGAAGAAGCAAAGCGGCATTCCCTTTTGTTTTTTTGGTTTGTTTTCAGAGATACCTATGTGTTTACTTGTTTGGGTGTGTACGATTGTGCCAGTTACCGTTTGTGTTTCCTTGTCACTTCTAAATAATTCGCGAGGAGAAGAAGGCGATTGTATTGGAGAACAGATGCGGCGGTCATCAACTGGAAGGAGAGTCTGTGTGGGAGTGCGGGACGGAATGAGGAATGATCTTTGCGGATATCGACGATCATGCTACTTTGATAGTCAGGAATGGATGAGGTATAACGAGATATCTCTCACTTGTACGATAGTCATCTTTCTGTACACATATCAAACAATGTTTTCGAAGCAGTGAATTTTCTCGATCGTGAGGTGTTCTACATCGTCAACCGACGAACTCCTCTACGCATCCGACTATCGACAAACAGCAAAGAGGTATGTACCCTAATAACCAGCAGAAAACCCTTTAAGCTCGTGTACATCTGAGAAACAGAAGCTGACAAATATAATCAACAGGACAAGAATCTACCCATTCCTATCTCCCTCTCCAGGAAACCATCATCACAACATCTCCACATTACTTCACTTCACCCCCCAACCTTCTCCTCCCACCATCTCCCCCTACGTATGCCAAAACCCCCCACTTAATAGCAAAATCCCGATGCGGCAACGTCAACGTACTACACTCCATAGTCCCCTTACTCCCCACCTTCTCCCCATTATAAAACGGCAGTTTAAGCGTCTCCTCAATCATCCAAACCACATCCTCGTTTCCCGTCCTGAGCCAATTTCCCCAAAGCACGCCCTCCCCTCCCTCCACGCCCACCAGACACGTGCCGTACTTGGCGATGATCTTTTGCTTGGGACCCGTCGCCCACTTCCACGAGCCGCCCGCGCCGACGTTGATGGAGATCTGCTTGCAGTCGACTGAGTAAGGGGAGTGCTCGGAGGTTTGGTCGATTACAGGACCGTAGTTTTTGCAGAATGTTTTGGGACCTTCTTCGCGGGGGCCGATGAAGGCGGTAGGGTAAGAGATTTGGCGGGGGAGGTAGAAGCCTGAGGAGGGGGAGGTGGTGTTGGTGGTGGAGGAGGGAGAGGCTGCTGGGAGGGCGAGGACGGTGGAGGACAGGAAGATGAGGATCGAGAGGAGGAACTTGTGGGCTATCATGGTTGTTGTTTTTTCTTTTCTTCGAGAGTAGCAACGAGTGTGTCTTTAGTGAATGTAATGTTTGGTCGTTGATCCAGTCAAGATAAAGAGCGACAAGGTGGAAGACAGACGTTTAATGGAGGACATCAGACGGAGATTTCAGTAGAATGAAGTAGTGTTTTGACATCTAGAATTTATACAACTTGTCCAGAGGCGCGTGTCCTACAGCGTTCCTGACCTGACTGACAGAGACAAAGGATGACGGTACATTGTGTAGAACGTAGTGGTTTCGAGTCTTTGACGACGCACAATCGTAAGAGCCTCGACCGTTAGTTAGTATTGTGTTTTATATCATGAGACGGCGAAATAAAAGAGTAAAAATAAGTTGTTAAGGGAGAAAAAGATTGGCAAAGGCGGGAGAGAAAAAGTGAAAAAGTGAAAAAAGAAAAACATACAACACCAGGGATTCGCTGGTCGTCACCGACCCAACTACTAGTCTGGCCCTCACTGGCTTATCTATGGGAGAGCGGACGGGATCCCGAGTTTTCCAGTGGGTGTGGTCGTATGTGAGAAATCTCGGCAGAATAGTATCTTACAAACGAGAAGTTGCGTGAATGAGGTAGTGGTGTCATTGTGCAGGAGATGACCTTACAAACTTCAACCTCCCAACTCACCCGCGTCATCATCGACAACGAAACATAAAAAGTCCAACCCACCCCGCGTGCCCCAGCACGCGAGCACTGCGCATCTAAATGCTCGCCCAAGCGATGAGTGTACCGACGGCTCAGGAAACATTGTGTCGATATGCACATCATCGCATTACGCTGCAGCCCTGAAGGCGCTGAAGCCTCCTTCCAGAAAGTATTTTGCATCGATACAGGCCTCCGCTCGCCTTCGAACCTCAGTCCGGACTCGGAAATATCACAACGAGTAGATTCTCATTAGCAGCAAGATATCCACCAAATCCGTGATGACTGCATTTAGATCGACTTCGAAATAATCTCCAGCTCTACCCAAGCTTCCAATGCACAAGTTCCCCGACAGTTTGGCGGTTGTCGATGAACAATGCCATGCAAGACATGCTTAGAATCCTTAACTTTACGATCTTTGCTTACGAGTGTTTTGGAATTTTCGACCAAGTCGAAATCATGCGTAGGGATTTGGCCATACGGACAGTTCTCCTCTCTCGCTGCGTTAGTTAACACTACAATATCGAACCTGATACGAGAACCAGAGACCGAAACACCTAGCCGATACACCCATTCACTGGAACTTTCCAATGCGGACTAATTCGAAGTCAGCACGGAAGACACCACCGTGAAGATCCTGTTGACCTGCTCTGGATGTAGCCCTTCCGTGGAGGTTGATGTTTCCAATATGGAACTGGACAGATTGGACGACCACGAAGCATTTCGAAACCATTTACGGATTACCGCTACGACAGGCATCTTTATTGCAATGTGAAGCCAGTCAAAAACGCTTTTGAACTCTCGGACGATGGTCAATTGTCAGGTCTTCTCATCATCAAAGTGTTTGATACAACACGACTGACTATACGTCGTCCCTGGCTCACTTGATCACTCCTCACAGGATGTCTGGATATGAACAGCGACTTGCAGGAATCATCACAGACATTATTCCCTTGCCGCTGGAAAGGCGAGCAGGCAAAGAAGATGCCCTCCGTCGGACTTCTCCCAATAGCAAACATGCCGAAAGTTTCATGCTAAGTTTTCCTGAGGTTGACGCAAGTCCAAGATGCACTCTGGGGATGGTCTGCGGTTGGCTCACCGATCAGATGGAAAACGCATATCTTGCCCCTTCTCATCCCAACTTTCATTGGGGTATATGAGTCCCGTTTCCTGCCCACCTTCCCGTGGTCTGTTGATGTAATGGATAACATAACATGACCTGGCGTATTGTCGTGCTGGACGCGGCCTTACGTCAGCGTGGAAGTTAAGGTACGAGTCATACCCTTTTTTGCTCTTTTTGCTCTTCCACCTTTTCCCAAATGAGGATGCGAAAAGAAAGGAGGGGTTTCAAAAGAGGAAACTTCAAAGCCAAATTTGAGGTAGACGAATGTCCGTATTCGCTGATATCTCTTCACGGGCCGCACTCATCAGTGGTTCCAAAGTCAAACCATCATGATAGTACTCTTTTTGCGTGTGCTGGAATGGACTAGACGGTTTCATACACGAGACCTGGACGCGGAAAGATAACCTCTCTGACTCCGCTGAAGCCTAGATAAGCGGATGAAGGTCGCTTCTAGCGGTCCATGCAATCATTATATTGATGTCATTTGTACCTTCGAGGCGCCACTCCTGAATCATTACTCGTGGCACCAATGTCTCAACCTCTTCACTCACCGCCAATAACCGCGAGTCACCAGCGTATCGCTTCAACTACAATTAAAGTTAAGGTTCGCTGGACTTGTAACAGATGATGCAAGAGGCCTCGAAGGGGAAGGTATGACAGTGGAATGTGTTCGTGATAACTCTCGTTGCTTATGGTTTTCGGTACTTCTAGGTTTAAAGTGGTCGCCCAAGGGTAAAGGCACCTTAGGTGCGGCTAATTGGGAAGGACAAAGGTTGGGAAAAGGGGACCAACAACACATCGGATTTCCGTTCAAATGGCCAGGTTCGAATCCCCTTCTTGGTCAGTCCTGCTCTTGGTCACATGCATATACGGTACTCTACGGTGACACAGACAGCAAACATACCGGCCTACCCACAAGATATCTGCCCGTCCGACGACGTTGGGAAACAAGATCCAGCGCGGCTCCTGCCGCCTTGAAATCGACGTGACGGAGACAGCCGGCGGATAATTCTACCATGGTTATCATTGGTTGTTCCGGAGTTCCGAGATCGTGAAGCCATCTTTATCTCGTCAACGGCATCAATCTCGTCTGTCCCATTTCATGAACACGACATCAGCCATCAGAGGCCCGTTTCTTTGTGTGCCGGTACGACGGCACCTCGTTGGTAAAAACATTAGGCCATCCGCTGTCACATGGATTAAGTTCCCACGAGCATGCCCAACTCCCCTTTTGAATCCTCTACCCTACAGCACCAGAGAATAGAAGCTTCAATCGAGTTCAACTCCGATCACGGTTCGTTGTCCACTTCCCGCACACACTCAATGCCACAGGGCGACGGGTACAGAGAGAGCCAGCTGACCATTGCGGCCCCAGATTAACTGAACATAGTATTACACTACCACTCATCCACCGGCCACACCAGTCTCATCCTCGAGCGGGTGGTACGAGGCAAGGCCTAACTATGGCATACAACGGTTGTCCAAACCGAACCGACACAGGACAGGTACAGCGTCGGAACTCACCTGTCAACGGCTGCTCCTTGGCACACAATCCTACCGCTAAGCAATATTGTGGTAGCTTTGTGTTTCTAACAAATTCGCCATGGTCCATATCAACTCGGGAATCGGAGCCAGTGAGGTAGCACGGCTCCAACACCAAGCTATACCTTAATCATCTCCCAGACTCCTGACTTGTGACCACCGGTATGCACTCTATATTGCGTGCATGCCCATGTCCGGAAGCTGAAGCGCCACCCAGGCTTTGGGCAGCAGGCTTTGGCCTACCTTTTGCCCCGTGGACCCAGGTGTCGCAGGACAAGAACGGATGGCAACTGCTTTAACGCATGGCAGGATAACCACAAGGCAGCGGATACGGGGTGTGCGAGTGCAACACCCCTGCTTCTCATAGGGACTTGCAGCCAATTTTATACATCTCATCCCCCACGGGTCACACAGAGTATTTTTGTGTCACGGAACTCTCCAGGCGGTCTATGGTTTACCCAGTCGGTGATAGCAGCCAGCAAGTCTCTGAAGGACAACGGCCGTTGAAACAATGGACGATCTTCTTTGGGCAGCCTGCTTTTCGTGTCCCTAACGCCCAATCTTGCAAGTGTTCGGTGTACGGCTACGGGGACGCGTCGCCAAGGTCAGCCAAGGTCACCTTTGCCCGTGCAGTCGTCCCCAACCACCACGAGAGTTACACCTTCCGCAGTCAAGATGATACCTTTACTCAACTTCATCGGAAACCGGTCCTGGAAAATTTACCATACTTACTAGTGTACTGGGACAAACAGTGGGTCGAAGCCGAGATTTTGCCGGCTGACCTGACCTCCCGAACGGAATCACAGCTGGTGCCGCAACAAGAACCTGCCGGCATCTGCTGATAACCGGAACACCATTCACTTGAATTTCTACTGTTGCCTGGGGTAGTGGGGAGCAGGAATTTTTGTCTTTCAAGCCTTGACAATCATTCTTCGGACAAAGTAGCCCGTGGGCATTCTCAATCACCCGAAACCGCACGGATTGTCACTGTCATCAAGGTTGTCCAGTTGCGACCGGAGACGTCTGGACTCAAATACCAGGACTCGACCGACTCGGAAAATAGCCGTCAATGCGACAAGCAAACAATATGGCCCCGAACGAGAAGGATAAAGCGTCGACCGGAAGCACGGCCGAGAAGGCCCTGGCTCACTACCCTCCTCCCGGTCTGGAAAAGACAGAAGGCACTCAAGCCAGCGCAACGAAGGCCCTCGACGGCACCCATCAAGCCTCAAGCACCTCGATAGACTTTGAACAGCCCAATGGCAACACCACTGTAGGAGATATCTTTATCGAACCCTCGTCGCCAGATTTGCTGACATTATCATGCTCAGCGTCTGAGTATCCGCAAAGCATTGGCTCTAGCAGCCTTAGCTTGCTGCTGGACCAATGCGCAAGCTCCTCTGTATCTGTTCGGTAAGGCGACATCGAATGTGCTGCTTCAAGTTCAAGTCGTCATCCAGCTAACTTATTCACTAGCTGCTGTACCTGTCTTCGTCTACCGAGATCTTGGAGGAGTTGACCATTGGGTCTGGTTCATCACTGCTCATCTACTCGCCACTGCCGCCATTTCTCCTTTTGTTGGTCGTTTCTCGGACGTATTCGGACGCCGTTGGGTTGCTCTGGCCGGTAGCAGCTTGATCGTTGTTGGCCAGATCATGTGTGGTGTTGCTGAGAACATGGATATCTTCATCGGTAAGTCCATTCGGGGCAAATTCTCTGCTAACATTGTTCCAAAATTCCATACTGATACTCTAACCAGGCGGAATGGCTCTCACCGGAATCGGCACCGGTATCAACGAGCTCACAGCCCTCGCGGGAACAGCGGAACTCGCCCCTATTGCGCATCGAGGCTACTACATTGCCGGCATGATTCTCACCATCATTCCTCTTCTGCCCTCGGTCATGTACTCCCAGATCATATCGGCATTATCGACTTGGAGGTATATCGCGATCCTCACTGGCGGCTGGGCATTGGTCGGGTTTGTCATGACTGCCCTCTTCTACCATCCTCCTGCGCCGACAGAGGACCTCAACTGGAAACAAAAGCTTTCGCTCATGAAGGATATGGATGTGGTCGGTGGTTTCCTCTCCATTGCTGGGTTGGCTCTGCTGGAAGTTGGTCTTTTGGGTGGCGGATATCAGGTTAGTGACAGGCAGACATCGCTACGACCATTTTGTCAAGGCCCTTGACTTAGTGACTGACAAACACTTTTTAGTATCCTTGGACAAGTGCGAGAGTCTTGGCTCCCCTGATTCTGGGATTCTTCGCACTGATTGTCTTTGGCCTCTGGGAATTCAAGGGAGCCAAAACCCCTATGATCCCAAGAGACTTGGGCCCGGCTCCCCGTACACTCATCATGACCATGATCATCACGTTCATATCCGGCGCCAACTTCTTTTCTGTTTTGATGCTGTGGCCCAGCGAAGCCTATAATGTCTACGGTAACAAGTAAGGAATTCCCAGCTATTTTGTCCTCCTCAAATTTTCTTCACCCCCTTTGACACTTGGCCTCGACCACTAACGTGAAAAACCGTCTACCTAGTCCCTACGGTGTCGGCTTCCGCGGCATGCCCTTCCCCTTCGGCATCCTCGCCGGCTGCGTCATCTCGCTTTATCTCCTCTCACGTTTCCCGCGACACATCAAATGGATCGTCCTCCTTACCTGCTGCATCATGACAGCCGGCTGCGGCGCCCTCGCCTCTGCCCGTCTCGACAACATCCACGCCATGTACGCGGTCCTCTTCATTACCGGCCTAGGCGTAGGCGGCATCGTCGTGCCGGCTTCAACAATCGCCACCATCATCGCGCCGAGGGACTTCATTGCCACTATCACGGCCCTGACCATCTCCATCCGCATTGTCGGCGGCGTGATCGGATACACGGTTTACTACAACGTGTTCATCCAGAAGCTGGTCCCGCAACTTACGAAATTCGTGTTGGGCGCGTGCGTGAAGAGCGGGATCACCAACAGGGAGACTATTGGAGCGGTGATTGAGCTGACGGGTGCCTCGCTGGTGGACGAGATTCGCATGCTGCCTGGCGTCACGGACGAGAGCTGGGCGGTGATCGTGGCGGCCGGTCAGGAGGCGTACGTGAGGGCGTATCCGTGGGTGTACTACTGCAGCATTGCCTTCGGCGGAGTGTCGATTCTGGCGAGCCTGGGCATGGAGGATATCTCGGGCTTGATCGATAAGACGGTTATGGTTCATATGTAAGGGGGCCATGGCTGACACCTTGGGGTGGTGTGATGTGGTGTCTGTCTGGTGGTTTTCTCGGGTTTTCTTACCCCATCAGCGCGGGGCGATTTGGCTTCTTATCAGAGCGGCAAGCAATGCGGCCTTTGTCATTTTGGCGTGGAAGTTGTTGGGCTTGGTTGAGAGGATCTGCTCTCGGTTTGATCTTGAGGCATCTGAGGGGGATTCTTCGAGCACCTACTTCATTGTAATATCGGGAGATCCATGCGCACACTGGGAGGACTTGATCTGTAAGGAACTCAGGGATGGTTTCTTTGATGTAGATAGTATAAGGCTATATGTGGTGCTGTCAGCTTCGAAGCCGGCGGGATTGTGGATGGGGGTTGTTTCGACCTATATACCATGGCGTTAGTTTAATGTAAATAGAAGATTATCTGGCTTTCACGCCATAAAATTGTTCAGAGGGACTGGAAGCAATAAGCCACTGTTCTATGCTAGATTGCATTTAGCTGTGATTAGTACTAAAACCAGTTACAAACCCCGAAATCCGTTGACTGATCATTACAGTAACAAACAAAGCCCGTCCCAGCACCTGTATCGAGAAACTCCCTCCGTTTATAACAAAAACAAAGTATAAACCAAACCCCTTCCCCACTCTACCGTATTCCCTTCTCCTATTACAGTACACCCCCATAAGTGCAAAAGATGTACATGGCCATAAAACACCTAATGAAGGAGTATCTGCTCACCATCCAGTCTCCATCTACTAGTAACCTCTAGGGACGGTTCCCCTTGCTAGGCAAGTATTTGCTCCTAATGGTGTGGCCGATCATGCTCATCCGACTACCAATCGTTCCATCCTGCATCCTACTGGCCAGAGCTTCTTCAAGTGCTGATTGGGTTACCGAGGCATCTGTAACATCGACGTTTCAGTCAACATGTCAACAATCAATATTACAGTCTTCCTTAGAGGAGAGGAAAGGGGTAGAGACGATGGAAGATCGTCGTCGTGTAATGTTGAATGGGGATATCATAAAACCAGGGACGGAAAAGGGACAACGGGTAACTGGCAACAAACAACGGGACAGGAGGTAAAAACAAGCAAGACTCACCATCAAGATCACTAAAACTACTCCCCATACTCGGCGCCCCTTCACTTCCCTCTCTCGACAACATATCCATCCGTCTTGGGGACAGCGGGCCGGGGGGCATCATTCTTGTTCCTGTTCCTGTTCCTGTTCCTGGTCCAGTTCCAGACCCACCTACACGCAGTTCACCACCGCTGGCAAGTCGACGACGGGGATTGGGATTGGGAATAATAGCCGCCGAACTGGTAGACGAGTCGGACGTCTGCGATTGGATCGTGGATAGTTGGGGATGGTTATTCTTGGTGCTGCTCAGGCTGTGGCCGTGACTAACTTGCTGTTGTGGTTGCTGTGATCCAGAACTGGAGCTTATCCTGTTCCGAGGCGTTGCTGGATGATGGTCGCGGTAGTTTAGGGGGAGTTTGGTTACGGTTGCGTGGAGGTCTAGAGCGCCGCTGCCGTCTGAGGTGGAGGTGGAGCCTGTTGGGTTGTTGTTGTTGTGACGTTGTTGGAATTTTGGGTGTTGTTGTTGCTGCTGTTGTTGGTGTTGTCTGGTTCTAGTAGAAGGGAGGAAGGCGAGTTCGTCATCTTCATCATCTGAGGCCGTCTTGTCTTGGGCCGCCGACTGGAAGCGTGGAGGACGGCGGATGTAGCGACTTTGCATTTGCTTGGCATAGTCTGAGTCGGAGGATGAGGATGGTGATGTGGAGGCGACTGGCGATGGCGATTCTGGGGGCCGGTAGGATCGGTCATCTTCTGTTCCTTCGTGGGTGGCAGCACTGGAGGAAATGTCTTTGGTGTTGATGGACAGTAGCGACAGTCTTCGGCGCTGTGGATCGCTTAACCTGCTGGCTATCTTGTTGCTTGTCGTCGTAGGGGCAACAGCGAGGCTCGGGTTCTGCCCTGGTACCAAGGTGGTCTGGGAAGAGTTGCGCGAGATGGCGGGTCGTAGAGGGTTAGAGGACGTCTTAGCAGTGGGTGTCCCAGTAGTATTGACATCGTCTTTGGGCGCGAGAGCCTCCTTGCGCATGGAGAGAGCTGAAGTACGGCCGCCGATAGAACCTGCTCGTCTCATGCCTTCGGCGTATCCAACTGGCTCGCCGCCGGGAATGGGTGACGGAGCAGCGGAACCACGACCGCTCGCGGCAGCTTTCCTCATCTGCGCCCGCAGTTGGGCAGTGTGTCGCTCCGTGAGATAGGATACCATCTGGAGGAGGAACTCGACTGTGACATCGAACTGGACTGCCCTATAGCAATACACAGTGTCAATACTAGAGGCAGAAGTGCACCGCCAATGACGAGGAGAACTCACAGCTCGTGCCCTACACATCAGAGTCATTAGCATGAGACCTGCATTGTTGGATGATATAGACTTACAATCAATCTCTGTCTGTGATACTCCTGAGATAATGGTCCATAGCGCCTCTGATTTCCTGTCGTCCCAGCTCACCTTGCGAGGTCAAGTTAGCTTGCGTGGTTCACGGGGACGACAAGGGACACAGTGCGGGGAAACATACCGGTGGAGGATCAACGAAGTCGCCCCGATTGAAGGGAAGACGGACATAAACATGGTATCTGGGTTCCCTCCTGTCCTGGTTGGAGGACGAGCCTGGCCTCTCTCTGAGCGACATGGTGAAATCTGAAAGGGTGTTCAACAACTAAGCGCCTGGAAACATGCAGAAATGGAAATGGAAAAGGTGAGTGTCGCCGGTCTTATAACAAAACAAAGGCTCCGGACTGCGTAGGACTACAGGGCTCCAGGCAGGCAGCTCTTATCGATAGGTGATAAAAATGGGTACTGCTGATGCTGCTAACGGGACCCTACCCGTCTATCGAGAGGCTACCGTCCAATGCTGGGGCAGGAGACAGGGGGACGAGGACGCTAGCCAAGGCTGTTGTTGCCGTAGCAAGATCCCAATTGGGCTGACGTTCAACAGTTCCAGCACTCCAGCATTGATAGCGCATCGAAAAATCGCGTCGTATCTTCATTCGCTGTTGCACCATTTGCACCACACAACCACCACTTCTTGTCTGTGTTTCTCTGAACCTGCGACACTCCGACAACTTCACATTCTCTCTCGGTACCAACAGGAGCTGTTGAAACAAAGGGGCAACCCAGCGCTCCTACCATCTTCAGGATCATCACAGTTGTCCGACCGCGAGCAAACACCGTGCATATAGCACATAGCAATTGCCATTTTCCACACTAACTACGAGACACCTTACCCAATATCGTGCCTGACATGGCGCCCTTAATCCTCCACAACGTCCCAGACGACGAGCTCTATGTCGGTGACGACGGCATCCAAAGACCTTACGCCATGGTGTTCCCACAGTTCGTTCGCCCGTCGTCTTAGGCTTGACAAATAAGCTCCGATACTGACTTTGAAAAACAACAGCCAAGATGGTCTCCGCTCGAGAAGGACAGTACACGAGACAGGCTCCTTCGGCAAGTCAACACGTCGGTCGCGATCCAAGACAGCAACACCAGCCAGGAGGGAAGATGCTACGATAGCTGCCGCCGACCGCGTATTCTCGAACTACCTCGCGAACCTGAACCCAGACCAGAACATCACAGCCGCCCAAAGGAAACAGTCTCTCATACCATCGTCCCTCGGCGACGAGAATGCCGCGCCCACCCAACTGTCCAAGAAACACCACCCGACCGAAGTGATACTACGCGGCTACCGCTCTGTCTCTCACCAGTACGCCGCCATCAACCACTACGAGCAGCTCGCCGGGAGGATATGCGAGGACTACCCGCGCGACCCGCCGCCCGAGAACAGGCGGTACAAGTCCGAACTTCGCGACCCTCTCTACGCGCGAAGACGGCCCCTAACCGCCGAAGAGCGCGCGCTAGTCAACAAGGCCGACGGCGGCGAGCACTGGGTCAAGGTCACGTTTGAGTCCGCTGAGGCCGCGGCAGCAGCCATAACCGCCTCTCCCCAGGCCATCCTCGGCCACCTCGTTTTCGCCGAACCCTACGATGGCATCCCACCCGCTCGCGACGAAGCCATACCCGACAACGCCTCCTTCATCAACAGCGGCGTCACCCCCTCGGCCACAAACAACCGCCGCGGTTCGTCAGGTCAACAACCACGCTCCCGCGTGACCATGACAAACCCCTACACCTCCTACCTCGACAACAACAACGCGCAAAACCAATCCCCCTCCTCCTCCCGCACCGCTGACACCGGCACCATCTCCGACACCTCCAGCGCCACCATCACCTCAGCCGCCATGGGCGCCGTAGCCGGCGCCTTCACGCACGGTCTGGACTCGCTCGCGCACTCGACCGCGGGCGGCGCCCATCACCTTTCAGCGGCCGTCAACGCTCAGGACCCGGACAGCGAGTTCTGCCGGGCGATCCCGACGGTGCGCAAGGCTAAGCTCCTGCCCGTCGACCAGGCGCTGCTGCCCGCTCCTTCGTACACGCAGCGGGTGCTGAACCACGTGCCGCTGTTCAAGTGGTTTAGCGGGAATATGATCGGGAATGAGGTGCCGAGGACGGAGAATGGCGAGTTTGATTGGGATCGGGCGAGCTTGTATTGGAAGTTGATGTGGTGGTTGGATGCGAGGTTGTGGTTGTTTAGGGGGGAGGTGTTGAGTGCTGATAAGGATGAGTGAGTTGGTTAGGAAGGGCGTTGGGCTGGGTGGGAGGTGGGTGTGTTGGGAAAAGGAGTGGAAGGATGGATGGATGTGGAAGGATGGTTGGATCATGATATGGACCAGGGGGGGAGGTTGCTGTTGATGGTTAAGCATCGGTAGCGGTGGTGGTGATGGTGGGAATGATACCAAAGTCGACAATTGCTATAGACTGAAGAGTACAATATTATGCATTAAGCTTGTTTAGCCTTGTCCTTATAAGACGTTGTTCAAAATCTAGGTTGATCATTCGCGCTTTTCCCCACCTACAAGCAGTGAACGCAGCACGACAGAGATTTACGGTAGTGGTTCAATATTGCGTGAAAGACTTTTCAGATTCATCAGTATCTGTTAGAACTCAGGAGTGAATAAAGTCAAACATGACTTGAAGAAATCTATTTGCCTGCCTGCCTGCTTTGTGCTCGTAACTTGGAAAAAAGAAAAATACTCTTATGTAAACTAATAAAAAATCAGAAACTAATCAAACTAACAAATACTCCTGGAAGCTATGTAATCGTAACAATCATAAACCAGAAAGGGAAAAAGTCAGTCAGCCGTTCCATCAGAAAAAGCCACCCGGTAGGTTCATACTCGTACTCGTACTCCTACCACCAGCAGCGCCGCTAGAACTACTCCTTCTTCTTGTACTGCTCCATCCAGCACTCGCGGTACGTATAGTACTCGGCCTCCTGCTGCTGTTTATACTGCTCGTACCAGTCATGCTCTTTATGCTCATGCTCCTCATACCCACGCTCATGCTTCTAGTTCTGCCCACAAGCTTATCGAGGTCGAGAAGGTTCAAGTTCAGACTGGGGCCGTGGCTGCTGGCGGCCATTGCCGTCGTACCTATGTTATCGTCATGCCTACTGGTATCTGTCCCCATACTCCATCTCCTGGTCCTCTCACCAGTAGAAGATGGAGTAGAAGGTAGGCGAGCTAGTCGGACCTCGTCATTATGACCTGACGGTAGCAGCCAATTTCCTTAACTAGCCGTTGCCGTAGCCGTTTGTGTAGGCGGTGTGATGGGGGTTATCGTCGGTGTAATATCATTCTCTTCTTCGTCCTTTTCGCCACCATTGTCCCCATTCTTTTCGTTACTGCCATGAATAGTATACTCGTCCTGGCTCTGGTACTGGTCGTCATTACTGCTGCCAGTAGCAACATCCATTCTGGAGGCGGACACAAAACTCATCAGCCCGCCCGCCGATCCCGGTCGACCGCTGTAGCTCCAGCTCCCGTCTCGCAACTCGTGCTCTTCCGAAGGAAGGGCGGAGGTGGATGCGGCAGACGGATGCTGTAGCCTCTGCAGCGAGCTGCTGGTTAGACTCCGGTTGATGCCTAGCGAGATGCTAAGGCGGCCGGAGTAGCTGCTTCGCTTGCTGCTGCTTTGGTTGCTTCGCGGCCGGATCTCTTGCTGTTGCTGCTGTTGCTGCTGCTGTTCCTCGTCGGGCTCGGTGGGCGGGCGGAAGCGGTAGGGGATTTGGTCGCGCCAGGGAGAGACGAGGGCTTCGTCGTCTTCGTCGTCGCCGCCGTTGGCGGTGCTGTGGCTACCGGGGAGAGGGAGGGTAAGGGATTGGGCGCCGAGTGGGGAGAAGAGAGCGTCCTGTTCTCCTTCGTCGTTCTGTCGGGGCCCGGCGGTGGGGGATGGAGGGTCGGAGGCGCCGAAGAGGGACTTGGGATTTAGGGCAAGAGGTTGGGGTTGAGGGGAGAAGGGGCGTGGTCCCCGCGGACGGTTGAAACCTTCGGAAGAGAAGACACTTTCTGTGTCCTTGTCTCGTGGGGGTGTGCGCGGAGAGTAGACGATTGTTGATTGGTTGTCGGGGGAGTGAATAGCGCCTGCGAGGCTCTGTTGGGAGTATTGGTTAGTTTCGTACCCCAAGTCTTCAGTGCCTCTTCTCGCTTGGTGATGGTTGCCTACCAGTCTTAAGGTGTCTTCTCTTCCCCCACCTGTTGTATCGGCGAGAATACTCCTTGGCGGCAGGATGCTGAACAGCTTACTTCCCTCACCGGCGCCGCCGCTCGCTATGCCGCCATCGCCGGCACCGCCTGCGACGATGTTGCCTCCTGTCCCACCAAACCTGCCGTCAGAATGTCCAACGGTCCTGTCTGCAATCACATCCTCGCTGGCGAAGAGATCCTGACCCTGTTCCAGCACATCCTCAAGTCCACCACCTGTCCACCCCTTCCGCGCCATACTCTCGAAAATGTCAATTTCCGCTCGGACGAGCGAGCAGCTCGCTTCCACGATACGGGCGCTGGTGTCTTGACTCTCCCTTAAGAGTGTCCTGGAATGCTCGCCATGCAGCGTTGTGAGACCGTCCAACTTAGTGGTCAACTCGACGAGATGGCTCCGGAACTTGGCCACGTCCCTCCTGCGCTGCTTATGCAGCTTCATCCCTTCCTTCTCCAACCGTCTGATCTCCTTGGACTGCACGGCCACCGCGCTCGCATAACTTTCCTCTTCATCCTCAACCGCGCCACGCCACTTGTCTAACTCGTGGAGAAGAGGTACCTCGAACGAGCGGTAGACCGTCTCGGACAGAATGTGCTGGTGGTTGGCAACGAGGTGCTGCAAACCAGCGACGGTGAGCAGGGTGTCGGCCGTGCAGGTGGACTTTGTGGTGCCCTGGGCTGCAGAGGTGAAGCTATTGGCCATCAACAGCGGAGGAGGACCGCCGCCCTGACCCTGGCCGCCTTGTACCGGACTCCCACCCCGATCGGAGGGAGCGGACACGATCTGTTCGGCGCGGGCTTCTTTTAGACGGGCGCAAGATTCGAGAGCAGAGCCGAAGGCGGAGGCAGCAGTGGAGAGTGAAGTAAGGGCCAGGCGGAAGGCTTTGGCGGAAGAGAGGAGGTCCGCATATGCGGCCTGCGATGCTTCAAGGTCGTGCTTGGTAAGGACAGCATGCGCCTGCTTGGGCGGAGGCGGCAGTGGCAGGTTGAACTGCGATAGGTTCGGATTTGCGGTAGAAGCGTATGAATAGGTTGGGCTCGATGGCACCGGGGGCAGTTGTGAGAGCGTTGGGGAGGGAGGTGACTTGGGCGCCATGCTTATGCTAGCGGAACTAGATAATGCGGCTGCTTGCCTCTTATTCCGGTGACTGGAGCGCTGGAGGTCTGGACCCTGGTGGTGCGGATCTCGAGGGCGTCGGTCGAGATAGGAAAGGGAGAATTTGTTTACTCGAGATCGCAAAACTCGGGGTCGTGCGACATAGGAAGAAGAAGGCCAACAAACAGGTCGGAGGTATAAAAAAAGTAATGGCCCGGATCGTAGGAGGTTGGCACTCGGCTCGGATGGTACGATGATCGCAACAGGCTAGCGGATAGGTATCTGGAATCTGGATTCTGGGTACGATATGCCCCCGCTGTGAGAGGGGACGGTGGAACCCTTATGGTGTTTAGGTCGGTTTTAGACTTGTGATCCCCCGGTCCAAGGGCGCCTCTAAATTCCAGTTGTGGGTGACACGCACTATCCGTAGGTGGTAGGTGGTAGAGGTTGTAGGCAGCCCGTGCTCGCGATGAGGTGTGCAAGGGACAAGGTCCCTTATGACAATTCTTGAAGCTATTTTATAACCCGTTTCACCAAGAACAAAGAATCGCGATCTCTGGTCAAGGCAACCTGGAAGCAAGAAAACGAGTGGCAAGTGGCTGCTGTCAATCGTGCCCGATTGTTGGGCAATGCAATGGGATGCTGGGATGAGGTGACAGGACGATGTCCAAATGGCCCGTCGATTTTTCGGGGATTTTGCCAGTGGAGTTTCCAGCGTCGGATGGAGCCACGATTCCTCGAATCCAGCGAACCTTCACAAGGCTTGTGACACTGACGACGGCCAGCATCAGCGGGCCACTGTCACTGGACTCGCAAGCCCACCCCCACAGATAAGATTGACTAACCGTATCTGGGGAAGATCGCCGCCCAAGGAACTGCTGTGAAACGGGAGCCATCATGTTGCATCACCAACGTCCAGACGAAAACCGCAAGCCTGTGTTTACATGATAATGATGCCGTCGAACCTGAGGTGCATGGCCGATTTGGCGAATGATACCTGTTGGGAGTTGTGAGTTCATGATATGTAAACACTCCCAATACCCCCGGAACCTCCTGATGCCCAAGCATGCATTGAGACAACAATGTCCAACAACACACACAAGCAGGCAAAGGTTTGAATTCAAAATATCTCCATGTACCCAGGCTGTGTCAGGGTATGCCTATATGAATATATCCGGCAAAAGAACAAGCAAGGCTCCATGTCAAGCAAGTATCGCTAGCATATTCACCATAAAACACTATAGCTCAGACTTCTCCTCCGACTTATCAGCCACCTTGGGCAGTCTCTCGGTCAAGAAATCTTCGATCGCATCCAATTCCTCCAGGCAAGCAGAGTGGCCCATGCCCCTAGCATTCCCGGGCAGTCAGCATTGAAAACGTATAAAAACCGACCAGGACGAAAACGTCAAGGGTGGCACTTACGGATAGGTCTCGAACTTCACGTTGTAACCCATCTCCTTGAGCAAGTCCCTGCTCATCGTGCCCAGCTTATAGTTGACAACCGGATCAGCATCGCCATGGGCCATGAAGATGGGCGTCTCCTTGTTGAACTCGGGCTTGGGCACGAGCTCGGCAAACTTGAGGCTGAGGAGGAGATACGAGGACAAGGCGACAATGCCGGCCAGCTTGGACTTGGCAGTGAGGCCGCTGAACAGGCCCATGGCGCCGCCCTGGCTGAAGCCGCCGATGACGATGCGGTCGGCCGGGATGCCCGAGTCGATCTCCTTCTGGATCAGATCGTGGAAGTAAGCTTGGCTGGTCAGGATGCCGGCCTCGTCCTCGTTGCGGCGGAGGGCCTCGGCGCTGCCATCGATGGCGAACTTTTATAACTGTGGTATTAGACTTAAAACTTCGCGGGGAGGGAGGTAGGCACGCAGAGTAAGCTTACAATGTCATACCAACCAGGCATCTTCATGCCCAAGTTGGCAGTGATGGGAATCGAAGGCGCATGAGGCAAGATGAACTTGACCTCATCAAGGCGTTGGCGGCGGCGCCATTGCTCGACGGCCGAGGCCCAGCCATGGCCGGTGTCGCCAAGGCCGTGGATGAAGATGACGGTGGCCGTGTGCCGGGCCACAGCCGGGAAGAGGAGAGGAGGACGGCGCGCAAGGGAAGCCATTTTTGTGTGGTGGTATCAAACTATTGATCTGTATGTGTTGAAAGTCCAAGAAGTGTTTCCCGGAGCACCGATGGCGTTGTAGTTAACTAACGCCGTCCGAAGTCCACACGTGGGGCCGATGCGCAACCGGGATCTTTGCAGTTGGAGTGAGCTTCGAGGCACGGGACTCGGGGCCGTTGATGGATGGTGGAAACCCGGCGAAGGGGGGCCTCACAACACGGAGGGTGGGGTAAGCCGGACAAAGTCTGGTCTCACAGATAACCCTAACCCATGCACGCACACCACCAAAGTCGGACATGTCGGCGTTGCAGTGGGATGTACACAGTACAGCGGAGCAGGGGTCTGTGCATTGCCTTACCAACCGCTGACGAGAGCATTCTTCAGCAATCTTTCACCACCTTTTCGGCGCCTGTTTCAGACCACGACCAACAAGCCAACAAGGTCACATCATGTCATGGGCTCTGTTGTGTCAATCACTCGAGTGGAGCGGGAGCCCACCATGAATGGACCACGATGTTGATGGGGACTGGGGAATGCTTAGACATGCTTTTAAATCGAATAAATTCTTATCACTTCTTATAGGACAGACTCCCTTCCGTTGGTCATCAAGGTGTTCACACCCTCTCTTTTCAGCTGTGTTGAGCCTCACTTCACTCTGGTCCAGACAACCTAAATGCCTAATCCGCGGCCACGCAGCCGACCTCTTATGATCGTTCCTGTCCTCGTTGCCGCCCTGGCGATCCTACTGGCTTCCTCATCAACCGCTCGCGGCCTATTCTCCCGGGTCCGAAGCGAAACATTCAACAAGTTTACTACAGCTTTTAACAACGCCCCTAAGGCCAACCTCACCACCACTACTTCACCACTTCAAGCCGCCACAGCAAACTTGACTTCCTCCAAGATGGGCAGGCCCCCTGTGTACTTTTTCTCTCACGGAGGAGTAAGAGCCCTTGATTTCATGTAATCACATAAACTGTCACAAAACTAACACCCCCTCCCAGCCCGACGTCCAATACAACACCAAACACCCCGTCTACCCGGTCCTCCAATCCATCGGCAAAGAAATCATCCAAAAAGTCAAGCCCAAAGCCGTCGTTGTCTTTTCCGCGCATTGGCAAGCCACCCCCTCCGAGATCCACCTCAACAACGCCGATGGCAAGACAGACTTAATCTACGACTTCTACGGCTTCCCCGACCACTTCTACAAGGCCACCTTCCCGGCGACGGGCAGTCCCCAGCTAGCCGCCAAGATCCAGCAGCTCCTGACCAAAGCCGACATCCAGTCCAAGGGTCTCAAGCGCGGGCTCGACCACGGCGTCTTCTCGGGTTTCAACGTCGCTTTTCCACCTAACACCGACCAGGCCATTACCGTCCCCCTGGTGCAAGTCTCGCTGTTCAAGTCCGAGGATCCGGACGCGCATTACCGCCTTGGTCAGGCGGTCGAGGAGCTCCGTGATGAGGGCGTGGTGATTATTTGTACCGGCATGACGGTGCATAACCTACGGGATATGCAGTTTAGTTGGGGCGATCCCAAGCCGCTCCTTTACTCGGTCAGCTTCGATAATGCGCTGAAGGAGGCGGTGGAGGGCGATGCGGAGGGCAGGCTGGATCGGATGAGGGAGGTGGCTAAGAGGAAGGATGCTAGACAGGCGCACCCGTGGATGGACCACTTGATGCCCATTTATGTGGCGGCGGGCGCGGCAGGGAAGGATAAGGGCGTGCAGACGTGGACGTTGCATGAGGGAAGTTTTGCGTGGGCGCAGTATCGGTTTGGGGATGTGTCTGAGGAGTAAAGGGGGGTTAAGTGGATCGAGTGATTACCCGGGGTTTGGAGAAGTGTTGTTTTGGATAGTAAAGAGAGTAATATCCATTACAGTCCCAAAGAAAGCTTCGTGGATAACATTGACGGTAGGTACGTATAAGACAAGCACTGGGCCGTCCACAATTTGGAACGAGAACGTGACGAAAATGTTACAACTAGCCAGGGCCTAGCCTTGGGCCCTCTCATTTCACATCCCATCACCAACTTCCAATCAAGCACCACTCCTCGGAACCACACCACCACCACGAGCAGCGCAATCAATCTTCGCCAAACTCTCTTTCATCCGCTCAACAAGCCACTCATGTCGCTCACGAGCAGCTCTGCCATCGCCATGACCACCATGGCCACCATCGCGGATCAGACCACCTCTACCATCAGGCATAACTATCGTCGCCGCCGCCGTAAAATGGACACAACGCAGCCCCTCAACGAAGCAGTCCTCACAAGACTGGAAATACCCACCCAGATTATAACTGAACGTTTCGGGACTATGTGGTGATTGTGAGGGCGTAGGACTTCTTGAAGAAACTCCTTGAAGCATCAGTTCGGCGCTGTTACTGTTGTTGCGATGGGCTTTCGAGAAACTCCGGTTTGGCGTGATGCCGCTGTGGGAGGAGGAGTCCCCTCCATTTCCCCTTCGAGAGTTCCCAGGAGATGCGTGATTTGAAGCTGGGGTTTCGTTGTCGTTGCCATTGCAGGGGTTACTTACCAGGGCTCTGTCAGTCATTCACGTACAACGGAAAGATCATACCGAGCCATCGAATATGTTACTGCGTGGTGGGAACGCTGTGCGTATGTACTCACTTTTGGTCTTCGATTTCCTCTTCTTCATCTCTGATCGGTGAGCGAGGGCGGTCTTGGTCTCCCTCAGAATCTTCGAGATTCCCATTCGCATGAAAATATTCTTCACCCACCGTACCATCATCTTCGTCATCGTATAAATGGCTATTGCCCTCCTCTCCTATGCTGATATGATTTTGTGCGATCTCCTCATGATAGGCATGGCTGCGGATGCCTGTGCTCGGCTGGGTTCCGGATGGCCTGCCTGCCTCATGCAGCATTGTGAGTATTTGCCATGTGAGAGAACCGGGGGAAAGATGAAGAGCCAACGTCGGTGTCCAGTCAATAGAGCTTACCAGGGTCAATAGCATCGTTGAAGCCCTAGTCATGCCTCAGTTAGCAGATGATGGAGAATGCAAGAAAGATATGGGATGTATTCGTTGAATTGAGTTATATTAGACATTTATGGGACTGTTCATGTATCTTAAGCAAAGCGGACTTACATCATTGCCCGCTTCGAGCGAGATCGTTGAGACATCATGAATCCACGAGGTTCGGCGCGGATAGGTAGCCATTTCGGTAGCTATTTCCGACCAGTTACTTTGGCCCGACACGGGACAAATCTAGCTGTACAATCAGCTCGGGTGGCTTTGGGCTTTAATTAACTAGGAGGCGGTAAAGAAACGTATCTGACGAAAATGGAAGCGCCAAACGAACGGCTAAAATAACCGCTAGTGTGGCAGAACCCTTTGGGTGGCCATGGACATGTTGGGCTACAGGAGATGAAGACGGGCAGAAGAGGAGGAATAAGGGTTGGCGAACCTCATATTGGAATTTGAACAGTAACCATTGCTCTGCCTATACAATGAGAGTTCCCTGTCTGACAGAGAGAGAGGGGAGCATCAAGCAATGGAACAGAACACAGGAAAGCTCGGCGGCCAGCCGCATAACGATTCGGTATTCAAAGCAAACGACGCAACTAAAAGGACCGAGCTGATGAACACAAACAGAATCAGACATTAAGCAAGAATACTTAGAGTTACTATTATGACAAGAAGAAGGTGAGAGAGATAGAGTATGAAAGTTTGATAGAGATATCGATCCACCTCCTCTTTTGTGTGATGGATGCATGCATGGGAACACATGGCCACCGGCATCTTTTTATCGAACCAAACTGACAGTCTCCCCAATCAAATTCCCTTCTGATTATATGGGAAATGAAACTTGACAATCATTAAAAAGCGTGGTTTGCGACGCAAAAAGGGCGATCAAGGTTGCAAACGACGTCGACAGCTGCGGAGTGAAAATCCACCTCGCTCGAACCCACGTAACCCCGGTACCGATATGATCCTTGACTATGCACCGCAACGGGACTGAACGAACCAGTAAGAAAGAAAGAAGAAAAACAGATGTGATAACGCCGATCAGGAAATGCTATCGAGAGGAAGTGTCATTGAAGGAGCCATGCAGCTGCCCGCGGGATCAATATTAGAAAGAGATAATAGCTTCTGGAACGAAAGGTGGTGAAACTGATAATCCACCGGTGAACAGAAGTTGCAGGTCAAAGGACCTAGTTGTCCCGGTTGTGAAGCGGAATAACGAGTGTGACTGAGCCGTTACGCGGGTGTTTCGAGTTGATGTAACGCCAAAGGGAAGGCTTCGGCACCTGCTTCTCGGACTCGTTGTTGATATTGGACTGGATGGTGATGTTGCCTTTGAGTATTGGTGCCTCAGCAGAGCCGGTATCTGATACCATACTGGCCACTCGTTGTTTGCCATTTTTTTCGTACAAGGCCTCCAGGTCTCTCTGCCGGGCCTGGAAGTCCATGTCTAGCTGTCGACGGCGCCGTAACCTGCGGATGTAGAATCGACCGACGAAGAAGGATACCAGGATGGCACAGGAGGCCACAATGATAGCGATTTCAACCGCTCCGAACTTGTATTGCGGTTTTTCGTCGGAAATATTTTGAGACGGGTTGACGGAATTGTCGTCTTCAGCCATCTCGAGAGGTTAGTCCCTTTGATGCACGGAGATATACGTGTGTGATTTCTGGCAAGCAATCATGGTTAGCGCTAATGTATCTTGCCGTATGCGGAACCATATCAAGGGATGCTTGATGGGTACCTACCTCTGCAGACCCTGAGGGCGGGTGATGGCTTTGCGTCCAATGTGGCCGTTGGCGAAGAGAAGGGATGCGTAGCTCTTATTTGCAGGGCAACAGTGGAGTGAGACTGAAGCAGACTGTTGAGAACTTGGGAAAGAGTATCAAATGTGTGTTGGCATGAATGGATCACGAAAAGTTGGTTGCTCGTGGTGTGCTCGGCAGCTGAGTGTTAATAGTTTCAAGCAACTCCACGTTGGTGTTTTATGTATTGCGGCGGCCGAGCTTGTGATGACAGGCAACTGGTAGTTGATATCAGTGTTCCAGGCCCGAACGAGTTCTAGGTCGGTCTGAGGATATGACCGAAGGGCTGCGCACGTCACGGCGAGTATGGGACGGAGAGTTCGAACTGGCGAGTCAGGTCGGCATCTCTTCCTTCCAGATTGAGCTCAACTTGCCACCCCCAGATGATGCAAGATTAATGAACTGCACTGCTGGTTGAGTACGGCAGCATTGACCGAGACGCGCCTGGCGGGGGACGGGGCAGACAGCGAAGTGGCTTGACAGTGGAAAACAGGAAACGTATGGAAAGGCAGACGCTAGGGCGATGGCATGTCTGTGATTCAAACTTGAGAAGGGGATATTCTTGCATCATAGAGAGAGAGGATTTTCCATTTTTTTTGCACAAGGGAGGGGAGAAAGCAACAACGGTGTTGCTGCCCAGAGAGTGAGGTGGAAGGACGGAGGAAGAAAAGTCAAAAAAGAAAGATTTGCCGAGAAAGATAAGATCATCCGAAACTCCCATTTGCCTGGCAGGTCGGGAAAGCGCGACCACCGCCATCACTCGGTCCGCCCTCCAAGATCGGAAAGAATGCCCCGGCACTCACACTTATGTGATGACTCGGCGGAAGCTCTTACCTTGAGGGACTAAATGACGAATCTGTGGTTCCCTCCTTTGACATTGTCCAATGATAAGTATATCGCCTCCTATGGCCGTCCCCTGAAACCTCAACTCATCATCCCTTTCACTTTCCACCCTTCCATCTCGTCATCGCGCAGCTCTTCCTCATGGTTAAAGAGAAATCACCACGCTAAGAAACCTGAGAAACCCCAGTTCTAGGCACGCATGCATTTCTCATGTTCCATTGGCAACCAACACTCAGTGTTATCTCGGCCAACCCGCGATGTTGATGCTGATTCCCTGCGTCTTGCGCAAAACCACCAAGTTTCCAGTGACGACGGAGGCTCTCACTAGAGAGAAACAGACCGGAACACCAATCTACGCAATCAGAGTCATGGCGACTTCTTACTGCCAGTCAAAGACATGGCACAGGCCTATGCGCAAGGTCGCTCCTCGTTAGCCATCTCGTCATCCTGTCGGTCGCGCCCAGATGATATACCATACGTAAGACCGTGCAACAGCCAAGGAGAATATCGGGCACGACAGGCACAGCACTTGAACAAAAGGAAGACCCAACATGCTCGACAAAATCCAGACAAGTTGATACAAAAACTCAAAGTCGGGATTTGCTCGATTGCTCGGGGCCGCATCCATTGTTAAAGGTGCAGCAGGTGTCAAGCCGACAAGCTACTCTAGGACGCTTGTCAAGCTCAGCCACCGCTATTGTTATTGCAAGATCACTCGGATAATCTTTTGTTGTCGTACAATGTGATACACTCCTCATATTCCGTATGGCATGTTGTGCGACTTAACACAGCAGACCTAACAACAAAAACAAGCAAACGCAAACGCTTCTTGTGCGCCCAGCACTGGCAGAAATACAGACTGTTCCTCCTATCCCGAGACGTAGACTCAGAACACCGGAAGCAATAACTAAACCGCATGCTACTTGACGACATCGCTTGATCTCTTCCGCCTCTCAGTCCCTTCTCCAGAGGTGCTACCCCCTACTTCGAGTCGGGTGTTGCACTAACCAAACAGCCTTTCGCAAAGGTCACAGTTAGATTTGTGCGAAGCAGCAGCGGACCATCATCATCCCGGGGTTCGATGCTCTTAAAGGCACGGAAGAACTTAAAGAGGGCGTATTCGATCTGGGTGAGCGCAAACTGCTGGCCCAGGCATATGCGCGGGCCTCCGGAGAACGGGATGTACTCCCATCTGTACAACGAGGAAGAAGCTGTGTTAGCCACAAGAAGTTCCGGATAGGGAGACTAACAGAGAGGAAAACAAAGGCACATACCCGACCCGAAGGTTTTCATCCCACCGCTCTGGACGGAACTCATCGGCATCTTCTCCAAAGATATCCTTACGTCTATGAAGACTGTACAGCGACCACCTGACGACCTGGCCCTTGGGCACAAGGATGGGTTGTTTGCCATCTGGGCCACCTCCTCGGGGTAGGACCGTGTCCTTGACCGGCGCTCTGGAGTTCGTGGATGCGGGAGGGAACAGCCGCAAACCTTGAAGTTGTTGTTAGCAATCAGGCGATCCCTCCATAAGTGCTAGTTCCCGGGTACGGTACTCACCTTCTTTGATTACCATGTTCAGATACTTCATCTTCTTGAGCTGCTCCCAGGTCGGCATCTCGTCCTCCACATCAAGGATCTCCTTCCTCAATTTCTGTACTGCCTCCGGGTTGCGAGCCAGATAGTAGAAACACGCCGTCATCGCCGCAGCAGTGGTGTCTCTTCCGGCAATAATGACGGACAAGACTTGGTCGATGGCATGCTCCTCATCGGCGCCGGACTTTAAAATCTCATGCAGGAAAACGTAGTTCCTTTCCTTCTTGTCGGTCTTCTCCGCCTGGGACTTCCTTATATAGGCTCGCACATACTCGCGGACTCTTGTCACAGCCGCCTGGAACTCGCCGTTCGGCAACAAATGGAGAAGCATTCCAAGTCTAGACTTCTTAGCGGCCTCACGGCTGGTGTACTCAAAATCCTCGAGGAACTGCTTAGCTTCGGGCGAGGGTTCGAGCAACGAGTTTGTGGAGTAGCCGAGCAAGAAATCTGTAGACGAGTCCATGGTCATGGAAAGCAGGAGTTCCTGCATGTCAAAGGTCGATCCGTCCTTGGGAATGGCGTTGAGAAAGTTGCCGACGTGTTTGGCAAAGCAGTGAAGGTCGGCGACTTGGTCTCTGACGAACGAAGGTCTGATCATTCCTCGAGCCTCGCGCCTACAATGCAATAGCAATTCGTTAGCTTTCCATAACACAACCAAAACCCACACCATCATAACCCAAAACAACCAAAGAACAGACAACATACCACTGAGCCCCATTAGTAGTAAAAATACTCTTCCTCCCCAACACCGGCACAGACGCATGCAACCGAGGTCCATCAATCGGCCACTCGACCATCTTCGTGCCCAAAATCACCTTCACGTTTTCCGGCTCGTTCGTCATCAGTACCCATTTCCCCAGCGTCAGCGTGTAGTGCGTGTTGCCATATCGCCGGAACCGCGAGTCCCATAGCTGCAAAAGTGTGTGCGTGTTGATGGCTCGCAAAGTATCGCGGAATAGATCTAATCCCAAGATAGGGTCCTTGTGTGGGTAGACTGCTACCGGGCTGCAACCTAGGGAGTGGACGCGGAGGCGGTGGAGAGTGGTGCGGAGGAGGAGAGTGAGGAGGTAGAGGAGGGGAGTTAGGAGGAGGAGGGTGGTGGGGGTTAACATTTTGGCGGTTGGTTCTTGGGGTCGTAGTTGTATTTGGTAAAATGCCCGTGGTTTGATGTCGTCTTGGAAGGGGGGTTGAAGTGATGAGCCCAAGTTGCCACTGTCGATTTCAGTTTAACTCTTCTTCGACGAGCTTTTGATATGGGCGAGCATATAGGTAGGCTTCCAACGGTTTCAAAACAGAGGTCTCCCAGTACGGTAACCACTCGTCTTCTCACTCTCTGGAGCTGCTCTGCTTTATGAGACCATCCAGCTGTATGAAGCAAAGGCTTACTGAGCGAGTCTGGCCGTGATGGTGTTTTATCTTGGCGAAGGTGAAACAGAATAATACCACCAGTCACCGATAGGCAACTCGTTTGGATGTGTTTGCTCTTGATGGCTTGCTGATGTTCACGGACACCTCCCCAGTGTACTCAATCCCAACCACTTTTTTCCTTTCCCTGCTCTTGTCGTCTCTGGGTGTTTGTGTCGCGGGTCACGGTGTAGAGGTGGTACAACCTCAACACACTGACATGTTACTGGCGCGGGGTTCGTTCGTTCGCGAGTGAGGGAGGCGCACGACGATGAGAAAGGGTTTGTCTCGTCGGGAGTCGGAACTGCGTAGTGGAATGTATGTCGGTCGATAGGTATCGCCGGATAAGCATGTGACATGTGCACCAGCACAAACGCACAACTCGAATAATGAGTGAATTCGGTGCGATGTATGTAACTGCCCTGGCAGGCGGGGGCTTTTGGAGTTTTAGAGACTTTTCCTTTTGGTTACCGTCGCCATTGCTCGGCTGTTGTTCACTAATCTCCTAATATCCTTCCTGAATGATCTTCATCTCCCACAACCGACTCACCGTTCGGTTCGCTTCAATTCCCATTTTCGACTGTGAATTCATGCTAGTTCAATTTCGTGGAAGATCATCGTCGCGACCCCGCGCGGGATTGCTGGCCCCGACCCGACCCCGACCCCGACATCCGACCTCCGACCTCAGACCTCCGACCCGGTCACATTCATTGTAACTTGAGCCCGGAAAAATCACCTTCCGTTCTTTTTTTTTTTTTTTCTTTTCTTTTTTTTTTTTTTTCCCCTTTTTCGTTTCACTCATTCTTGCGCGCTCGTATCCTCGTTGCAATGTAGCAGTAGCATCTTGCGGTGTCATTTTCGGTGTCATTTTCGGTGTCAATATCGGTGTCCATGTCGAGCGGTGTCATGGAAGAGTGGTTGACGAAACGTGGCATAAACCGATGACGATCGCGCATCGGGGCGGGTTAAGAAGCTTTCTTATCTCCAATTTGATTGGCTATAGTGCATGCTAGGACGGTAGTATCATTGATGGGGAATCGGCGGTAGATCGGCTAAAAGGCACATGCGAGATAACTTACGTGGGTGTACAGTCTAATACTGGTTTGATCGTTAGCTCAGGACCTCGAATCAACTTCCCTAGGTGTTTTTATATCTAATTGATTCGTTTAGTTTCATAATTAATATGCAATCTTACCTTTAATTATATATTTCCGAAGTTGAATATGTCATATCGGATCTTGTTAATGCCTTTTTCGATATACCAAGAGTACCAAGCTAACAAACAAACCAGGATTGGACTGTACATTCGGTACATTCGGCTCAAGAAAAGTGGAGTCTGCACGAACCAGTCTAGTACCCCCGATCACCATGCCCATGCGAGATGCATCGCGGACTGCGGAGAGCAAATCCGGGTTTGGCGAGCGATGGAAAGTAAACAAACTTCCGGAATAGGAAAGGCTTCGTAAGGGAGCTTCGCCATCGTCGAAGTGTCATAAGAAGCACACAGCAATATCGGTGTAACGTATGTGGCCCATTTTACCAATGAATCCCTTCTGCGACAGGATGAAAGCGGAATGAAGATGCAAGGAGTCCATTAACAAATGAACAGCAATAAAGCAGGTACAATGCAATTCAACGGAAATAATGTACTTGCTTGTCAATCCTCCTATAGATAAGATACTCTGCAAACAAAACCCAAAATTAATGGACATACCGGACCTTAGCAATACCATGACATACCAAATGAGTCTTACCCAACAACACGTAACAAGAACATTCCCAAAACCTCCCATCCCCATGAAAGATGAAACAATCTTCTGACTCCTCGATTAACTTCCCCAATAAACACTCTCACTACTCTCCCAAGCAAACCGATTTCCACCACTCCTCTTATTCCTCGCCTCTCTCCTCTCCTTATCCGCCTCCCTCCAGTTCTTGATCCTGTTACCGATAGCGACATTTCCATCTACGTTTTCATTCCCGGCGGTCACTCCCTCTCCCTGTCCTCCACGACGATGGTCATGGCTATCCCGAGCGCTAGACTCAGCCGGTACTTGGATGCCTGCTGTTTCCTCCGATCTGTTATGGTCAAGTTGACGCTTGGGATTTGGAGTAAACCCAGTCGCGCTATCAGGTACCAAGCCCGACACACCTCCAGGAAGCGCAGACATCCCGGAGAGTTGCGACACGTGCCGAGCGGGATCGATGCCGTTGGTGTTGTCTAGGTCCCAGTAGTAAGAAGGTTGGGTGCTGGGATGGTTGTGGCGACTGCGCCAGGCGCTGTAAGGGGTTTGATCGATTTGGCTGTGGAAGCGATGGTTGTGGTAATTGTGGTGGTGAAGAGGGGTATGCGGGACTTGCACATGCATGTGGCTGCTGTTCACATGCAGCAGCTGCTGTTGATGCTGAGGTTGCTGGTTTTGCAGTTTTTGAAGCACGCTGCGGCGGTGGTTCAGATGGTTGAGGCGGTTGGAGATAATGTTCTTGTTGGCCGGAGGCATCCTATCACCTCCAATGCCACTTCCGCTACTTCCACTTTTGGTTCCGGCGCGGGTAGTAGAAGGTGAATGACAAGCTGAAGGTTGGGATGGTGGTGGCGGCGGGGGAACCCCGTGCCAGCTGTGTCTGTTGTCGGCATACTCGTGGTGAGCTTCAATCACCGTGTCTTTCTCCTTGATATCAGCAATGTGGCCGTAGACACCATCATAGTATTCATTTTGGAAAGCGCACGTGTCATCGATGTCGAAGCGCGGTCGGTTGCAATCATAATGCCCGTTAATTTCAATTCCATGCCCGCCGCGGCCGGTCTTCCTATGCCCGGGCCGCCAGTGTTTGCCACAGGCGTAGAGAACGTCCGGATGGAGAGTCGAAAGCCTTTGCCATGTCGTCAGATTGCTCTTTTCGTCCAGAACCATCATGACGCATCCACAGACCAGCCCCAAGATCATAACAGCGGTGATGATCCACGCACCGACTCGGTCGGCAGTGCTAATCGGTGGATAAGGAACCGCAATGCTAAACGGATCCGTCCTACCAACATCCCCGCCGCCGGCCCCGGGGTCTCCCACGCTCGTGCCGCCCGTATGGTTAGTAACGGGAGCGGCGACTTGCTGGATCATGTTGGCCAGGACAAGCTCCATCGCAGCCATCTGCTGGCCAACCCCCATTGTGCCGTCCCATTTGCCGTGTTCCGTCCACTTGAGCCCGCACATGCGACCGTTGCTGCCGCCGAGACACGTGGATGTGGCAGCGATGGCCGTGGATTCAAGAAGAGGCTTGATGCGATAATACGTCCATGGCGCCCACTTTGTCGTGGCGGCCATGGCGCGCGAAAGGTATGCTTTGAAGCTCTGCTGGTCAAGATCGCACAGGTTGACGGGCTCACAGGCGACTTCTGTCATGATATTACGTTGCGGGCCTGTAAAGAAGACGCCAAGACCGTTGATTAGGCCATCGACTCGGCTTCGCCAGACCTCTCGAGTGCTTCCCGTGGTGTAGTTGTACATGGCTGCGGCGCCTAGGAGGAAGGCACCGCTGTTGTATGTCCATTGATAAGGAGTGATTTCGGAGCAGTTTCTTGTATGTGCCCCATCGTAAATATAGTAAGTCTGCGTATCCATGAACTTGGACGAGACCATCCAGTCCCACGTCTTATCGGCCCAATCCGCATATGACTGATTGCCCGTGTACCGAGCGAGGCGGGCGGCAATGTTGAAGAAACATGCTTGGGAAATGGAGTTCTTGTAGTCGTAGCCCTGGTTCCAGGTGAAGATCTGCCAGCGAAGCCCTCCACCACACTCCTGGGTGTCCCACCGAGCAGCTTGCGTGTTGAAGACGGCCTGTGCCAGAGCCAGCCATTGCGGCTTGTCGCTCGGTGGATCCTGGAATTTGTACTCGGCTGCTGACATGACCGTCATTCCCCAAAACCCTTGGTCATCGTTACCTTCTGTCATGGTCTGGTTGGGCGGCATGTAGTCGCTGTTGGGGCCAGCCTGAAAAAGCAGTCCCTGCTGGATGAGGTCGTTCCATTGTGTATCGCCGGTATAGTACCAGTAGTCGATCAGCGAGCCCATAAGGGCGCCCGCCTCCCACCCTATAGACAGTAACATCAGGTTAGTGGATGGCTTTGGGGGAGATTGGCTTGTTTCACCCCTCACTGACAGTAATATGGCTGAGGCAACAGGCCGGGAATATCTCCCGGTTGGTCGCCAGAGTAGAATGACATCATGTCCTGGGCCATGAACCTGGCGGCATGTTTGAGCGAGTCTTGAAAACGGAACGTTAGCAGCAGTAATGCCGACGGGACGGGCAAGGGGGGATGACCTATTGAGCTCAAATCCAGATCGTAGCCTGCAACCACACTGGCTGTCATCAGTAGGGCGGCTATCAACCTGGCATACAGGGGGCTGGCCTCGGTCCCATGGGCTCTCATAGTGGGACAGTTATATCCAATTCGGTATGTACTGGTGAAGAAGAAGATCCAAGTTCAAAGACTCTAAAAAGGTCCAAAAACAACAACACCAAGACTTGGAATGAACTCTCCAGTAACAAGACGTAAAGAGACCGGGAGATGTGAAGAGACTGGACAGCCGAGGAGATGAGGTTTGCCCGGACGGGCTTGTGGTGACGAACCACCCATAGCTGGGAATTCCAGCATCGCTCTTTTCTCCATCATGTCATTCTCGAGTAATTTTAGAAGGCAGGGTCAAGGTGTTCTTTAAGGGCATAGCTTCTGAGCGGGTCAGCGTCAAGTTCCTACGAGGTCAAGAGCAACTGCTTTGAGCAATCTGGCAACCGTAACTTTCTGGAAACGGCAGAAACAAATTTCCGCCAGAGAGGAAAGCAAGGTGCCGGATATTTTGAAAGTATACCGGTCACTTTGCCAGGCAAGCAACCTCAAAGACCGGATGGTGACTGACCTGAAGGCAACTGGCCTCGGCATTGCCATTTTAGCAGTGAAGGGAACCCTTGAGCTCTCTTGCCCTGTATTGAAAGGGCAGCAAGAGTGTCGGGTCCCAAGGATTGACGTCTGCATTCGTCAACCCTGTGTACAGCTCAGCTGTCTGTGCTTTTTTGATGTCCTGAACTTGGGTACTCCATGTTGAACCTTGGAGAAGAAACGCGACGGATAAGGATGGGACAGAGCGAAGTGCATCTGCAAAAGTGAAAATTACTTGTAAGCGAAGTATTGCATATTTCACGGGCATGGGAACTATCTTTGGGCGAATTCAAAACCGGCATCTAATGTGCATGCTGGATATGGCGGACATCCATTTTATGCAGCAAGTTTGGGATAAAAACGCAGTATCCGAGGGCTGTTAAGACCTTGGCGGGGGGAAACGCTGGAAACGCTAACAAATCCGAACAACACCAGACGATTAAGGTTCACAGTCACTGACGGGCCGCATATCACATTCACTCGAAGCGGGATCTGAAAAGACGCAAGCTGCTGATTCCCACCAGACAGTATGCCCATAAAAAATTCCTCGAAGTGTTTCTATAGCTCTTTCCTCCTTTCCTGGAAACCCAAGCAACCTGTAGTCGGAAAAAAACCCATCTCTCTCTTCACCCTTCCGATACCACCAAGCATCCATCATCTAGATTATATCCAATTCAAACTGACGCTATTTACACTTAGTAATCATTTTCTATCGCAGACAAGATGGGGATCGCCGACATCCTCGACGACATTGACAATGCGCCGAGGTTTCGTCCTCTTGTCGACAAGGTCGTAGAGCCTCCTCCTCAAGTCCCAGAAAACAGACCCCGTCTTCCGCGTGCTCCCATTCCCGGTTCAGCTGCCCGTGCTACCTACGAAATGGCGAAGGGAACGACGACAAGTCGTCTCGAAAATCGTGGTGCTCCAGGGGCAGGGGGTCCTCAGACTGCTTCTAGCCTCAACTCCGACAAGCAAGCCGTTGCTTCTTCCAGGTACGGCAGCGGATCCCCCACACAGCCCAGGGCGGGCAGCGGCCCCACTCGCACCCCACGCACCACCAGCGCCCGTGCGGATCCTCTCGCCAAGCTGAACCAAAACCCGGGGTAAGTTCGTTTAATTGTCACTTGCTAAGCCGCTGTGAACCCTATGCACTTTCCAGGCCTCCAGCCGCTGTGATAGGCTGTGATAAGCTGCGAGACAGGGCAGGGGACCACTGTCCGATGATCGCCGCTTGCAGTGGGCAGGCCCCATCTCTCACAACCTGGAATCCATTCCACACCCTCCCGCGGACTCCTGCGCCAGCCTTCCGTCACCTCCCTCCTTTCACTCCATTGTTCCCCCGCCTTGCATCGTGCCATTCACACCTCGCTTCTTTGCCGACGTTTTCGTTTGCCTCTTTGCTTGTTCCTTCCTCCATTGTGTCTGCTAGCCTCCTAGCCTGACTGACCAACCCGCCAGTCCCTCCGACCGCCGTTCGCCTGCAACGTCTCAACCGCCTGTCCGCAAGCCCGAGCAACAGACCAAGAAGCCTGCGAAGCCCAAGGAACCCACTGGAAGTACTGCCAAAAAGTCTACAACTCCATCGTCCTCTCGGGCCGCTGCTCCGTCTACCAAGGCTCAACCCAAGCAGCCGCCTAAGCCCGTCAACGGACCCGTCAAAACTTCGAAGGACCCCGACGGTACAGATTGCGAATCTCTATTTGGTAATTCTGTGCTTGAAAGCATTGAACAGCCCCCAAAGCCCGCTCGCGTCCGTCGGAAAAAAGGCTCGCAGCTGGGGAAAATCATTAGCCAGGAGAAACGCGGAGCCACAGCCAGGAGACAAGCACAAAAAAAACTTCAAGCAGAAGCCGCCAAACGAGCCGCTGAAGAAGCCAAGGAAGCAGAGATTGAGGCTGAGAGACGGGCAGAAACCGCCAAAAGAGCCGAAGCCGCGAGAGAAGCCAGAGAACTCGCCGCAAGATCTTTGATCAGCCCATCGCTCACCCCTACGGTCATCCCGGCCGGTTCCAAACAAAAGCTCATCGGTGAGGTGAAGCTCAACCACGACAACCCATTGTCGACACTCTTGGCCACCTCAGGCGCCGATATGGACCCACCAAAGCCTGGCAACTACCCCATCATTCTTAGTGATGCTTTACTAGGCAAGGCGTCCAAAGAAACAGTCAGCGGCATTCGCTGTAAGTTTTCATTTCCTTTCTTGTCAGCTGCGATCAACCCATCGCTGACCCTAAATTATCCAGACAACCACAAACCGACGCTCTCCTCCGACACCGCCCCGAGCCAATCAAGGCTTAAGCGGTCCGCGAAGGATGGCTCGTACAACCTCGGCTTCGATGATAACGGAGACAAATATCAATACAATGGCGTCCGCACTGCAGCAGACGGTCAATATGTGCTCGTCTTCGACCCAGACCGCAAGGCTTTCGTCCTCCACCAGGTCGATTCAATGTTCAACATGAACATTACCAAAACCCCGACCGACACCAATGCCGCGAAGCAGTTCCCTCCTTTGGATGTCAAGAGTACTGTTCTCGACAAACCGGCCCCCAAGCAAAAGGCATCAACAGCCGCATCCAAGAACAAGGAAGCACCTGCTAAGAACGCCCCTGCTGGCAGGGGAAGAGGAGGAAAGACAGCCCAGAACAAGCAGAACCCCGCAACGATACCTCACTCCAAGCCTGCCTCGCCGCCGCGTGCAGAGGCAGAGGGACACGCAACCAAGCGCCGCAAGCCATCACCCGCTGATTCCGAAGACGAGGATGAGGATGACGATGATGGTGGATTGACGATAGAATACCCTGATGGCCCCCCACCAGAACGGTTCAAGCCAGCAGTCAATAAGTATGCTTCTCCTGCTCTCGCCCTGACCCGGCGCTTTTCCGAGTTTGCGGCCGCCTATAACCCGGATGAGGAAGAGGACGTCAATATGGACGCAGAGTTCGAGTCTCGGTTCAACGAAGACGCCGATGGAGAAGGCGGCGGATACGAGGACGACGATGAGGAGGAGGAAGATGAGGACATGGTGGATGCTTTGGCCTTACCCAGCCCGATCAACAAACCCGCGGCATTGGTAAGGGCCAATAGCTACCACGAGAACCCATTGCCTCCTCCTGACCGCTTCAGTTTCGACGATGGCTCCGACATGGAGGCAGAGTTCGAGAACGTTCAAGAATCGGCGCCGGCCAACAACCCGGTTAATGCCGCTGATGGCATTGATGATGCCGAAATTGCTGCCATGGAGGCGGAACTTGCGAAGGAACTGGAGAGTGACGTTAGCGAGGAGGAGTAATCCCGTGCCGTCACATCGGCATTTTGATCATGGGGTATGACCGGTTCAGTATCTTGGACATCGTCGGATGCATGCAATTAGTTATGGCTTCTGCTTTTTCTTCATTCCAGGTGTCAGAGGCGGTTCACGCGAGACATACCCTCATGGAATTGTCAGCATTTTGCAAGGGGTGGGCGTTTGGGCAATCATGGATGCTGGCGTTAGGTTCACAAGCGTTTCAAGCTCGATCTACGGAGCAGTTGGGAACAAGTAGCGAAAGGTCGAACAGAGGAGGTAACAATGGCGATGAAGTGGCTGTTTTCGGCTTTCAGCAGCTACCAGTCAGGCAGATCTACTATATGCATGGCGGTCGGTGGAATAGAGGACGGGCTATAGCCCAGATGGGATATCCTTTGATGATATCCTTATTTGATATCCTTTGATTTAAGGATCAATACAAGCGATTTTTCACATTTCGTCGTGCTCGACTTGTGCATATCTGGTCTCTTTCACTTGATGAATGGTTCACTCTCTGACTAAGTTCACACTGCAAAGTCCAATGATCCAACCCGTTACGCTCAATTTTTGGGAGATCGTGGATGCAATGTCAGATCACCCAACACGTTCTCCTCACTCCAACGCGTATTGTCCGTTATATCTACTCCGGCACCGTGTCGAGTAGTGTCTTGTAGTCGTAAACATATACAGAATAGGGCCAGTACAGTCAAGGCCCGAGTGCTCTCAACTCCTAGCTCGAGACTTGCCTCCCAACTCCTTCAAGGTCAGAGGCACCGGTTTCGCAGGCTCGGTAAGATAACCCAGTAGCAGCCACCTCTGACAAATCCATGCCTTATGGTGATCAAACATGGTAGTAAAACTTTAAGCAAAGTATCTCCAGCATTAATCCCTCACATTTGGCTCCTAACGTCGTTATCCCAAGTGCTTATTGACAGAACCAGTCTCATATGGCTGGCTGAAGGACTTGGACACGTCGTAAACACTTGGGCGACTTATGTAGTTCCGAAGCAAGTCGACCAATAACCTGGAATTACCTGTTCCAGGTCTAGTCAAACGTCAGGTACAGGTATGTGTATCTGTGCTAGAATCTGCACAAACAAGAAAAAAAAAAGGGAGAGAGAAAAGTGGAAAGGGAACTGAGAGGGTAGATTTGTCGTGATCCAAGCTGTGTCGTGGCCTGACTCAATCACCCCAACCCCGTACCGAGAGACTCGTCGAGAGGTATAGCTTCGCACCTTTGTTCCTGATGCCGGGGAAATCTTGACGGCGTGAACCAAGGTGAACGAAAGGAGATCAAGACTTTAGTCGGAAAGCTCCATCGGCTCCTCCCTCGTCCCCTTTTGGTTTTCCTTCTTCACTACGGAACTCGAAGAGCTCGAGCCGTTGGGCGATTCCGCTGATGAACTTGAACTTGTAGTACCGGAGCTCGTGGAGCTGGTAGAGCTTGGAGAGCTGAAGGGCTCCGTCCTTGGTGGCGGGACTGTAAGGAAAAGTCTTCTGCGTACACTTTGCGTGTCTGATGTGGAAAAATTGGGCAGGTTCTGAGTTCGGGAGGAAGAGGCTTTTGAGTATGAGCTTAGGCCTGGGCTTGGGCCTGCCGCTAAACGTGGGCCCAGGAGTGAAGGTGCAGGTGGCCTTGGGGATATGAACAATCCATCACTTGTGTGAGAAGAGCCCGGCTGCTGGGGACGGGAACTCAGGGGTGACGCTGATGTTGAGAAAGGGGTGGAAGGGGATGATCCTCGTGGTGAGTCTGTTGAGGACTCGCGAATGGTGGCTGAGTCGGATCTGTAGTCGCCGTCTTGCTGGTCTAATCCCAGGGTTGACATATCTTCGTCGAGGTCGATGACCGTCTTTTGCTTTGCTTGAGGTGTCAATTGCTGACTGGGGGATGTGCCCACCAACCGCGTCCTTTTGCTTCGGTTGAAGATGCTGTCGTCATTATCAATCCACTCGACGGCATCCAATTGGCGTCGCTTTCGGCTGCTCAAAAAACTAACCTCCTGGTCCTCCTCATTGCGCCCGATACTCCTACGTCTCCTCGGCGTCTGAAAGGGTGCCTCTCTGACGCGTGCCTGACGGACTACATTGTCCTGTTTGTCTAAACAGTCGACGAGATGTTTGTATAACAATTTCACAAAGATTGGCGGGAATGCATTTCCGATCTGTTTCTTGATATAGTTTCCGGCGAACTTGTGATGCATCGGGAAGCCTTGCAAAAGAGCATACTCCAATGGAGTGAACTGTCTTGCCCCAGACCAATGGTAGTTTTCAGCAGCTCCACAAGTCACCGTATATGGGAGGGGTTTATCCCCATCCCAAGGTGCTTTCGGCGTCGGGAAGGGCTGCAAATAAGGTTGATGCAGAGAGTATCTCCTTCTCTCATCGATGGCTGCTAAAGCCTGCCGGGCTGTGGTTACGGGCTTCAGCCCGTTGCCCCGTCGGATTTCCGGGCTATGGGTTGGTGAGGGAAATGGGGGCAGCTTCTCCCCTGGGCCAGCACCAATCATTATCAACCTCCTCCGAGGCTGAGGTAGGCCGTAGTGAGAGAAGTTCACCACCTTCCATCGTACGGAATAGCCATGGTCCGTGAAACCTCGAACCAGGCTCTGAAAGAAGTTCTCAAATCGCGGGTGCAGAATGCCGAAGGTCTGCTCCACAGTGAAGAGCCTTGGACGGATCTTCTCAATGAGGTGGGTACATGAGAAAAGGATCGCCAGGTTCTTCTCATCATTTTGGCCGGGTCGCGTGTGAGCCGGAGACCATACCTGACACGGCGGTGATAAATGAAGAATATCAACGCGATGCCGAATATCCTTGTCGACAATGAAGTCATGCATATCCATGTCATGAATGGTCGTGGCGTGGAAGTTGGCTTTCAGCGAGGCCACCGCTTGTACCCAATTGTCTACACAAAACTCTAGGTGGACTCCAGAGTCCGTGATTCCTCGTGAAGCACCACCGGCTCCAGCAAACGTATCACCGGCTGTATACTTCTGATCTGACGGTACATGTATCGGCCCAGGTGCTGTCGAGGTGGTGAGATCGTCAAGATGGTGGATATGCCTTGGGCGCCGTCCATGTGTTCGTTCAGCAGGTACGAACGACCCTCCTCGTACCTTGCCACCCCGCCAGCCGTTAACCAAGATATCGTCGGATATTCGGAAATTGTCGTCCGCTTCATTCTCTCCAACCCTGATGAAGGCCCATTCGCGAGGCTTATGTTGGTCGGTATGATGGTACTCGACGTAACTGTAGCGGGTGACCAAAATCCCTATGTCTTTTACTTATTGTCGTTTGGCCCCTTGTGCCATCTCTGCAAAAATGTATTGATGTTGCGGGAATGGCGCGTTCGTTACACGGAGTTTTCTTATCGCCAGGACATTCTCAGGTTTGACATCAATGATCGCCTGCTCCCTCCAAGGCCGCGGGTCGTGAGTGTCAACCAAAGCAATCAAACAGCACTCATTCAGTTGCTTCGGAAGCATACCGTTCATCTCTTTTGCCCTTGTGAACCCGTGGCCTCTTAGAGTGACAGTATTGGTGTAGGCCTGTTGTACGATGGATCTAATACGAAGGAAACTTATGGTGAATTTGCCGATGGGTTGCGGTTCTTTCAGCTCGACCGTCATTCCTGGTCGAAGGATAAAGCCCTGGCCGCATAGAAGGAACGACGGCAAACTCTCCTCTCCGGGCCTTGATCGAGGGACACCGCTGGGTTCAGAGGGCTCGATATCATCTGTGATATCTATTACCTCGGCAACCTCCTCTTCCACTTCTTCCTCGTCGTGAATTTGTATGACGTCCTGTTCATCGTCAACCACAAAGGGATTTAACTCTCCCCCGAGCCGTAAGTCGGGTTCCCAAATCTCGGCCATTTCGGTGGGCGGCAAAGATCTGAGAAAATGACCGTAGCTTCGTGATCCTGTTCGTTTCGTATGAACAGAGAACTTGGGGGTGAAGGTCGAGATCGAGTGACAGGTGATATGTAACGATTCGCGAGTTGACTAGGAAGAAAGTTAGAACGTTGCCTGCGGAGAATGATGGGGGACAGCAACAGATATCTTGGAAATACGGAGTGACCGTGAAAGGATAATGGAAGTGAGGACGATGTGAGGATGGAAAAAAACAGGAGGACGATATATCTCAGGAAAACTCACTAAAGTTGAGAGGGGACCAGACTACTCAAACGTTGAAACGTCAGAAGCCGCACGCGGCGAGACAAATATTCGCCTCACTGTACGATTGCAATCTGGCTGGAAAGAAGGGTACGTGGTGAACAAGAACTGAGTTTGAAGACGTTGGTGGGGGAGGAGGGAATGTGATACAATAAAATATCCGCGGGAGAGAAGTGCGACCGGCAGCTGCTTTCTCTGAGACCTGGGATGATGTAGAAAGACAATAAAAAGAAATAAGAGTCACATGTAGAGGTGGACAACTTGATGGAAGAGTGTGAGCTGCTTGGGCAGTATGTTGTTGAAAGGAAGGAAGAGATCCGGAAAGAGTCTGAAGATGGCACATATTTTATAGAGGCCAAGATGGATGATCCATCACGCAAGTCGCTCCATGAGGCAGGCACTAGACCTTAAAGCAGGGATGAATCAAAAGGCGAGGTTCATTTCCCGTTGCCAGAGCAATCATGATCTGACCCGGTGGTTTCGCGACTGGGCTGCTTGCAAACAGACCATGTCGGATGGAAGGTGCTTGTGCCGAAGAAGTGATGCGATCTATGTTGGCAAGTAAGAGACTAAGCGTTCCAGATGAAATCTAATGTTACCAGCATATCGAAGATGTTTGCCCATTGAAGAACACTAAAAATCAATGGGATGAGCTCATTCTTGGTTCATGTCCTGGTGGTGACGGTATCAACCGGACCGTGATACCCCAGAACATGATGCCTCCGCGGCCGCATTTCTGGAGGGCGACTGTTGAAAAGCCATCACTTTCATAACTGAACCTGAAGCCGTGATGCCACGACTCAAAGGACATCTCTGATGAAGCATGGACTTCCATGTGTTGAGTGAGTTGTAGAGGTGAATCATCGGTGCTTCCGCTTGGTCCTTTCCTTTCCTTCATGCTGCTGACCAATGAACTTGGTGACTGAGGATTCCTTCTGCGCGCTTCTCAGCATGGTTCAGAATTTCGTAGGAATCGATCGAGGCGCATTCCTTTGGGACCGACAGCGTCCGATTTCCTTCACGGGCTTGGAGTTGAGACTGGCAAAGAACGCGATGCCCTGATCCATGCTAACGTTGGCAAGGGTTAGGGGTAAAGCAGGCCCAGCAATGTCGTAATTCCGCCTCGGAACATCCCGGTGCCGGCCCCACCGATTGCGTCCCCCACTATTACGTTCAATTTTCGCAAACTCGTCTCCCGTCGTTCGTCGCAATTCTCATTTTCCTCTCCGCACATGCAACCACGCAACTCTGGACTCTGAAGTTTGGAGATGCAAACAACAATGTGTATTGCGCTGCCAGAGACATGCAGCCGAGAACAGCCTTTCTAGAACCAAGGCATTCATACGTAGGGTGAGCTACCAATCTCTTTTTCCACCATCACCTTCCTCCCTTTCCATGATGTTTTGACAATTATCAAAACCTTGACTGCCTAGCATTCTGCTGCGGAGAAAAATGTTATCTGAATCTTTGAATATCTCATACCTCGATGTTTCAGACCTCGCATTGTTGAACTTCTGCTAACATCGTGCGGTATTTAAGTTTGAAGTAAAACGAGAAAAAGTAGTATTCCTTGGGAACTGCCCATGACGGTCGTATTGCAAAAACACCCAGCCGATGCCTTCTTTTTCCATTTTCAAGCCATTAGTTAGCGGTCATTGAGTCATGAATAAAGACGGAATTAGAGATGAACTCTTGATGTCACAGCGACGTCCCTATGCCCGCTCATGAGACATCGTTCATGCACGTTCATCCGGAACCTTCCTTTTTGCCACTTGGGGAAAGTTGTCCGCTACTTTAAAGTGCATCTCCCCAAACGTTTCGCTCTTCACCTCCCACGCCCATTGTTCGTTCCTTTTCAAGAGAGCGCTCTTGCTCTATGCGCACACAAGCATTGTTCATTCTCCTATCTAGCAACTGAAGCACTACTCACAAAGCAACCTTGCCCCGATCGCTGCAATGAGAATCCAAACCCGTTCAGCCGCCAAGAGGCTCAAAGTAGACACCGATGACCACATCGTGGTTGCGAACCCCCTCCAGAATCCGACCATTGCTCCAGATCATGCATCCGTGACTATTGTAGCTTCGATTGAGGCTGAATCTCGGACGAGAGAGAAACGGAAACGGGGACATGCCAAGCCGGCGCAGCCTCTCAAAGGTTCGGCTACTTCTTTGCTCTCGATTTCAACCTGCTAACCAGTTGACTACTTAGGTGGTAGGGATGTCTTGCCTCCTGGCATGGGCGTTTTGCCAACCCCTGGAACAACTCCAGAGACACCAGATTCGCTGAGCAGTTCTTCCGATACGCCAATATATTTAACGCGAAGTATGATCAAAAGCCAGAGTCAAACTCCGTTCGCGATTACGAGTACTCGGACCGAGGATGTGAAGGCGCAGAAGACACCGATCGGTACCGGGCCCCTACAAGTGACCACGCCTGTTGATATCCCGGTACACCATACCCGGAGTGTGACCGAACGCCGGACCAAGGTTCAGTCCGCCATCATCAAGGGTCGGACGGAAAATGCAAATTCGACGGAGGCTGTAGAGAACACCATGGACACTTCTCTGGAGAACACTATTGAGGTGAATATCCCCAACAACGACAAAGACGAGGAAGAGACTACACGGGATCGACGGGTCACCAGGTCGTCTTCCAAAAAGCCAGATACAGAAACGGACGAAACCCTCAAAAGCGGCAATGGACAGATCATTGTCAAGACCATCAAGAAGACAACCAAGGTCACCGCCACAAAAACAATCACCGTTGACCGTGACAGCCGTGACTACAGAATGTCAGTGAGAAGGGGCCCGAACAACCCCATGGGGCTCACGCCAGGGTTCTCGCCCTATCCCAATCGTCAGGTCCCTACCCCTGAAGCATGCGAAAATGTGTACAGCATTTTGGCAGCAATGCATGGGGAGGTAGAGCAACCCAAGAAAATGCCCAAGGCATCTCTGGAGAAGGCCGGTTGTGGCGAGGTACCTTGCGTCCTGGACGCCCTCCTCCGGACGCTGGTTAGCGGCAACACTCTGATGGACATGGCGGACCAAGCGATCAGGAACGTAGCTCAAGAGTACGGTCTACGAGAACACGGCTCAGGCGCCGGAAGCATCAACTGGGAAAAGGTTGCCAGCGAACCAGAGGAAAAGCTGGCCCAGGCTATCAAGGTTTCGGGGAACGGAAACCAGAAAGCCAAGCATATCAAGCTGATCCTCGACATGGTTGCGTTGGAGATGGCGCAGATGGCAATAGAGAACAATGGAATGGGCGGCAAGCGAGAAGTCGCCTTCCCAGAGACGCTGAACCTAGACCACATGCACACCCTCACCAAAAACGAGGCCATGGCCAAGCTTGTCCGGTATCCCGGTATTGGCATCAAGAGTGCCGCCTGCGTTACACTCTTTTGTCTTCGCATGTCCTGCTTTGCAGTTGACACGCATGTCCACCGGTTCTGTCGCTGGCTCGGCTGGGTGCCGGAGAAAGCAAATGCTGAGGACTGTTTCAGACACTGCGACGTGAAAGTGCCGGATCACCTCAAGTATGGCTTGCATCTGCTGTTTATCCGCCATGGGCAACAATGCTTCAGATGCCGGAAGGCGACGAAGCCTGGCACGAAGGAGTGGAGGGAGGCACCCGAGTGTCCGTTGGAACACATGCTGGACCGGGGGAAGAGAGGAGACCATTGAGATGGGTAGGTAGGGAACGCCGGAAAGAGTCGATTCGGAAGTAGTTGACTCCTCTCCAAAAGCAATAATTTTTATGTATACAAGCTCGGGTTATGACCAACCAGTAAACGTAGGTCAAACGAAGAGAGCGTATGGTTCTCTTGTCCGCCATAGCTTTGGAACCTCTTGGTACTGTCGTGACGGATGAAAGCTTCCCATACCTTCGAGTCGAAGATCTTCCTCCCATAGTTTCATCCGATGTCCACTTCCCCAGTAATACACAGAAGGCATGGGATTAACAAAAGTACTTATCCTTTCAATCCTAAAATGTTGTCGCCATTTACAATTCACTAGTAAGTACTCGACTGCGAATCAAGAGACGGGAGTTGAGCGCATCCGTACCACAGGAGCTCTCACCTGCTGGCAACAGCTGCGGGACAGCTGTTTCTGACCATCGCTCTTGCCTGCCGCGCCCCCCTGCAACGTTTAGCGGCCCCACGCACTTTGGGTCTGACGCGGTTCCTTCCACCCTGGATTGACGCGCAACGAGGTTTCGTTACAGCGTCCCTCTTTCTTTCTTAGGCACTGGACGCTGGCCCTGGCATGTCAGAAGCTCTGACAGCCGCAACCTCAACTCCAACCTACAACAGGAGAGCCTTCACCGATTGCTTGGTGAAAGAAGAACTTAAACGGGGTCAAACTCCTTCACTGGCTTGGAACATAAAACCGCACGAGCGCGGATTTCCCTTCTATCCTATTGGAAGTCATATTTCCACCAACTCTCAGTCTGTGGGCGCATAAGATACCCGCACCCATCGCCATCGCGGCATTTGCTCTCCAACAAAGCATCACTGCTCGTCTGTTGCCTGGAGCATCTTGCGTCGACTATTCTTGTCATTCCTTCACCGCAGAAGTTGTTGCTCTAGAAACTCTTTCTCTCGCCTCGACAAGAGCTTCTCGCCGATGCGAAGGCTTCCCTGAACCATCCCGCTTGCTTTGCGCTGAAGGATGCTTCTTGCGACCATCGAAGCGCCGACCTACTTCGCCCTCCCAGCTCCGACAGCTCCGCCAGCCTGGACAACCACTAGAAGCCGTTACGCTCTCTAGTCGACCGCCGATATGTCAGACAAAATGGAATACCCAGAGCTGGGGACCACGGACGTCCAGGTGGCTATGATGGAGATGCATCAAGCCTTTGAGGAGTTTCCTCCAGACGCACATCCAATCTGCCCTTTGCTTAGCGACGACGACGATACGGATTACGCGTTCCCAGACCTCCCCGATGCGAACGGAACACCGGTGGCAGAAAAGCAAAAGCGAATTGCTGACGGGTTCGAGAGACGTAGAATTACCTACGGCCTTTCGCTCCTGTTGGTGATGCCAGAGGCTGGTAAATGGATCAACGAGTGGAAAGAGCGTGTCAACTTCTTTCTCACAAAATGTGACCAATGTGCCAGGACATGGCATAGGACACGCCAGCAATTCATCAGAGCCATTGATCAGTGCGTATCCGCAAAAAACAACTTTATCCGCCGTAGGCCTGGTGACCAAGCTAATCCGATTCTACAGATATACTTCCCGTGACAACGCCGAGCTCTTGCGGAATCTGCAGAAAAATCTCGAAGCCTTCGATGAAGAACGCATAACGCGCGGCCTCAAGAGAGCTAAATTCATTCTCGAGAGGGACGGTCCCATGCCGACTACGAAGCTCGTTAAAATCGAACTTTGGCCGTGTCTCGCCTTGTTCGAATCACTCTGCTGCATGGCATACTTGAACACCAACAAAGTAAACCTAGAGATATTCAACTACGTCTTCGAAAATGTCCAGCCTAAGAAGCCGCTTAAGATGGTGGGAGGCGCCATTCCGACTATGACATACTTCCTTTTCGAAGAGTATCCGGTTCACAGGGCGTTTGCAGAGGCACAATGGCAACGGATGCTACCGGAAAGCCTCACCGATGAGGAGTGGGAATGGGCTGTCAGAAGCGGCCTCAAGTCCCATATACTCGGCCATAGGGGACTACAGCCCCCGGCGAGGCTGTGTCGCTTTTGGAGCGGATTCCTCCTCATTTTGCGAGCTATGAGCGAAAAGAGTATTTTGGAAAACCTCCGTGGTATGGAAGTACAACCGAATGTCTACTTCCTTGCCCTCGAAAACCTGGGCACCAATAACGTCCCTGCTTTGAGCATGATACTGAAAGCGCTTCGTACGCTAATGGAGCGTTCGTCAAAGGCCTTTTGGGATGCTTATGACCAAGTCACCCCCAGTATGATTGTGGAGGAAATTTTCAAGAGCCCGGCTTTTCGGCCCTTCCTAAACCAGTCCCTTGAGCCGGACATGATGGTCGAGGACCAGGATAACAACGGTCAACAAATACCAGCGTTGGCGGAATGGGTCAGGGCCTTTATCCGTTCCCTTCCATTAGCGCGGCGGTCAGACGTTTGCGAATCTCTTCTTCGGCATCTTTTCGAGACTCTCCGGGTCGACCCCGGCGCAGCCCCAGAAGCGAAAGCCACTTGTGTCCTTGCTGGTCTGGTGACCTTGAGGGAATGCTTGGACGGCTACCTCAACCTTCCATCCTTTGATACAGGAACGTCTCTCATTATGGTCAACCAGTTACTCAACAGAGTGATTCAGTACAAGGAAGTCATCATTGACGCGACCAAGCTCAAGGCCGCGGACAAGTACAACGTTGGCCTCTCACAGGCTGCTATTGCTATCATACAGTCTGCTCTGGCATTGGACGCGAAAGCGACGTTTATGGAGTGGGACGCTTTCGTTAAGGAGAAGCCTGTTCAAGATGCCGTAAACAGGGACTCTGGCGCATTGTGGGAGTCATTCCTGGAGCTCATCTGGAACGGACAAACAGATCTCGCCAAGGCCATGTTGAGAGCAACGATGCCTCTCAGGAGTGTCGAACGGTTTATCCCTAAGCGGAAAGACCAGCTCAAGAACGAGCACGCAAAGTTCAACAGACGCTTTCAACAGCAAACGGCGGCAATTGGAAAAATGCTAGGCCGTCTGTCTGACTTCAACCCAGCTGATCTTGACAGTTTCTGCTCGGATCCGCAGAGTAACACCATCCAGCCCATCGTGGCGACTCTGATACACGGTGAGGAAGCCATTCGCGAAGCCGGCTTCGAGTTGATCAAAGCCATCACAGGTGAGATTACGCCATCTGAGGCCGTGAATAAGATGCTTGAGGAGTACTTCAGCCAGTTCCTGGAGGCCTTCACTGGCGCCGTAAACCATATCACCAACGCCAAAGACTCCAATAATCCGTGGAGTCACATGCAATACTTGTTGAAATGCTGTGAATTCGTGCTCAATGGCTTAAGTGATCCGTCCGTAGGCCAACTCAGACGCAAGACCCTGACCCCTGCGGAACATGCTGTCGTTAAGGGATGGTGGGAGTGCGAATGGAGAGCCGTCGGCCACTCGTTCGGATCCATGAGACTCTGGCATGTGAAGGTGGACAAGAAGGTCATGGAGGACTTTTGTCGTGATGTGATGGAGCTGGCAGAGAAGCTCCTCGCCCAAGACGGTCTCATGGCTTCGGCACTTAGCAGTCCACAAAGCATCTCGGCAACAAACGGTGACGACGGCTCAGAGGGCATGAAGTTGGTCCTGGAGCCGCCGAGAATACACTCGCTTCCCTTGGTGGACATGTTGCAACTCCGCGATAAATATCTTATCGCCGGTATTATCGAGATCACCAAGAAGCTGATCAAGCGTCTGCAAGACAACGGCATGATGCTTCCGCCAAAAACGGTCGCCTATCTCAACAACATGCTGAAGAAGAGGAAGATGACTGATGGGCGGATGGACTACACCACAAAGACGAATCTCACCAATGAGCAACGGATCGAGCTGCTCAAGGCGCTCGGGGACGATGCTGCCATCGAAGAGCAGTTCGTTGGTGGAAAGCCTGTCAAGCAAGAGGTCAAGCCAGTTATGAAACAGGCAAAGCTCGATTTCTCAAAGGCATCACTCAAAGACCATATGGCTTCGCTTACGCCTGCCTTTGATAAGGCCACTGAGAGGCGGAAGAATGCTCTGTTGGAGACGATGAAGGCCGAGGCTCCAGTCAAGGCTCCTCCCAAAATCGACTCAAAGGCTGCCGACAAGATCAAGGAGGCCAGGCGGCTTGAGCGAGAAGCCAAGGCTAAGCGAGATGCTGAGGCCATCGCGAGGGCAAAGGCTCTGCGTGCGCCACCGAAGCTGGTCCAGGGAGAAGGCTCAGGTCTGGCTGGCGTTGCTGGAGTTCGGGGCAAAGACCACGCCCCAGTGCTCAAGGACGAAATCATGGTTGGGTCATCATCGGAAGACGAAGATGAGTCTGACGACGACGAGTTGATCACACTCCATGCCGCTGGAAAGAAGAATATGACTGAGGCCGAGCGTCGCGCCCATCGGTTGTTGGCTGAGAAGATGCGCGGACCGGTGAAGAAGGTCAAGATCGAGCGGTCCGCCAAGGATATGCGCGCTCGCCTTATTCCTCCTATGGATGTGTTGCACCAGGCTATCTTGGAGTGGGACATCTTCCACGAGGGTAACGATCCGCCGAACGGGTACCGCTGTGATCACGTCTCGGATACCTATCAGGACCCGGTCAGCTACAAGCAAACCTTCTTCCCGCTGCTCATCAATGAAGCCTGGCGCTCATTTGTCACGGCCAAGGATGAAACCACTTCCAAGCCTTTCGGCATCAAGGTCCTTAGTCGTATGACAGTTGACAAGTTCATGGAAGTCACGGCGTCGGTTCCAGTTGCAATCAACAAGGACCGTCAACTGTCTGAAGGAGATATTGTCATCATCTCCAAGGGCCAAAACCCGCTTCAAGAGCCAGAAGAGCTGCACTGTCTTTCGCGTATCTGGAAGACAACTTACAAGAAAGACAATGTGGAGGTCGTCTACCGCCTGAATGCTAAAGGCAACCAAATTCTACCTGCGCTATTACCTGGCTCGGAGTTTACCGTCGTCAAGATCACCAACATGACGACCATTGAACGCGAGTATGCCGCCCTGGAAAGTTTACAATACTATGATCTTATGGACGAGGTATTGAGGGCCGAACCATCTCCTATGCTGTCTTTTGGCGAGGAGAACATTAAGAACACCATGAAAAACTGGGAACTTAACCCAGGTCAAGCGAAGGCGATCCTGAACGCCAAGGAGAACGATGGGTTCACCCTTATCCAGGGTCCTCCAGGTACCGGTAAAACAAAGACCATTGTGGCAATGGTTGGCTGTCTTCTGACCGGCGTGCTCAAAAACCCTACCGCTGGGGTGGCCATTGGGCGTCCGGGACTCGGTGCTGCAAAGAACAATGCTCCAGCAAAGAAGCTGCTTGTTTGCGCGCCCAGTAACGCCGCTGTGGACGAATTGGTGTTGCGTTTGAAGAATGGCGTCAAGACCCAGAATGGAACAACTCACAAGATTGAGGTGGTCCGTCTCGGTCGCAGTGATGCCATCAACACCGCAGTCAAGGATGTCACGCTTGATGAGCTGGTCAAGGCGAAAATGGATGCCCAGTTGAACAAGGATGAAGGCCCGACTGACCGGGAGAAGCTGCACCAAGAAGCTGGCGAGATCAAGCAGAAGATTGCCGAACTCAGACCTCAACTGGAAGCGGCGCGCACAATTGACGACAGGCAGCTTGTCAACAAATATCAGCGGGAGTTCGACGAACTCAAGCGGCGCCAGGCGCACATCGGAGCGCGCATCGATGCGGATAAAGCTAGCGGCAACACATTTGCCAGAGAGACCGAAATCAAACGCCGACAGGTCCAGCAGGAGATTCTTGACAAGGCTCAGGTGCTGTGCGCCACTCTCAGCGGTAGTGGTCACGAGATGTTCAAGAACTTAAACGTGGAGTTTGAGACGGTCATCATCGATGAGGCGGCGCAGTGCGTGGAGCTTAGTGCGCTCATTCCCTTGAAGTACGGATGCTCAAAGTGCATTCTTGTCGGTGATCCCAAGCAGTTGCCACCTACCGTTCTCTCGCAGTCTGCTGCACGATACGGCTACGACCAGAGTTTGTTCGTCCGCATGCAGAAGAATCACGAGAAGGACGTACATCTCCTCGACACCCAGTATCGTATGCATCCTGAAATCAGCTCCTTCCCCAGAGCCGCCTTTTACGAAGGTCTCCTACAAGACGGCGATGACATGGCCAAGTCGCGCCTCCAGCCCTGGCACCGTAGTACCTTGCTTGGTCCGTACCGCTTCTTCGACGTCCGCGGTTCACAGGAGCGGGGACCAAAGAATCAGTCACTGGTCAACGAGGAAGAACTCAAGGTCGCCATGCAACTTTATCGCCGGTTCAAGACCGATTACGGCGATGTCGACCTCAAGGGCAAGATTGGTATTATTACTCCTTACAAGGCCCAGCTGTACCGGCTGCGGTCTCAGTTTGCCCAGCGCTTCGGCGATGCCATCACGGACGAAATCGAGTTCAATACCACTGATGCCTTCCAGGGCCGAGAGTGCGAGATCATTATTTTCTCGTGCGTTCGTGCCAGCCCCACAGGCGGTATCGGTTTCATGACGGATATCCGTCGTATGAACGTCGGTCTCACGCGTGCGCGGTCTTCACTGTGGATCCTCGGTGACTCCCGCGCTCTCATGCAGGGCGAGTTCTGGGCGAAGCTCATTGAGGATTCGAAGCGGCGCGATAGGTATACCACGGGAAACATCATGGGCATGCTGAGCCAGCCGGGGCCACAGCTGTCTGCTGCGGCGTTCCAGACTCTGGCGATTACTAGCTCTGATAATACCAGGGAAAGTACGCCAAGCGGTATCAAGCGGGAGGTGGTCGAGGTGAAGGACGAGGATGGCGATGTGCAGATGGAGGATCGATCGTCGTTTAGGGGGTCTTCTCCTCCGGCTGCTGCTGTCGGTGGCAGCAGTGCGATGGGTTCGTCCAGACCTCCTTCCGGACGCAATACTCCAAATCATACCGGGAACGGATTCGGAAGTTCGCCTGCCCCGCAGCAGCCGCAGCCACCGCCGTACAGGGAAGGCTTGCCAGTCATTCAGGAGACGACTTTCACGCCGAGGGTGAAGAAGAGGCCGCATGAGGGAGGAGAGGGTGATCAACCTGGCAAGAAGGTACGTAACATCCCATACAAAGACAAGCAGCAGCAACGTATGGTGAGCCCAGATTGACTGATATTTTCCCCGTATCACAGCAACACATCGACCCCATCATCAGGAGAGCCCCCAAGGGACCCAGGGGCTACAACCCCAATACCAACAACCTCCCGCCAAGACCACCGCCGCCGGCGCCGAGTGACCCCTCAGCGATGGAAGTCCTGGGATTGGCACCCCCTACCAGAGCACCGGCTGCTCAGCAGCAGCAGCAGTTCAACTATCAACCTCAGCAGCCTCCTCAGTACCAACCTCGTCCTCAACAAGGACCTCCGCCTCCGTACCCGGGCCGTCAGCAACAGCAACAACCACCTGCTGGTCCTTCTCGACCCGGTCCTTTAACTGGTCCAGGCAGACTGGGGGGTGGTGGTCCAGGTTACCACCAGCAGCAGCAGCAGCAGCAACAACAACAACAGAGACCGCCGCCGATAGTGAAGAAGAAGGCGCCTGTTGATCCGTTCATTAAGCGGAAGAAGAGGTGATTGGTTCACTCGGATGATGGTCAGTTCTGACCGGAGGATATACCTCCTAGAAACCCACCTCGGGCTGGGTTGTTGCTTCCGTCATCACTCTGCATCATATGTGAGGCAGGGTTTCGTTCTCGGTCTCTCGGATTGTCTGGTGGAATTCCTTGCATTTTACATCTTGCCGGCTTTACGGCAGATGTTGCTTTGTTTTATCGACTTCTACATAGATTACTTGGGCGTTTGTTCGCTTACTATCACGGTACATATAATCTGGCCGGTGGCTTACCGCTGTCTGATTGAAGGAGGAGCTAAAGGGGCGTCATCTGGACGGTATAAATGGTGTTAAGAGTAGAAAAGACTGTAGAGTAGACTTGATGATTGCTTGCTTGTGCCTGGTGTGCCTGTTGAGTTTTATGATCGGGCTGCACGGTCCGGTCCGATTCGGTAGGGACACAATTACGGTCCCGTTCTTGCTCCTCTTTCTCTTCCGGCGGTTCTTCCCCGTCCTGGTTGTCCTGGTTCCGAGTCCCCAAACTGGGTTCTTACCAGGATCGGTGGAAAGGGCTTAAGCCGGAGACTTTTTTAAGAGGGAGAAAACCGGGAATCGAAAGCACGGCAACACAGGATGGGGGGAAGCGAATGAAGCGTTTCCCGTCAAAATGCATTCTGCCTCAGGGTATGACAAAACATGGGCAATAAGTTCCCCAGAAATGTTCTACTGGTTTCCCATACTTCGATCAGGGTCAAGTCGAACTTTACTCTCATTTCCCTTCCGTACACCTAGGTACCTATCCTCGTTCTGGTTCCAACAACACTACCTATCATCCTCCTGAATGTAATGACGAGCACACCTACCAACAGTACATTACCACGCTTCCAAGCCAGTCCACAAGAAATGAGCATCCATCGATTTTACGTCTACCGGTCGGTATACAACGACATGAATCCAGTACCTCTGAGATTGTGCTCATTCAACAACCTACGAACCTTTTACAAACTGGTCTCCTACCACTGTGCTGCTTCCATCCACTTCATGTGCTTCAATCTTGTCTCAGTGCTACCGCAGTACTCTCCACATGCAAGGTCGTGGACACATACGTACATACACACCTGCAGGGACTGCCTTTTGCTGTGTGCTGTGCCCTGTATTTTTTTCTTTTTTTTTTTTTTTTTTTTTTTTTTTTTTTTTTTTTTTTGGTTTTTTCCCTTCACGAAGACTTATCAAGTATAAAATACTTCATCAATACCACAAAGCGCCAGTGGTTTAGTGGTAAAATCCATCGTTGCCATCGATGGGCCCCGCGTTCGATTCGCGGCTGGCGCAGTGATTTCTTTTTTTTGCATTTTCTTCATGCAATTATTTTGTTTTCGGATGCAGTGGGACCGTGGGGGTGTGGTTGTGCGGGCTTTGTGGGGATCATTTTTGGTGGGAAATGGGAAAGTGGGGATGTTGCGTGTAAGTGGACATGTCCGTTTTGGGAAGCTGCTTGACTGATGGGCAGAGAGGGGAGGGACACTCAACAGTTGCATGATCACGGGGCAAGATGAACAGAACAAAATAGCATGAGGGGGTACCCATACTGGGAGAGGGGGGGTCTTACAAACTATTCGTGAACGGTCTTTTGATAGCTTGGTATTTGGTGACCTGTACTTAGAGCTCTCGACTTTTTTTAATATTTGAATGAACCAACGTTTCGCTTTTGGGGCATTTGGTAGCTATGTGACCATTAGTTTACAGCCTTTTGACCATCTGGATATCTCAAACGGTTGGAGATTCAGACGTTTCGTAGGGAGGGACAATCAATTGATAGTAAATTAGCAACCGAAACCAATTAAACATCGTGGGTTCTCGAGGTATCTAAGTACATATTGTAAGACCCCCTTCTCCCAGTATGGACTGTAGATGTGCTGATAGGACTTGCTGTGGTAACAAATTTTCTCTATCTTATTTTGTCATGCTTTTTCAAAACACAATCACTCATCGGGGAAGGAGCAAGAGGCAAAACTGTCTGCAGGTGAGCATGGCATCAACACCGGAACCTAGTCACATGACAACATGCACACAGGAAAGATTTTTTTGTTGTGAGAAAGAAACGATCTTTTTTTTTATCTGTCAAATTGACGCAATCGCTTTGGTTTTGGGTCCCGTCCAAGCCGATATATCCAGTACCGGGTTCAGAAAAACAACTTGAGCATCATCATGACCCTCGTACTTTAGTTCGGCTCGTGCCTTCCCATGTCTATCTGCGCCAATCCATGCAATATCCGTCAAAAAAAAATCTGTCCTTCCTAGTCCATCATCCACCATCAATATCCAACCATGTTTTCGTGATACCAACTCTCAGAGGGGCCCAAATGGCGAACCAGTAAGAGAGCGCATCAAATCCACAAAAAATCTCAAGCATTTCCTTCTTGCCCGTGCTTCCCTCCATCAGCACTAACCGTTTCCTTCCCTCTAGTATCTCACACGAGGATACATGTCCTCCTCAGCCTTCTGCACCCTGGCCCTAAACCGAGCAGGCAGTATCTGAAGCCCAGGGAACATTGCACAGGCAAATCTGTGCAGTCTCGCGCGATCGCACTTCTGGCACACAGGCGCAACCACCTGATTCCACAAGGTGATGGGGTAGGTCTTGTTATTCAAATCTGCATCATCGGAAATATCAATGCCGACGGGGCGAGTGTTAAGTTTCCCGAACATTTTTTCATGCTGCGTGATGGCGTGATATAGTTTGTACTTGTCGTCGGTGAGGTCGTCCATCTCGATGTCCGGGGGGTAGTCGGCGTCGTCATCACTATCATCGCTATCATCGTCTTCATCTTCGTCTTCGGATGACCCGTTGTCATCATCGTCGTTGCCGTCGTCATCGTCGTCGGAGGCAACAGCAGCCTCCCACTCCGGCATGGTAATCTTCACGGCGTTCACCAGCTCGACAAGCTTCTGGCGAGTTTCCTCATCCATCACGGCAGGGTTATGATCAACCCACTCCAAGGCCACAATCTCCTCCTGTTTTCTCTCTCCAGGGCGCAGCACCTTGGGCACCCACTGTCCTCCGGACTCTGCGACGCCGCCATCGAGAAGGTCAGAAGAAGGAAGGTCGCAAGCACCCACCTCGCACCAGCACTTCCTGTGGTGCATATCGGCACGGCATGCCGGGCACTTGTACTCGCGGGTGAGCTTGCGGCGGCCGCAGACGGGGTTGTAGACGGCATCGTAGGGGTTGGGGTCCGGCAAGTTGTCTTCGTATTCGTTGAGGCAAGGGATACAGAACATGTGTCCGCACGGCAGGACGGCGGCCTCGAAGCGGACTGAGGTGGTGTCTGTGGCGGGAACGCCGGCGATGTCGAGCTCTTCTTCTTCTTCGCAGAGGGCGCACATGGGGCGCGGGATGCCGGTGTTGGGATCCGTTAACGATTCGGCGCGAGAGAGCAGGTATCGCTTGACTTCGGGCCAGAGAGTGGTCTTCTTGCGGACGGGTCGGCGCAACTTAATGTTGTGGCTGGTCTTGGTCGGGGTGATGGTCGTTAACAAAAGTTGGCTTGTGTGTTGGAAAACAGAATGAGAATGGGAAAGTACCTCTGAGGACGATGAAGTCATGATAGAAGTGTCCGACTGGCTGGGAACAGACGCAGCCGTCTTGATATCAGTTTGAGTAGACATTGTTTTTGTCGTTGTTTCTGTTGTTTGAGGGTGTCAGGTCTGCTAGAGAGCGAGATTCTGAGAGTGAGATTTGAGCGATGGTGGGTAGTAAGGTCTGTTTGAAGTTGAGAGAGAAGTTGATGTGAAAGATGGAGAAAAAGAAAACCTGGACTGGAGGAAGAGAAAGTTCAATGTTTATATCGGTACGGCCTACGAGAATCGACTGAATAATCACGGGGACCGCCACGGCGCAAGGTCCGCTAGATGAGCCTTTGCAGAAGGGCATCATTTACCAAGTCCGACAGTTGCGCAATCTGGTGGCGTCACGGTGCTGCACCAGACGAGAGCAGCTACGGGCATCGAAGATCATGGAAGTGATGCTGTATCTCAATAAAAAATGCTTTGACCATGGGGGTGACATGTATCCCATCGAGCCGGCGTAGTCCGTTCTTGCGTGCAAAGTGGAAGTTACGACGTGTCCAGATGCAGAGAAAATTGTTTCTTATTTACGATATTTATTCTGCTACCGTAGAGTATCAGGAACCAGGCATCGAAAAGATCGAAATATGTAGAGGTATGTAGAATGAGAAGCACATACTGCGGAATATATGCCCGAACAATATTCATGCAAAATAATAGTATCTCTGCCTCAGCCCCCTCCAAGATTCATCTGTAGTTGGGAAATATTATGCTGCAAAACGTTTTAAGTTCACATTCTGCCATGGAAGGGACAAATTAGCTATGCCCACGCCCACATCATAAAAATGTTGCCCATAACTGATCCTCCAGATTCCAGTATCCCGAGTTTACACGGTATCCGGCTCCGTGGTTCCGGTGATTAAAGTGGGGCATAAATCCGACATCGCCGACTGGATGCAGTTGGTGATGTACGGCTTAGAGTGGGGGGCGATGCGGGATGAGCAACGCAAGAGCCGCAAGGGGGCCCGAGGGCCAACTCGCCAAGCACGGAGGCGCATCACAAGGTGCTCTGCAGCTTCATCCGCTTAGGTAGGTATCTCCTCGCCTCCTTCCTTCTCTCTTGTAATTTATCTATTCACACGCCCTGCACTTAAGACTCATCAAACTTGCGCCGCAGCAAATGCATGTGGGAAGGTATCTCCGAAGGGACAAATGTTACTCTCGCATTGTATCCTGGGAGCGAACGAAAGGAGGCAAAGAGGCAAAGAAGCTGATTTGATTTTGGGTTGTGGCTTGTGGCTTGCCTACGTCTGCACCCCGTGCCACTCCTGAAGTTCTTGAGAAGCTGGACCTGGCCGTACACTGATCCTCCCTGATACTATGATTTGGTTGGCAAGTGTCTGAGCAGGGAAAAGGAGGAAAAAAAAAAAAAAAAAAAAACAAGTTCTTAAGTCTGATACAGATCCGCCAACTACTCATAGCATTCTTTTAATTTTCTTAGCCTCCGTGCCCATAATGACCGGTTGTTCGGATTCCGGATACTGCAAATCCCGTGGCAGCACGATGTCCGAGACTGACAGAGTCCAACTCCGATTAGCCCACCACTTTGAACCGTCTCGTCATATTTTACCAGATCGATGACCGGATGTCGACAATGAAGTTTCAAATCAGCTGTCCATATCGTGGAAGAGGCCTCGGCTGATATCCGCAATAGCAGTTAAAAATTCTCAATGCTTAAAATATCACAACGATTGAAAGCGCTGGCCAGCAGTTGACAGCGTTGAGCCACGCTTAAGATATATAAAGCTCTATACACCCCGATTATACCGTTCAAGGACGCGGCAAGCCTTGCTGGTGGAACGGCTGCCCTGGAGGGTTCTTTTTCTGGAAAGGTGGTGGTTGATTAGAAGAAGGTAACAGAGATACCCCCGTAAAGCTACCTCTAAGCATAATTCCCCCTCCCACTATGCGCCATCCCAGACGTGTATTGAAAGTTCCCTGTCGATGACCCAATAAGCTCCCGCTACACTGTTGTCCCAGGTGCAAAAATCCATGAGGTGACCCACGGCTTGGGCAACAGTGAGACTGTCCGGATAGAATGATGCATGTTAGTTTTGAAGTTGACAAACCTGCCTTTTCTTTAAAGTTCAGGTCATCAGTGGGCGGGTAGGTGGGTTGAGCAAGTAAGACGGAGCACGGAGGTAAAGCAAGACGGAAACAAAACAGATGGTAAAGGAAGAAGAAGAAGAAGAAGCACTCAACACTCACTAAGTTACGGTACGCTCAGGGCACGTCCACTGACCACCTCCATAACAGTAAGCGTCTATTACGAGCCGCCCATGCACACCGATCCTATTTTTGATCCCGGGCGGGTCCTGTAGGAGAGTTATTTTTTCCTGACCCTTCTCTACGAATAGATCAATGACTGCAACTGCATCGTCAGCCGGAGCGTGCATTTCTGAAGAAAAGCACATGCCTAGCCCTTCGGGCCACCGTTTGGAAGCGCCCCCGGCCCCCTTCCGTTTAGAAACGGCGCTGTGTCGAGAAGCGTTATAGGCCTCGAGAGCCTGTTCCGGCGTGAGAGCAACGATGTCTGGGCGGGAAAGATAGTCAACTCATGAGGCGAAGGAGAAGGGCTTTTTCGTTGGTCCTTCAGTTGGGACGGCCATGGTACCGAAAGCAGTCGGGATAAGCAGGAGAAAGGCCGTAGAGGCAGTAGAGAAAGTGTGCTTCATCTCTCAAGTCAAAGTATCTGAGTAGGACTAGCGGTTGGATGATGTGAAGTAAAGATAAGTAAGGGCGTGTTCGTTCCGGCAGTAGGACAGTAACGGAAGCCTGTTTTTGGTGGCAGAAAAGCCTTGGGTTAGGGTTAGAAAAGCCTCCTTTACTGCATTACTGCTGGAACGAACACGGCCTAAGGAAGAAATACTGGAAGAAGGGAGCTGGTAGGCTTGCCAGAGAAGTCAAGGTCTATGAGAAGAAAACATGAACATTTAGAACTGGATGCAATGTGAAAGAACTTCATGATGCTTGTAAACCTTGACACTGGTATCACCGTCATCAATCTTACTTTTGCAAGCAAAGAAGTATTTCTTTGTCCAAATACCGTGCCATCAAATAATTGACCAGCTTTCCGTCTGGGTAATGTTCAGCGGCTGGGTACATGGAGCTGCTTCCGTCATTCTCCAGGGATCAGGTAGCACAAGGCTGTCAAACAATCTGAATCCGTCGGGTCACGCCTTCTAAAGATCTTTGACACTTCATCACGGGCACTAGGGAAGGCACGATCCTCGCGGCAAGCTGCTTTCTTTGATTGGAAAGTTCACAAATCCACCATCCCCTCAGTAGAGTTAACCAATCGTCCCAGCGGTCAGGAAACACAGTTCCAATTTTCATCGGTGGATTCCAGATTTACTAAGGCCGCTTGTGGGCAAGTGGAACATCTACGGCTGCCATTTCTATGACCAAAGGCATTGAAACCAGTGCTGCACACACGACCGAACAGCGACCCAACAGCATTTTGCATCCCGAAGCCCACTACTTTCTTGAGTTCCGGGACCATGCCCTCCGATAGGCATTAGTAAACTAGCGGAGAAGTTATTGACTCACTGGACGGAAATATAGCCGTTCGTCTCATCCCCGGCTGTACACTCGACGACTTCCCGCGGGCCCAACTGGTCAAATCCAACGCTCGTTCGTCATCAAGACTGTGAGTACCTACCTCGAACACTATTCGCCAGGCCGCCACTGACCTGTCAGACTCGCCTTAGTCATGCCTCGCAGTTCGAGACAACGAAACAAACGACATCTTCTACGAGTTCGCAGAGAAAGCAGAGCCCTTGCCCTTCTGCCAGAATGGTGCGCCGCTCACCCCTTGACATTTCCTTGCCGGTCACAGTCCCTACCAATGCTGGAGATATCGAATGTGGCCAAAGGCGCTGCAAAGCGAGCAGACAAGCCGCCATAGCTCTGAAGAAATTCGTTAAACCATCATCAAGTCTGACATCCCTTTTGCGCAAGACGATGTGATGCAATGCTGCGGCTTTCTCTTTTCGACTCACCACTGACACGGAGAGGGCCGCTAAGGTATGAATGAAACGCAGCGACAACTCACCTTCGACACTCCTCTATTTGCCACTTTAACCCACTCTAGAAATGCTCAAATTGCAATGAAAAGAATAGGACAGTGCGGGTAGAACAATAGAGGAGTGTTATTTTGATTTTGTTTTAGTCCTACCTCCTATACACTTCACACTCGGAGCGTTCGTGAACGCGATATCCACCAGTGTCCTTTCCGCAGCACAGCCACCATTGCACCAACGTCAACTCTTGTAAAACTATTCCGAAGCAAAGCCCTTCCACAACCTAATCAGATACATTTCTCTTTTTAAAATTTGATTCACATTCGGAGAAGCCCCATCATCATCACAAGAACCCGCATTAAGACGCAAACAAAGCCAAGAACCGCAATTCCCTCCAACCTCGTAACAGCCCACACATAATCCACCACGAGAGAGGAAAAAAAAAAAGGGACACGACCAGACAGGACACATCTGAGACCATGAAGTGAGAATGAAAAAAAGGTAATGGAGCAAAGGGGAAAAGCGCAAAAAAAAAAAGAAGAAGAAAAACATACAACACCAGGGATTCGCTGGTCGTCACCGACCCAACTACTAGTCTGGCCCTCACTGGCTTATCTATGGGAGAGCGGACGGGATCCCGAGTTTTCCAGTGGGTATGGTCGTATGTGATCGTTTTTGTTTGCTCATGGACTTAAAAATAAGGGTAAGTTGGGGTTATAGGTATTTGACCCTGGTTGGGTGTTTTGAGCTTTTGGGCTGGGGGGGGGGGTTATTGCGTGACCATATCTTGAACCCCATGGTACATTAGAGGTTATGCTTTTGCCATGGCGTGAAGTGCACATCGACCCGGAAACACGGGTTTTATGTACGTTCAGGTAGACTAGATAGCTGTGACGAACGGCAGTCTGATCTGCCTAAATGAGATAGCTGAAGGTAGTAAACTATCAGTCGTTCGGTGAAGCTAAAAGGTTCACAACAAGTATGTTCGCAATACTGGTCTCGGTGATAATGATCAATTGACTACTGTCGAACTATCTGACAATCTGAGTTCTCCAGTCGTCCCTTTATACCTCCTCGCCCTTCCGCGAGATATCTGTCTCCGGATGTTCACGTAGACGTGAACCCCTTAGTGTGTGATGGCTCACTGTGAGCCCGTGCGTCAGTGAGCACCTGCATACGCCCTTCTGGCCCGTGCTTGACCTCCTGGGTGTTACACTGGTCATCACCGGCGGGCGGTCGGATCCCGACGGCTTGGGCGACCCTGGTGTCGCTTAAGTTCGTAACAATAGCGGATGGACATGTTGCGTGTGAGTGATTGCGGTCCATCATGTCCATTCGGCTTAGTCAAGGTGAAGGCGATGGTTAGGTTTAGGATTGCTATGAATATTACCCATATTTAACTGGACGACGATACGAGGTAAGGCTAAGTTATGTACTGAAGCATTGGACGTCTCTTGGTCGATCGCCCAGATCTTGCACTCGAAGTAGTGCTCAGTATGTGCCACCAATGTTATCATATATCCCAAGGAATATAGGATACAGTGACTCCAATGTGCTCCACCCTCGGATATGAGGAAAACAAGTATTTACAACACCACCACATCGGTATTCTTTGGTGCCAATGTTCAAGTTCCCGTCCTTTAAACGGTTAAGGACAAGGGTAAGGACCTCGTTCGGCCAAAAGCCTCGCTGAAGGTCCAACACTATGGCTACCTGACGTAAGCGGGAAAAGTTCAAGTGACAAGACTCTCAAACAGTTACAAGTCCGACAGGCCGATGTTGCAATGCCATACGGGCCATGCTGCTTCCAATCGTCATCCCCATCTTAATGAACGCCTCAACCCACACACCAGACTGCTTAGCTTCGCTTCCTACCCCGTGTCTCATGGTCGAGGCTCGTTCGATGCAGCAGCCATTTCTTGACGGATATCAAAGTTAATAAACTGTAGTAGCGTCCTGTTGCGCCTGATAAGAACCTCCACAGCATCATCGACCCACAGCCCTAGCTCATCTTGCCCGACAATGTGATCGGGAATATTGGTCGCGGGCTCTAGTCTCCACGGCGCTTCGTGAAACCAGGGCCGAAGGAGGGTCAGCACGGTTTGCCAGCCTGGAGGAGGAAGAGGGGGTTCTGAATCGACCAAATTCACCACATCACGGATCGTCGCTCGAGGAGGTGGAGGGAAGTCAGCAGCCCATGGGGGGCGATCCAATAAGAGATTGTCCAGAGGATCAATGACTTGGTGTTCAGCTGTACCATCTTCTAGCATTTGCAAGAAGAGTTCGTCTTCATCGTGTGTCCGATGTGCTCGGGGGTAGAAATGGTGTTGACGAGGGGTCACCGGGGGAGGGGCCCAGAAAGGACCGCTTGTATCATCGACATCGCGTGGCTCAGGGATGGGACCCTGAGGGAGAATCACGAATGCGCCGTCCCAGAGGAGATCATCCACCTGAAATTCGCCCCCCATAGGTAGAAGACCAGCTGGGAACACGGGTGGCTCGCCGTGGCCAGCCACCCAATGAAACCAAGCCGGAGGTCGATGCGGGTCAAAGAATATCGGTTCATCATCTTCATTCATCAATTCACTCTCTTCAAGGATGTCGAACCACGAGTCCCACATGATTTCAGAAAACTCTTCCTCGAAATCATTGTCGCGAGCTCCTTCGGGTCCAGGAAGGGGCGGATGAGGATGACCAGTCCTGCGCGTCCATTCATGGGCAACGAACGCCGCCCACATATCAGGAGAGGCGAGGATCATGGCACTGAAGTTATGGAGAGTGATGTCGTATTCGTTGAGTCCAGGTTCGTCGAGAAGGAGTACCTAAGCCCGCTCTCTCCGTGCTGCCCTCATATCTTGCGCCAACAACCTCAGATCGTGCATGAGGTCGCGACCGTTACCGTTACCGTTTGCAACATGATCCGCGATACCGGCAACACCCGCAAACATCCCTTGGTCTACTTCCTGCATCCAAGGAGGGAGAAACATGTCGGGGTGAAGGCGGTTAGGGTTGCGCCCCATTTGCCCCGGGCCTGGTTCGTTGGCTCCGGCCCCAAGATGGTGTCGGGCAGCTCTTCCGCGAACGACTCGGAGACGGTTTCTTAGAAACTGTGGCGGGAATAAACCGTGGTTGGCGGCTTCGAAAAAAGTCCGGGGGTCGGCGTTCGCATTCTGGGGGTCTATCAGGTCGACAAAGGGATCACGCTCCGTACACTCAGGCTTGTGACGACAGTAGAGAAAGCCGTGCTCGTTTCTCTGGAACGGGGCGAGGCATATGTAGCACCATTCGTGGGAACAGATACCTATTGGAAAATACGCTCAGTAACTGGCCATCCCAAAAGATGAGGAGATAAAGGTGGTAAAACAGAACTTACAAGTAATGTGATTGCATCCAGAGAACTTGTGGACGGCCTTGCTGCACGACGGGCACTTTTTGCTAGACTTGGTGATCTCGGCCTCGGATGCCCTTTCGTCCTTCTTCTTTTGGATGTTACGCTTGTCATACTCCTCGCATGTTTCGCCAGAGTGCCAGGGTACGTCGTGCTTAATGCAATGTGAAGTCTTACAGGCCTTGCACTTGAAGCGCACGCATCTGACATCGTCTATCTGGCCGGAGTTACACTTGGCCGATTTGCACCATCGAAAATTGGGAATGTTTCCAAGAGCTGCACGAGTAGCCAGCTCATCATAACGTTTGAAAACGCTTCTTGATGCGTTTCTTTTGACGTCTGCGAACTGAAGAGGTTTGGGGCACTCCGGACACTTAATCCGATCCCACATCTTGGTTTCCAGCTCCGAGGCAATCCACTGGCCTAAACAAGCATTGCAGATGGTTGGCTTGTGATTGCATCCAGATGTAATCTTGTATGCCATGAGGTTCAGATTCTTGCTGTCAAGGCAAACGCTGCAGGTCTCGTCGGGTAGAAGCCAAGCTTCCTCGGCCGAGAAGATTTTGGCTGCCTGGCCAGGAAGTTCGACCTCGTACGTCTTTCCCCAACAAACGCGTGTAGTCTTACTGACACGCGTATCGTTGAGCGTCAAAATGAGCTCTGACCAGTGAGCTGTGAAACAAGTCTTCCCCCGTGAGCGGACATTACGAAACAGGCGAGTATCAAGGTGATGCTGCCAGCGCCTAGCACTCATGCCGTCATAGAAGTAATGCGACTCGGGATGATAGACGTAGCGCCTTCCGAGGCCATTGATCACAGCATATGCGTTCGTCCGCGCAATGTGATAACTAATCCAACAACAAAGCCAGTGTCGCTTGACTTCAGAGACCACCCAGCTGTCTCCCTGTAACTGACCTGGTCGTGTTCCCCCTCGAGCCACCAGCAACACCCTGTCCGGATCGGAGATGGACATAAAAGTCGCAATTTTGCGTCTCAACTCGCCTACCGTGGCGCCTGTATCGATTGCCTGAACGAGTTGGGTCGCAAGCTCTGGGGGAATTGGCTGGTTGTTCGCATCCTTGTACTGACTGAACTTCCACTGGTCAACCTCGGCAGAAGACCTGGACATGCGGTACCAGATCTTGGAAGACGTGGGAAGGAGCACATCCTCGGGATTGAGTACTTTGCCGTCCACATAAAAAGCGAAGTGAGCAGCCGTGGCGATGGGATGACCCTTGTCTTGATAACGGCGCCGGATGAGCTGTTCGAGCTTAGCGACTGCAGAACCGGGCCGCAGAGCGAACTTCATGTTCGGTTGTCGATCATCCAAAGGCTTCAGCTCGACGTCCACAGTTGGCGCTGGGGGTGGCACCCGTCCGCGACGTAGGTGTGAGTGTCGATCAAGATCCGAGAGTATGCGATCCCGCTCGGTCTCGATACGGCGCTTATGGCGGGGAGACAGGCGCAAGCCGAAGAGAGGCAAGAAAAGGCCGTTATGGCGAGAGTCTCTGCTGGCATTGCCACCTCCTCCGTTGACATTCGACGTATTGCTATTGTTGCTGTTGCTTTCTGGGGTTTTCGAGCCCCGCTTTGAGTCCTTGCTAGGCGCCATAACGAACCACAACTCCTTGCGACGGCTGTGAGCAACCTTTTTCCATCACAACTGTCGTGTCCTTGCGAAACCGGGGTGTCGTTGGGATGCGTGACGCTCTTAGAAGGTGAGGTTATGGTGAGCAATGTAAGCGGCAGCGTGTCTTTGTCAGCCGGAAAGGTATGGTTTCACGAAGAAGACTGGTTCGTGAAGGAAGGTAAAGTGAGTGACCTTTCGCGTCGCAAAGCAAACCCGAGCACTGTTTGGGGCGAGGAGTGAATGGATGTGAGGGCAAAGATCTGGCGAGGGGTCAGAGGGGCGTATGGCACGCATTTTGGACCTCGACCCAACCTGGAACCGTGGACTCGGGATGAAAGACGGCGAAGGTTTGAAAGTCGGAAGGACGTCGATAGCCGATAATGCCCGGCACCGCTTGCCAGCCTGAGTGAGTAAAATGCAGGCTTGGGTCGTCGCAAGTGGAAGACACGAAAGCAGGGCAGGCACACCTCTCCAAGTGGTCCAAATGATCCAAATGGCAGATGCAAAGTGTGCGACTGAGTTCTCATGAGTGGTTGCCACCAAGGCAGGAGCGACTGGCGACGCACCTTCAGCAACTGCCAACCCACACTACCACAAATGGAAAAACACCCATATGATCGGCTGGCCAATGAGCATTGCAGGATGCAGATTCCCCTTGACGGCTTGACGGCGTTGGCCAGTGGCATCACCACAGCCAATCGGTCCACGCCAAACGGCCCTGACCTCAGTGGACGAGAAAGGTCGCCCTGATTATCGCGTCGATGTTCGATGCACCATTTCCATTTCGACAACCACCATCACCGACCCGACCCGGTTTTTCTACACTATTCAGTCATCTTGAGCATCCACACTCAGGCTTTGAGAATGGAACGGACGAGTCAGGCACTCACTCACAAGTCGGCCATGCGAAACCCGAAGCGAGGGTTGGGTATCTTGTCCGACCTCAAGATATTTAAATGCTGGGGTTGAACAACCTGAAGCTGTTCCCCGCATTGCATGGCACCTGTCACATATTGATGATTGAACGTTTTGAAGTCATCCAGCATCCCATGTTCGAGATCAATGCTTTTGGTGCGGACGACTGAGAATCTTGGAGTTGATGATCATTGGTCGCCCTGGCCCGACAACGTCTGCACATGGTGTGCCTGTTATTGATGGTGCCTATCATTTCGGGATCAGGATGTCAAACTCAGGAACAGGAACCTGAACAGCTGCGGTTGACGAACCCATGTGACTATGTCAATAGTCGAGCAAATCGCACTGCGCGGTTACCTGCGCAAACGTTGATTCGACTACACTCTGTGGATATTTACCTCGTTATTACGCAGAGCCAGAATTCATACGTCGAGGGCGACGAAGACCTGGTTGGAGACTCAGGGGATCTGGTGCATAGAGCATCTACCACACTCTCCAGATCTCGACTCCATCGAACACCTTTGGCACGACATCAAGTCAATGATGAGAAGGGAGTTTCCGGGGCTTCATTTCTTGATGGGCAACGAGGAGAATATCCACCGCGGTTCAGAGATACCCGTTGATATTTGAGCACGGATTCCCAAGGACTTCATTGATGGTCTCATCCACTCGATGCCTCGTAGGCTCGAAGCCGTTAGAAAGGTCATAATGGGTGTACAAAGTAATAATACTTGCTATTACCAGTCCTTTCGAATTTAAACCATCTAAATATCCAAAGTTTATTGAAATGGCGGCTTGAAAGATGGTGATAAATGTGGTGCATTGTGCTTTGGGTGGGCGGGACAGTGTTGTTGAAGGGCAGTTTAGCCATGAAGAGCTTTCCTAACTTAAAAAAAAAAAAAAACCATTGTTAATGTCGACTGATCACCATCAGGGCTATCATTCATTCAACTATACATGGAGCAGACGTACGACGATCACCAACTATATCAACCAGGGCAACAGTCCATGTTTATGTCAGCCTTTGTTCAGTCATTTTGTCTACGTACGGACTTTTTGCTTATCCATCGTTTCACAAGCAATATCTCATCTAGGTAACATCCTGATGTTATCACTGATTATATATACCGCTAACTATACTAAGTATTGCCTGACCTTTCCAGCCTTCTGTATAAATGTGCTCCGGATTATGACGATTGTTGTCGTTGTTGTTGCCTTTGTGGTATCTTAAAGCCAGATCTCCGCTTTCTTGGCTTCTTCGGGTAGGGAGTGTCACGCTTCGTTGGTCGTTCAAATTGTTTCCCCCGATGTTGTAAGTTCCTCCGATGTTGTAAATTCCGATGTTATTGTAAATCCCGCCAATGGTTCCTCCTCAGCTGAGTCGTCACTTTCGTCATCGTCTTCGTCGTTGTTGTCTTCGTTGTCAATGAAATTGTAAAGAAAAACCGGGAACCCACCCATATCTTGTACTTGAACTTGTGGCGTGGGCCCAGGAACGTGAATCTGTGGCATGGGCTCCATCAAGGTTTAGAGGATTTATCCATGGCGGATATCGACCACGAGAAAAATCAGCAAAATACGAATCAACCAGAATCAGCTTTCCCCCGGGCCTCAACGCCCTCTTGAATTCCATAAGCCAGTGGACATTCCCCCAGTACGTAGGATTCTGCTGCTCCAATCCCTCGATTTCCTCGATGTCCAGCTCTCCCTCTCCCCACCAATACCGCCCTCCAGTTCTCAGGCCGGCAATGACGAGCAATCGCAGGTTCTTTCCTTGGAGCCTTCGAGCCAGCTGTACTAGCTCATTCATCTGGGGCCGCGATCTACCGATGCTGCGTTTTGGAACGTTCCTCAAGTCAAGGTAGAATGTCTCGAGATTAGTCAAAGCCTGGTAGTCAACGTACAATGGCACCATGTGCTCGAAGTGCAGCCGGTCTTTGATCGCTCTTTGATTAGCCGCCACCGTGGCGGATGGTGGGTTTGAGGGAGGAACAATACCGAAACGCGCGTAGTCAATACCTATTTCCGAATTGAGATCGGGAGAGCTGGTGATCATGAGATGGCGGATACGTCTGTATAGAACCCACGGCTCCTGGTTAGGGGGTTCTGGGCAAAGATGCTTCTTTACCTGGTCAAAGGGTCTGGCTTTGATGGCAGCGGCAGCAGCCGTGGACGCCGGCACACCGGTGGCCGCCCTCAAATGACCATCGTTGTCAAACCTCTCCGTGAACCCATCGATGAAAGGCAAGAGTCCGACCATTTCATCTCCCCAACTGATCGTCCCCTCGATCCCGCTACACACCCGTCTCCCCAACCCTCTTTGCGTGAATCTCCCGAGCCACTTCGCCGGCCTCTGATTCAAGACGACCAACCTGTCGGGTCTAAGCGCTCTCACCCTCTTCACCTCCCTCGCCAAAAACCTGCCCTTCCTCGTACCCCTTATGCTCGTCAAGTAGGCATTGATCCCCTTAGTCCTCGCCTCCTCAACCGATCTGTCCCATGGCTCATCCCTATTTCTTCTCCCTTCTCTTCCGTTTCCACTATAAGCCATCCCTTCCCTAAGCCTCCCAGTCCAAGCCCCTCCCTGGCCCCTTGCCTCCGGATCGAACTTCCCCTCCCACTCCGCATCCCACGCCCCAACGCCCTCCATCAACACCTCCTTTTCAAACGGAACGCATCCGCACTCTTCACAGTGTTTGCCTTCGAATCCATGCCCCCCCTCACCAAAGAGTGGACATTGCGTTCTTCTCAGCGAGTGTCCCGCAAAATAACTCTTCAGCTCCCCATAAAACTGTTCTTCTCCCTGCCCCGTTTGCACTCCCAGTGTTTGTGAGCTCGGCGTGTACACGTCCACTCTTAGCTTCCTCAAGATTTCGTCGAGTTGGGGCTTTTCTCGCTGTCGATTGCAGACCGCCCAGTTTGAGCAGAACAGCTTGAAAGCGCAGACATTGCCGTGCGTGGTCAGGGCGACAAGCACAAGCTGCGTTTTGATCTCCTCCGGTATTCCAGTGGGTGACCTGGGGGCTGGGGCAGGGATAGGAGGAGGAGGAGCTGCTGGTGCTAATCGTTGTCTCTGGGCGGCTGGTTGGCTGGGGGCCGCTCCGTTTGCTGCTCTTTTAGGTGGCATTGTTGTTGTGTGTATATATTAGCCGTTATGGCGCTTGTCAAGGTATGTGACTTGTTGAAAGATCGAAACAAGATGATAAACCAACCAGCAGGTATGAACAGCGTTGCTATGTTGACAATTGGATTGCTTAAAAGCAATCAGCATCTCTGCTAAGTAAGGTCCTGTCCAAAGAGTCCTATCAGCAACAATCCAAGGCAGACAAGGGACTGTATCAACAATCAGTTACCGACAAAGCGGGCCAGAAAACAGAAGTTCTATTTTCACAATCGCATTGTTTCAAAGCAGTCCCCATCTCTGCTATGTATCGTCCTACATAAAAAGTTCTATCAGCAAACGCTCAAAGCAGACAAAGGGCTGTATCAACAACCAGTTGCCGACAAAGCGAGCCAAAGAGAACTTATTGACCTGATTATATCCCATTTCCTCGACTTTCAAGACACGACAGTCACAATGAGGTTCAAACAAAGGGTAGAGGGGCACAACTATGAATTAAGATAAAGGGTATTTGACTGTCTCTCATCCTCAAACCAAACGGGCACCAAACCACGCGCGTACAAGACCCCTCATGACTTTCCTGCCACCGAAATTATGCGTTAAATTGCCCATTTATGCTCTGTCAACCACACCTGGCCTCCTCTCATCAAGCGGTCTGCGTATGTATTAATGCTTCCCTTCAACTTGTTGCCTTGTGTCCAAGGTGGATGCTGCCGCCGCAATGCATGCCTGATCATTTGGTCGGTCCCCGGCCGGACCAAATAAGCCTTCCTAGAGGGTCCTTCTGGGTGGAATGTGATACAAAGAACTGAAAATAACCGTCAACGCCGTCGCATCTAAAGCACACCTAAGAGTAAACTTTTGGAAAGCAACGAGGTACTAAACGTCCGTCATTCCTTCATAAGCAGCACCGCTTAGAAAAGGGCAGCGGCGAAGACACCGGCAGCGACAGCAGCAACACCGTTGCCGAGGAAGGCAGCAGCGTTGGTGGGAGCAGCAAAGCTGCTGCTGGCAGAGGTCGAGGAAGCGGCGGCAGCGGAAGTCTCGGCGGCAGCGTCCTTGGTCTCGGTGGGCTTGGCAGCGGAAGTGGTGGCAGCGGCGGCGGACGAGGTGGTCTTGATCTCGGCCTTGTTGGGGTCCTGGGTACCGCACTTGTCAAAGATGTCCTCTTTGCACTTGTCCTGGCCCATGGCATCGTTTGCGTGGTTGGTGATGCAGGTAGAGTAGGCGGTCTGGCACATGAACTGTAGGTCGCCGCGTTAGAGACCTTGTTTCAAGAACAAAAATCGGCGGACACTTACGGTAGGGACAGTCTGAGTGTACTCCTCAAGATCCGGGGAATCGCCAGAATTGCAAGTGCAGTCGTACTTCAGCGTCGTCTGTAAAGAGGGGGAACCTGTGGTCAGTGATGCTTCCTTAAGCGGTACTCCAAGTGGTGAAAACATACGGGGTCGCAGTCGTTCTTCTTGACAGACATGTTGCAAAGAATCTTGCAGGTGTTGTACTGAGCAACACACCACTGGTCTGATGACAGGACGGCGTTAGTATCTCGAGGTGACACGACTTTTGGGAACTGTGTTACATACTCCTCGTGTTTGGGTCAACAGAGTCGACGGGGACGGTGAGGTTGCTGTTGGACGACTGGGCGACGACGGCAGCGGTGAGCGCGGAGAGCGCGACGAAGATGATGTTCTGACGCATGGTGACTGGCGGTGGGAGGTGAATGTGTGATGAGTTGAGGTTGTTGTGGTGGTGGTGTGAAGTAGATACTATTATGTATCGATGTCGGAAAACCCGGACGGGATATTGCTTGGATTAGTTATTAAAATCTGAGAGATGGGTGGAGGCGGGGAATATGTGGCGTTCGCAGAACAACTTGAAGCAGACGGAAGAACTAAGAAGAGTCGAGAGGGAGAAGAGATAAGAAGGGAGAGGCGAGTATTAATTGCAGTGGAAGGCCGCGGCGGTCGGTGTCGACAAGAACTTGAAATGAAACGATTCTGGGACGGGAAGGCACCCCCGGTTTTTTTGAAAGAAGCCCAAAACGGGAAGGCACGCAGGACGAGTGCCGGGTTTAATTGCTCCTGCTGTTGCGAGTTTATTGGAGCTCGGCCTTTCCACCTGCTGCGTCTGGGTCACGGTTGCACACCGTCAACGTTGGAGCCTGCGTACCTGTACATACAAATCGGGGGCACAGAGTCATAGATCCCGGCTCCCGGCACGCGTTTACGGCCTGAGCTATATCGCCAGAGGTGTAAATTCAGAGGCGGGAAGAGGGCGACACAGGCGACGATGGAGAGCGAACTCACGATGGGCGACTGACAGGGGCACCGACTGCACTCCGCTGCAAAACGGGACAAAACGCCTGCAAATCCGCTGCAACACTGGCTTAGCAATCCTTGGACAGTGTGCAGAAGTGTGGCTGGTGCGACTGCCGGACTGGACGAGAGTGCTGAACCCAAGACCGCTCAAGACCGCCCAAGACCTGAACCCGTTCTCGGCGGTGGGCCAAGACATTTTTCACGATCCACCGGCGACTCCCCAAAGACTGGATGCGATGGAGAGGCGGCCATCAGGAACCCGATTTGCACCGACGCTAGCATGCAGCTGGTTAAATGAGCCCATGCAAAACAACATTGTTCCTGAATCCTCGGCCCTGTCTCCTTGGCCCGTCTTTCACGGTCACGCGGCTGCTTGATTTGACATGGCTCCGATGGGTGAAACGGCTTCTGGTTGTGATGGCAGCGTCATCGTCACATTTCATTCTCTCCAAAAAAATCTCGTCGAACTCAGGTTGTATCACGCCCATGCTCCTTGGCCTCCTTGGCCTTTTCAAGCCGCACAGGCCCCCTCCACGCTCCACTCCCGACATCAGACGCGGGCCAGGGCGTTCGCTGGGCGGTCACATCACAGTACATTTGAAGCCAATCAATGCGGACCAGGAAAGGGAAATCCCGAAGAGACATGGGTTCGCGGGCCAACCAGAAAGATAACAGATGCGGCACCAATGGCCCTTCGCTTGGGAGTTGATCGGATGGCATGGAAATGTTGGCCAACAACCCGCCATCCTCTTTTTTTTTCACGCGGGTTGGCATGGCCATGACATCTTTGTAGTCATGCCCAAGCGCGGGTGGTCAAAGTAATTCCATTGTCCATCGAACGAACTTGGGACGAACTGTTGCATTCCGTACCTACCTAAGTCTCATATTTTTAATATGTAGGTATTCGCAGACGCGAGGCGAGATGTCTCTACATAGCAGTAGTGCCGTGACTGCCATCTCGTATAAGTCACCGCTAGTCATAATCGCTGCGTAGATCGAGTTGTGGAGCTTCCTTTTTAGCCCAGCTTGCCTGCCCTGCCCGCCCAGCTGAGATCGATCCGACGATGTAAAGACATCAACAAGCCACAGTATCAACCACAATATTTTGTAGCGTTGCAGAATCATTCAGTGATTGAAACCGTCCGAGTCGCTTGGAGTTCAATGTCAGCACAACTTCTGTTCAGATTCAACCCCACACGTGATGCACGTGGCGGAAGGCACGTCCATATTCACGGTCCCACCCGGCGGTAGGTGATCAGGCAAGTTCCGACGCTGCAGCTGTGCAGACGGTGCAGTGGACGGTGCAGGCAGGCACGCAGCGCACAGCGGTGTTGAAGCACTGGTGACGGTGGGCCAATCAGAGGGCGCAATTCGCTCGTAGAGCGAAGAGGTGAGGTCAGCGGCTGTGAGAGGATCACCAGGAGCTCCCCCGTCGACCATCATTTTTCACTGCACATCATGGTTGGTACCTCGTGTCTCTCTCCCGCGGCTCTCCCTGGCAGACCTGGATCATCCGGATGGGTTGCGATTCCACACCGTCGGGTCGGTATCTCCAACACAAATTTTCTCGCCAAATTGTGCGGACTGCTGTGGGACATGAGAAATTGACCAAACGAATCATGTGCCCATCGTTGGGGCTTCCAGGTGATCGACTATGTGTGAGTCGCCTGTGATTTTCGTAACGACGAGTATTTGATGCGACGGTTCACCTCGCTATCGCAAGCCGAGATGCGCTGAAGATCCGACGAACCGGACTGGTCTCGACGCATAACCAGCGTTTTGCACCCTCATCTCGGGGGGCAACGGACGACAGACCACGCTTTGCCCAACGTCAATGTCCAAACGCCGAGCAGTCGAGCACAGGTTTGAGCGAGCAACAGCGACAAGCACAAGCGCGACGAAGGGCAAATGTCTTTCATGAGCTTGGCCCCTGGAGAGTGTTTGTGCACACCCTGCAACCCCTTGTGCGCGCACTCCTACCGCCATGGTAAAAAATGGTAGTCATCACCAACAGCCGCGCTGCCTCGTCTGATATTCAAACATTCTGCACCGGTGTCCCTGATGACCTTCTATCAGTCCACACAAGATGAGACGACGCTTTGAACTGCGCTATATCGGCAATCGGCTCGCTGGGTTCGGACAAAAGCCCACTTCACATACTCTGATGGTCGTTTGCTATACGCACCGCCGTCCCTTTGTGTAGCCGCCATGTCAAGTCCGTTGAGAGCAATGCTGCCTCCAGGTTAACACATGTAAGTGAAATCCGGGGTCCTTGGCGAGCAATGTGTACATGCTACTCTTTACATGACTTTTGATGGAACTAATATGCTGTTATCTTCTGATGGAGCCAATATGTTGTTATTTATTGTGTTTGTACTTATATCACATTTTGTTTATGACAGAAAACCTCATGGAACTTAAATGTGATGTGGTGATAATGAAGTCCGATGTCTGCCTCCAATGGATTAGACCTTCACGGCGCCTTCGGTCCGTAGGCAGCAAAACTTGCAGCGTATCAATGTCCGGACGGGCTGCGGTTTCAGAAGGGTATCAGGGATTTTCCATCTGGTAGCGACCCCTAGATCTACGCAGCCGATCCTTGTTCAGGCGCCCAAACTACTGTGCCTATGTGCTTACTGAGGGGACAAATAGTCTGGGCCAGGAACGCCGCGGATACGCGGATATTGATGAATAAAAAGGAAGAGGCAACCGCAACGACCAGCGTGAATCCTAAACTCTGGTTAAACAACATACGGCAACGGCTTCATTTTTGTGAGCAGCAAGCAGTGGAGCGTCTGGTTGCACTGCGTTTGCTTGCCACGGGCTGCTATTCAAGACGCACAACGTCTTGAGAATCCCGACCTTCGAGACAGGCAGCGGGATCTCGCATCTCGGAGTTACTCCAATGACAAGACCATCACGAGCCACGAGAAATCATGGCGGAAGGACTCAGTTTTTGGCCATTGGGCCTTGCAGTCGTTGTCGTCGGCGCGCTTTGGGTCAGTATGGAGTCAACAGGACCATGAGAGAACGGTCCCACCCGAAGCCCTGAAAGTGTCGCCCAATTCCAACCGTTGGACTAAGGAGTATATGCGGGAGACATATGAACGGGTCAAGAAGAACCCCGTCGATATCAAGAAACATCCCCCACCCAAGTTGGACAGACGATACATCGTTGTGGGTGGTTCCAGTCAGTTTCTGTTTTCACAAATCATGCCAGCTCCAATTCCCATGCCGGAGAAATATGAAAGGGTGTAACCGCAACTGACACGCCACGATAGGCCTCGTGGGAGGTGACATCGTCGCACACTTGCTCGCTCGTGGACAGTCCCCGGAGAGCATCCGGATCGTTGACTTTGCACCTCTTCGTCGTCCCGAGATTCTTGGTGTGGCCAGCAAGGTCGAGGTTATCAAGACAGACATCACCTCGCCCGACTCTGTGAAGGTGGCCTTCTCCAAGCCGTGGCCTGCGTCTGTTGCCAGCCTTCCCCTGACCGTCTACCACACTGCTGCCGCGGTCCGTCCCGGTGAACGGAGTATCAAGACCTATGACCGTGTCGCTCGATCTTTGTTGCCACGTCGTCTTCCTCCGTTGCCGTCAAGCTATGAAGTTCTGGAATTGGCCTCTTCCCGGTTTGGCAAGCAACTGTGTCCAAGTGTTCAACGAGGATGACTTTGATCAGCTGTTGAAGCCTCATGATGAATTCTTTGGCAACTGTAAGTCTCATCCCCAGCCCTGAGTGGAACATTGGTAGACAACTTTTGCTAACAATGACACAAGACGGCCGCGCCAAGGCCGAAGCTGAACGTCTGGTTTGCGCTGCCAACCAAGAAGGCTTCCGTACCGGCGTCGTCCGTCCCGGCAACGGCATCTTCGGAGACGTCGAGAACGATGTAACGTTTGGCCCTACTTTCAAAGCCGGCGGCGTCGTCTCTTGGACGCCGCACGTTATCCAGTCAGTACCCTTCACTCTTTTTCTCCCTCAACCCCTCCAACTGACATCTCAAACCACCTACAGAAACTGGATCTCCTCCCGCAACGTCTCTATCGCCCACCTCCTCTTCGAAGCCGCACTCAACCCCTCAGCCCGCCCCGCGGCCCCCCTTTGCGCCGGCCGTCCCCTCCTCGTCACCGACCCCGGCCCGCCCATCGCCTTCCGCGACTTCTGTACCATGATCAGCATGCTCTCCGTCACCCCCATCACCGAGACCTACCCGCCGCCCGTGCTCATGCTCATCCTGGCCTACGCCATCGAGGGCTGGGTCAATCTGATCATCAACTTCCCCGTTTTGACCAAGCTATTTGGGTGGAAGAAACCCACGGGTGATCTGGCTATATTGCAGCGGGCTGTGTTTACCGTTTCTGCGTACACGATTTCTGATGACTCCAGGGCGAGGAAGAGTGTGGAGGAGGGTAGAATTGGGTATCGGGGTGTGACGGATACTTTGCATGGGTTTTGCGAGCAGATGGCTATGTGGAATGGAAGGGTTGAGAAGGGGGAGGCGGGGCCATTGAAGGGGAAGGGGGCGGCTGCGTCGGTTGTTGCTTGAGGATTTGGCTGTTCTTTGGAGAATTGCAACGGAGGAATTTGGAACGGATGGATGAGGGGGCAGAAAGGGGTAACTGAGAGGTTATATATAGATAAAGAGACGAATGGCTTGCCTGTTGGATATTGTAAAGGTTGGTTACACCATGTGTCCATATATAGGATAATCGACCTGATCCGGTTGGATAGCCTGTGATGATACAGGAAGCTTCCGATATCTCGCGGGCAATACAATTCGTAGCTTGGTTCTAGGTCTTCCTGTCTGTCTTGTACCCCTTTCTCGGTTTTGTCATTGTCGAAAATGCTGTGTAGTGAACTGAAAGCCCCTCGAGCGCCCAACAAGAGGAGCATGGCATGCGTCGGCAATGCTTGCTTACTACTCAAACTGACAATGCAAGTTACAGATTTGACAGAGTTACATATGTACACAATAGTCCGTGTGTGCATGTGCACATTGTAATGCATCTCGGCCTCAAGCCGCTGTCGCTCTGTACCTACCTATCGGGTGGTTGTAAGAACAAACAGAACAGGTCACGGCCAATACATTACACCTGGGGTATACTACTTCACACATTTATGCGTCTTTTTTACACCTTTTGATTGAAGTTCAAAACATTCCCTGGATCAAAGAATCCATAATAGACTCTGAGTAAAGTGCTCCCATATTATTACGAGATATATCACAGTTTCGTAACGGCCTTTCCTGGCCAAAGCGAGCCATGTCGGACTGGCCGTGTTCGGGTTATTTTTACGACCACACTTCGCCAGCTACTTTCCTATACCTTTCTTGCATCCGTGTCTTCGTGCATTACTACTATCGTTCTTTCTTTTCAAATTGTACAAGTTGCCGTTCGATATCAAAGCACATTTTTTTTCCAACTGTAGTCACTGGGTTGTGCATATACTTGTGCATAGTCTGTGGTGGAGTGCTGATATTTCAAGTACCAATATAAGTTCGTGAATCTCCCCAAATTTCAACAATCTTCCAATGGCTGGATGGCCGAGCGGTCTAAGGCGCTAGACTCAAGAACTCCAAATTCTTCTTCACCACAAGGCGAGGTGCATTCTAGTATCGTAAGATGCGTGGGTTCGAATCCCACTCCAGTCATTACTTTTGCATTCTTTTTCTCCCTTTTTTGCCCTTTTGTTCGTACTCTCAGCGACGGGATGCTTCAACTTTTTTTTTACTGTTTGCTGGAAGAATTGTTGTGAAGATGGATGATGAGCCGGATGACAGAGTTGAGATGATGGCCTCCAGCGGCCCCTTTGCATACCGAAGAAACTCAAGAGATTGGGATTCGGAAAGGCAGGCACGAGGCAGTGTTAAAGGTGTCAAGAAGCAGGTATGTCTCGTGCCTACCTTCCCAGATCCCAATTTCGAGAAAATATACGATACTCCCTCGCGAGAGATCACAAAACTATGAAAAGACTTGCGAGACGTGTTGTGGGTTGGGTGGAAATACCTGACCAAGATCTTATGTAGTGATAGTAGTCTTATTCCCTATGCTAGTAACTATATACTAAGCGCCCGATGGGCATGGGGTCCTTCACCTATTTTCGAAGGGAAAACCGTACATACTTCCGTCTGCCGGATAAAAATCGCCGCCCCTTGCCCGGCCGCGAGGCCGGCACCTGCGTTTCCTACCTTAGCGGTGCTCACCCACCGCTCGGTGAATAATGGCGTTAACCCATCGCCGATACCTTACCATCGACCGATGTGTTATCCCTGAGGGTCGGCTTCGCCGACTCTTTCCTCCTCCAACTCAACTGCTAGACGGTACTCTCGGAGCCGTCCCAATCTCAATACCCAACCGAGGAGGCAAGACCTTATGTAAGATTTGACTTTCCGTAAACATCATGCTATGTAGCTCGAAATGCAGGTATGTCGAAGACGGCTTAATGCATCAAGGAGCATATCAAAGGTGAATTGTCCTGGACCAGTTCGGGATGTTGTTACGACCACTCGTCCAGGGGCTGAAGTAGAGAACAAGTAGTATGGCATTCATTGCTCAGGCAAAGAGTAACTCAACGTGTAGAATAAAGAAAACAGCTCGAGCTGGAAAACAGACCCGCCAATGCTGGCTTTCCTTGTCCAGCGGATTCACTGGGCCGTAATGGGATGGAATGCAACGATGCGCCATTGGTATCATAGGAAAAGAGAAGCTGACGAAGCGCGTAGCTAGCCTCCCAAAAACAACCAAACCCAAACAGAAACACCGATCCAAAACTCCAAGCGATGCCATGGAAAATGAGAAAAGAAAAGAGCCCCCCAAATAAGAATGAAGTAATCCCATCCTAGCATCTCAATCTCAAGAAGAAGTCGGTGCTCTCTCCGCAGGTGGTAGCGTTCTGCCAGCAGAATCCCTCGTAGCCACCGCCGCCGCCGCCTTACCCTTCCCCTTCCCACTTTCGGCTTCCCCCTCATCATCCCGATACTGCCCCTCATCCCCTCTCTCATTACTACGGTCGATATTATATGTCGTCGTCGCCCGTTCGCGATCTCTTTCCCTTCCCAGGTCCACAAGCGTAGGCGACTCCCCCGAGCTGCTCAACATCCTCGACCGCTCGTCCGCCAACAGCTCCTCTTCATCTTCCTCCCTCGCAGCTCTTTTCCTTTCCTCTCTCGCTGCCCTCCTCTCCTCTCTTTTGTCCCGCCCACCACCGTTCCCATGTTGTCCACCCTGTCCGCGCCCACTACCGCCATGATCAACGTCATCAACCAGCTCGCCGTCCACAGTATCATATTCAGGCACCTCGATCCAATCCTTGGGCACCACGCATGGCAGAGCCACGCCGATGCTGGCGGCGCGATTCAGCCATGCCGGCCCAGGCAGCCCCGTCAGCTTCTGACACAGGTGCGAAGTGAAGTGGTTGCAGTTCTTCGTCAACAGGTTGTAGGCGGTCCCGAGGAATTCTTCGGACACTTCGCGGATGATGGCGTCAATCTCGGCCGGTGTCGCGAGCGTGAAGCCGTGCAGCAGCTCACACCGGAAGGTGCCGCCGGGCGGCTCGGTGCGGGGCGCGGTCCAGTACACGCCTGTCTTGCCTCGGTGTGCGTGGCCACCGTAGGCGTATTCGCGGCCGTTGATGACGACGCCTGAGTGGAGGAGGGAAGTTCCGAGGAACCAGAGAGTCGAGGAGATGCGCCCGGGCTAGAAGAGGGGAGAAAGGGGGCTGGTTAGCACCGGTTGTAGAGATAATGGGGTGAATGGTCCAAGGCGCAGAAGAAGATTGGAACGTACCGGTAGGAGATCGTAGACATTGATGAGGATCTCGGTCTTTTGGATTGACAGGGTCGATCGGGGAGACCTTGCTGGCTTGTGCGACTTCTTGCTTGACATGGTGACGACGGTTCGTAGCAGCACCCCCCGCTCAAATGGACAAATGGAGGACCTGGGACGGGAGTGTTGAAACTCCTCGAACGGGCGGAAGCAAGTAGATGAACTCGGTTGCCAAAAGATCAATCACTGCTTCATACGGCGCATGCGGCTTCCGAAGTTGGCGATTCAGGACAGGCAGGTCTCGGACCCTTGGAACAAAGAGTTGTTCAGCTCCCAACCGCTCGATAAGCGCTTATCGCGAAGGTCGATGGAAGACGAAACGACGGGATACGCACGATGCAGTTGGGAACACGGACGCTTTCAGCAGGCGAAAATGAGGATGGAAAATGGACACGTAGATAATGTTGGATGTATTTTGTGAAGAGGCACGTAGCTGTAGGGTGTAATGCGTAAAATGACAGGTTAAATGACGACCCGAAATACTTCCAATTTGCTCGATCTGGGGTGTTTGTACGACGACAGGACGAGATGGCAGCAGTCAATGAATGACATTGTAGGTGCAGCCGGGGGGACCCTTTGGATCTCGCACCTTTGCGGCTGGCAGCTGCGTCGAAGGGCTGCGCGGACAGATGCCGGGGTCGTCGTCGCAGAGCGTCATTAGAGCAGGGAAGCCGCCTGTGAGAACACCCCGCCCAGGGCGAGGACCTGAATCGGTGAATCGATCTTCCAGGACAAAAAAGACCCCCACTCGAGCTAGAAACGGGCGGGGACTGACACGATCCATGTTTTTGGCTTCGGGCCGGAGTTGTTTTCAAACAAGGGCCGATAAAAAATTTGCATTTGCCCTTTTCCCTCTGTGATCTTTTTGGATCAGCCAATTCTTGCAAACGAGAAACACCCCCAAAACAAAATACCACTTGTCCTTGCAAATTGACAACGTTGGTTCTTGTTCCTTTTTTTGTTCTTTTTTTTTCTTCCAACAACCTTGGACCATCAAGCGATCGACCATTACCAAACAATTTCTAGGGAAGCCGGCTTTGAGACATTGACTTGTCCTTCTTAGCGGCTGCTGCAGATCTGCTTTGTTCCCTCTTTCACCTTCCTCTTTCTTTTTTCACACTTTTACCGAAACGTTGTGTATTTTTTTGGGGCGGGGGTAGTAAGCCTTTCAGCCCACTAGCAACCGTCAAAACGTCTCCTCACCTAGGGCTCCGATCCCTATTTTCCGCTTCTCAACCCTCCTCGTTACCCCTCCTTCGAACCAAAGTCGCAGCAGCTGTTGCTAGCTCCAGCTCTCGCAGCTTCCGCTCTGCCTCTTTCCCCCTCTCGCTTCAACCAAACAGAAAAGGGCTTGACTGCACCTTCGTCTACATCTCCACCCGTTCTTATAGCAAACGGAACAAGATGCCTCCCAAGAAGCAGGTCGTGGAGGAGAAGATCCTCCTGGGCCGTCCCGGCAACAACCTGAAGAGCGGCATTGTGGGTTGCGCCTAGGTTAGGCTCCATCTCCCCAACCCCGCTGACACTGTTCTCGATGCCGATTCTAGGTTGGACTGGCAAACGTCGGCAAGTCCACGCTCTTCCAGGCCATCACCAAGTGCAACCTTGGTAACCCTGCCGTAAGCGACCCTCCTCCCACTCCCCGCTCCCGACCGCGACGACGACGACGATGAAGATGACGCGAAACTAACACAACCACCCGCGCGCCAGAACTTCCCCTATGCCACCATCGACCCCGAGGAGGCCCGCGTTATCGTCCCCGATGAGCGCTTCGATTGGCTGTGCGAGAAGTACCAGCCCAAGTCGCGCGTCCCCGCCAACTTGACTGTCTACGATATCGCCGGTCTCACCCGCGGTGCCTCCACCGGCGCTGGCCTCGGCAACGCTTTCTTGTCCCACATCCGCGCCGTCGATGCCATCTTCCAGGTCGTCCGTGCTTTCGATGATGCCGAGATTATCCACGTCGAGGGTGATGTCAACCCCACCCGTGATCTCGACATCATCAGCGAGGAGCTTCGTCTCAAGGATATCGAGTTCGTCGAGAAGGCCCTCGAGAACCAGAAGAAGAAGACCCGCCAGGGCGGTCAGTCTCTTCAGATGAAGCAGTGGAAGGAGGAAGAGGCCACTATCGAGAAGATCTTGGCCCATCTCAAGGACGGCAAGGAGGTCCGCAAGGGCACCTGGGGTCCCAAGGAGGTAAGCAACAATTTCTCCGTCTGCACAACCCCCCAATCCTTGAATGATGATAAAAGGCCCAAGGCCTGAATTATAAACCCAGCTCTTCGATTCCTCAATGAGGATCCATGAGACAAAAACTTTATCCTGACACCCCCTCCATCAATCACTATGCATTATGTTTCGCTGCTGGTTATCGAAACATCTGCTAACTTTGTGATTCCAGATCGAGGTCATCAACCCTCTCTTCCTTCTGACTGCCAAGCCCGTCGTCTACCTCGTCAACCTTTCCGAGCGCGACTACATCCGTAAGAAGAACAAGCATCTTCCCGCGATTGCCGCCTGGATCAACGAGCACGCCAAGGGCGATCCCATCATTCCCCTCTCCGTCTCCTTCGAGGAGCGCCTCACCCGCTTCGAGACCGAGGCCGAGGCTGCCGAGGAGTGCAAGAAGGTTGGCGCCGAGTCTGCTCTGCCCAAGATCATTATCCAGATGCGCAAGGCCCTCAACCTCGGCTCTTTCTTCACTACCGGTCCCGATGAGGTCCGCCAGTGGACCATCCGTAATGGCACCAAGGCTCCCCAGGCCGCTGGTGTCATTCACACTGATTTCGAGAAGACCTTCATCCAGGCTGTCGTCTACAACTACAACGTCCTCAGGGAGCTCGGTGGTGACGAAGCCGAGGTCAAGGCCAAGGGCAAGGTCATGACCAAGGGCAAGGATTACGTCGTTGAGGATGGTGATATCATCCTCTTCAAGGCCGGTGCTGCCAAGAGCTAAACGATAGACCTAAAATGTCAATACACATTAACGATGATTCCCAACAGACTTTGCTTCCTTTCGTTAATGTGTTCCCTTCCTGACTGTATACTCGTCCTTGTGTGTTTTGTAAACATGTACATCCTGACTTGATAGGGTTGTCGTCTGTTGATGTTTTCCCAGGCAGTTTTAATGGGTATGCCGTACGTTCATTTCACTCAGTTGACAGGAGCACCGTTCGTTTGTTTACCACTTGAGTCTTTGATCATCCATCTCTCCACGTTCATACCTAACATTACTGCCGACTGTTGAGCCTGTGCTGGTCCAGTCAGATGTCAGATGGTGCTCGTCAGTTTGCGATCCTCTTCTCCCGTTGGTTGCCCTTGTGTACTAAGAGTTCTTGCAAAAGAAGGGAACTCTTTAAATTATTCCAAGGAATCATCAAACTGCAACTGGACCACACCTGCCGAGATATAAAGATGAATCAGTATACAACTCACCAGGTACAAGGCTTCCATCCATACTAACGTCCACCTCGCTGTGAGACATGTACATGGCGGTGACTGTGATGGCACATGCCAACATCTGTCAAATCACCGGGGTTTCCATCTTATCATTGGCCTTTCATCCCATGCCATTGTATATAAGAGCCCCTACCCATCCACCCATATGTAGACTAAGGTAGCTTCATTCTTTCCCCTTCATATTTAAACCTTATCACCCTCGTCTTAATATTTTCGAGCGACAGCCCATATAGCTACGTGCTGCGACAGTAATGGTGAACCAGCACCCTTCCAAATGCACCAGATACAGGCTTATACCTCCAGGTTTCCAATCATAGGAGGTGACTTGCAATAATTCCCCGATTTGATGTCTTGTGAAGCTGGCGAAGCTGAAGGTAAGTATAGCAGGTCAGAATGAAAAGGACGCAAGAGGTGCTCTTACGACCCGTCAACGCAAAAGAAAAATGGTGAACCCGGAGCGGAGTGGGTAGAATGGAGGAGAGGATCAAGAAGTAGAAAAAGGGGGAGGGACTAATGGTTACAAGAAACCAGAAAACAAGGGTTAAGAGGGGATGAGCAAAGGGTTTTGGGCTTTACACACGGAGATACCAGCAGAAGAAACCGAATCTTATCACCGGAATCAAGCATCGAGGTTGGCACAAGATCATCATATGAACCGAGTGCCAGGCTCAAGAAACTCCCAGTTGGAGAGCAAACAACGGACGGGGAGCAGGGTAGCTCACACAAGGTAGAGGTACGTAGGTTTTGTTGATCAACAGCAGCTTCAGTTCTGAGGCTGCTGAGATCTATGGGCTGGAGTGTCTAGTGACGATGGAGGTGCCTCATACTCTCGTCTTCTCTATCATTGATGGGGAAATATGTTGTTCAGGTATGCAGATTAGTACGCAAGAGCCAAGGAGATGTTGTGTTCAACTGAATGGGTATCATATATACGATTGTATAATGCCCTAGTGTATGGTATCTGATGTATATGGTATGGTATATGCAAAATCTCCTCCGCGCCCTCCGGCATCATGATGAACCAGTCGTTTTGATGCCCTTCTGTCTTTCTTTGTCGTTCTTGATGATAAACAAAGGAAAATCGGTATGCTAATTTGAAATGCAAATGCTAACCACCCATTTTAAACCCATGCTGTTGCCCAGCCTTTAACTCCGTTGACAACAAACAAAAAAAAAAAAAAAAAAACAAAAAAAAAACAAAGCCAAATGCAAAATCCTCGACAACAACCAGGTTGAAGAATGATGATGATGATAATGAGGGGAGTGGAGTGCCAGACTTTGGTCCCGTTGTAAATCTTGTTTTCCTCCATTAGCGGGATGGAAAGGAGCAAAGGGGAGCATTCACTCTTGACTTCGTGAACTGAACAAAACCCGTTCTTCAGTCACTAATCAAGGTGATGATGCCAGATCGATACTGTCCCCTTATACCAGGCTCCTTTTCCATTCCATTCCATCCATCCTCGACACCACACCACACCACCATGTGCAGCAAGTTCAACTTAGCAAGCACCATACCTCACACCTCTCTTCCCCAACTCCTTCCTGCCTACCGCATCCTCAGGCCAAATCCACCCCCTACTCCTCTTCGCCTCTCTCTTCTCCGCCAATTGCGGCTGCGGCATCCACTCATCCCTCGCCAACGCCTTCCGTCTCGTTCCCTCCGCGGGCGCACCAATCTCGCTCTTCCAGTGTACCTGTCCAGGAACAGGCTCGTCACCAGCAAGCATGCACAATCCCCAAAGCGCCAAGCAAGCGGTCATCGGCACCTCATTCACATTATCCGCGGACACGGCAGCTTCGCTACCAGTAGCAGCAAGCTGCACGCTCCCGACCTCAAGATACCCGAAATGCGGGGTAGTTTCAGTCCCGTTGCGGACAAACACCAGCTCGATCTCGGTAAGAATGAACCCGTACCGGCACCCGTGCTCGCGCATGACGTGGTGCAGATGCGCCAGGCCGCGCAGGTACTCGACCCGCTTGATGTTTCCCTCGACGCGCATGCCCGTGTTGAAGCGGTCGAAGGACTTGACCAGTCCGACGACGCGGGCAGTGGGTTTGCCGCCGAAGATGGCGGCTACGCTGTTGGAGGCGGATTCGCCGGCTACGTTGGCGATGAACATGTTGTCCGTTGCTGCTGCGGATGCGGAGGAAGCACCGGTGGCGACGGCGGCCATGGGGCTCTTGGAGGGAACGGAGAGCTGGAGCGGGCGCTGCGAGCAGAGGGCCAGAGCGGCGTTGAGCTTGGGGAGGTAGTGAGCGGAATAGATGGAGTGCAGAGCGGCTTCGGTCTCGGGGTGGCGATGAGTCGAATGCGCAGCGGTGGGAAGGAGGGCTTGCGAGATGGGCACCGAGAGGCAGGCGGAGGCGCCAGGGATGGATAGGATGGAGGCCGCGGTGAAATTGATCCAGGGGCGGATTTGCCGGACGTCCCACCAGAAGTGCTTGGTGTGCGGGTCCCGAAGCGGGAAGGAGATGGTGCGGACGAGCGACGGAGCCGGGTTCGACGAGGTGAGGTATGATAGGAGTGTCGTCGAGGGCGTCATGTCAGGGGTGATGGGAGCGGCGGCGGCGAGAGGCGAAGGAGCGCGCGGCGCATATGGCTGGTACATAAAAGACTCCGGCTGGGGGAACTGGGCCTGGGGCTGCGGCGTAGGCGACGGACTGAGGCTGGTCCGAGACTGGGATGGCACGTAGGTCGGCATCTGGCGGTAGGTGGGATAGCCATATCTCTCGATGGTGGCGTTGTCTAGGCTGCACGAGGAAGCCCGGCGAGAGTGAGGTACCGATGAAGGCTCGGCAACATAGTTGATTGGAGCGAAGACGATGCCGCTGTTATCCTCCCTAAAGGGGAGAGGAGTCGCGAAGGAGATGGCCTCTGGGTTGGTGAAGCTGCGCTGATGTACAGGTCGGAAGCTGTCGGTGTTGGCCCGGGCCCGGGGAATCCTTGGGCCCGGCATAGTCCTAGCACGCTTGGGAGCCGGAGCAGCAACGGCGGATGGATCGATGGCCTGGTCTTGGCTGCGAATCTTGGGGAGGAGAAGAGGTCCATGGGTACGGATGGGTGACCGGCTCCGGACCGGTGTTGTCCTTCGTGTGCTTGTTGCGCTCACCGACTCTGAGGGAGAAGACTCAAAGGAGTAGACCGATGAGCTATGGGAGACGGAGCGAACATGGCTAGGGTTGAAGTTGATCTCAAGGAGAGAAGGATCAAAAGAAAAGCTTGGTGGAGTGACCGGAAGTTCACACGATGGGAATGTGAATTCGTAAGGGACACCTGCTGCCAGACTATTTCCAAACAACTGTTAGCATGTGAACTTGATGGCAGTCAGGGGTAGTGTAAACAACTTACGTAGACATCTTGAAACTTGTGTAGTTGAAGGAGCGGATTACAGGATTAGTTTGGGAAACAAGGATAGGAAGGAGACCCGCTCCGATGGGGATTCTAAGTTGTATGAGAGTGGAGGTGAAAAGGAAGGAAGGGATTGAAGGTTCGGTCTTGACCCGAACACTCCTGAGACTCTAGATGCCTGGAGAGAAGATGATGTTTGGATATGGAGCAAGAAGGGGCAACGAGAGGAGGGAAACAAGGTTATACTTATCCTCATGCTCAGATGGAAAATCCGAGATCATAGGCCATGGATGGCCGGAGAGTATGGACCCATGATGCACCAGCAGAGACTGGAAGATGGATGTCCATTGCCGGCGCGAGAACATGGGCATAGGAATACTAGCGTTAAGCGTGGACCGCGGTCGCGAAAACGACATGAGGGACATGTTCGGAGACACAGGCGTGTAAGCTGTGCTCACAACGGTACGTATCTCTTGTGAATACTTTTTACTGTAAGGCGCGAATACCTACCCTTGATGGAGGGGCCCAAGAGGGATTGCCGGAAAGAGGAAGAGAAAAGAAGAGCAACTTGCAGCCTTCAGTGCTACCTTGGCTACGTTGCTACCCTTTGCCCTTGTCATGACCCTAGTCTTTGGTGGTTAGCATCTTGGCAGTCGGTTTTAAGGCTGGAACCCATGGACGACTCTGATTGCTCAGATATCAAAATAAACCTGAAACGCGGAGATCTATGGCGCCCGTCGAGACCCAGGGTCATGTCACTCGACGTTTTATTTGGATAATTGAGAAATGGATTTGTATTCGACGGACAGAATAGCCGCCATTGTCGTTGTCGGTTTCTGGAGTTATGATGCTTTGAGGTCGACGTCAAAGATGTAAACACAGGTCGAAAACACCATTCAGGAGATGATGATAGGGCAGACTGATAAGATACCGATAATCTTGAATCTCAATTATCTGCATCAACATGTCAGATCGGGGAGGGAACACAATGGACAAAGGGGACAAAGAAGACGTACCGGCAGTTACACGTTCTCTCGCTCCATTCATTCCATGTGGAAGCTTCCTCAAAACGCTGGATGGCCCAAGCTCCCTTGTTCAAACTCTCAGGAAAATAGAGCCCTTTTCCTTTCTGGGAAAGCCCTAGTTCTGAGAAGTTGGAGGTAGATGCGCATCTCAGCAACACCATTGGCTCGGAATCCCATGTCGATGCAAGCCGCCATGCAGGCGTCTATGAGTCATATTTAGACACATGGTCCCGCCTACAGCGTAGCACTGTTACCCGCCAAGGGTCATATGTACTTATTCCAGCACTCGCCAGTAGCAACGGTACTTTGTGAAGCTCTCTCGAGATCTGGGGCCCAGGCGCCAGCCGCGGGACGACGTGGGGACCGAACCAGGGCGGGCAGATGGCAGATGGCAGCAAGAGCGGGCCAGGGACAGAACTTCTTTTGTTGGAGCGTGTTATCGGGATAGGGCGGGGGAATAGTTGACAAGTGAACGGGGCGGAACTGAACAGAATGGGGGTCGATCATGCTGCCAGATGCCACTTCGGCGCGGGGTCATCACGGCGGTGCTTCCCGCAGCACATCGCAGCTAGGGCCATCGAGTCGAGCCACGACACGTCTGATGAAGCAAGGCTTCGAACCCATCGCGTCCTTTTCTCGCAACACCACCCGGACACCACCGCACCACCACCACCACCACCAGCAGTTGCCAAAGACCCCTCAACGCGGCAGCTATACCACCTACCCCGCGGCGACGAAGGCATGCTAGGCCGTTGAGCCGGACTGCTGAACGGACCCATCCGCAGAGTCCAGAAGCCATACGGAAGGCTGCCACGGCTTGACTATAGAAGGTCAGGCACGGATGCAAGGCCAGCTCTTTCACTGAATCCAGAACGTCCGAGGAAACCGTTCTGATACGACAGCTAGAAAGACATTCGCTTCCCGCTATCTCAGTGATAGTGATAGCTCGCAATGTCCATACATATTGCATTGCATACCAGGCCGACACTAACAAAAAAGTAAGGCGGGTTGGGCACCCATCCTCTCCATCCTTTCGTTCGATATTTCGGCTATCCGGAGTTTGGGCGTGCTCGTTGAGGTCTCCCTCGCATCATGTTACTGCTCGAGACTCCAAAGCTCCACGATTGTTCTCCGCTACCAGTCGCATCTCCCCTCTGGACAGAGAAACTGCAGTGCCACGAGAAACCTCCGACCCTATGGCGGCCCTATTTTTGGTGGATCCATCGACTGCTTAGCTTTTCTTTGACCTTCAACTTCTTCGAGAGAGGCCAGGTTTCGGTCGGAGGCTGATAAAGGCTCAAAATGCGAGCGGTTACTGAAATTGCGTTGTCTTACGACCGACCGCCGGAGGTAACCAAGGCCGGGATCGAACAGGTCCGGTGTCTTTCAGAAGAGGTCGGAAGATTGCAGCATGAATTCTGAGCGGGCCTTTCGGTTTTCTCACCGAAACTAAGCGCCACGAAACAGAGATGGAAGATGTCAAGCTGACGACCGTAGGAAGCGCGGGCGCTTGCGCTCAATTGTTAAGAAAATGTGCGGAGTTGTAGCGTAGGACACTAACACAGCGGGTCGGGTTAATCAAACAGCCGCCCAATCGTGCCGTCCCCGTGCTAAGGTAATCTCCTAGGCTTTTTTAGGTACCTCTAGGCATAAACTCCCATGAACATGCGCTAACATCGGCGGCGGCTGGGCGGTTACGGAAATTGTTAGAGGCCGGTTTTGCCAGCCCAATCCGATCATCATCTGACAATGCGCTCAAAATTGCTTCATTCCTCACTTCGAAGAAAAGGCTTGGTGGTGATGGAAGAGGTTGGCAGTTGCACAGCCTCATTACGAGGTTTGTAGGCGCTTAATATCTCGGAGTCTCACTCACGGAAAGAGGCATATCAAGGGAGGAGGATCTTCGGATCGGCAACCCACATCGTTAACAATTAAGCGCCCGTCCAACATTGAGGACGATATTCGCTTCCGTTCGTACACCGAGGGCGGTCAGCCACGAGGTGCTGTACAACAATTCCCAACCTCCTTCTTCTCCCTGGAACTCACCAAGCAACATCATCAGTTCGAGAGGCAAACCTGCCTTGGAAAGATACTGGACAGCTAGGTCACCTTCAAGAAAAGGGAACCCGAAGCCGCGCCCGAGTAACGTTCCTCACACTCGTCCTCGTCCTCATGCGACTACCGCACCTCAAGCCCTTGGCATGAACAAAACCTACACTTCAGTGCTCCTGGACCTCGCCTAACTGGCACTGAGAACTGCGCGAGAACCCCGGAGATTTTCGGAGTCGGAGTTGTCCCGTCCGTTTACCTAACGTCGCCGGCGGCCGGCGGCCTTTTCTCCGAACGGAAGCTTTAAAAATTGACGATTCTTGCAGTTTGTTCTCCAATTTTCATGCAACACCAGATCCCCGATCTGCAACTTCGCTGTTGTGCTGTCAGTCAAGCAAAACGCGCTTTTCCTTTTTCTATCTTTTTTCACTTTCGAGTCTTTTACCCCCCCCCGGTCTTTGCGTGCCGCATGGAAGCCCGACCAATTCCCATTCCCCACAAGAGTCCGATTCTACCACTGTATTGTTTGGGGCCAATCAGATCGCTTAAACCCGACTTATACACTACCATACTATTTCCTTTTCGGACATGGGGGAAGTTTTCCCGTCGATTGGACGACGTTGAATCTACCGGTATATGTATGTGATTTTTGTGTAGGTGGTATGTATAATGTATGGAAGGACAGACAGAACCAAGGACGGGAAGTTGTCTAGAATTCTACCGACTCGCGTCTCTTTCCCTTAGCCAGTTCAGTTTGGGCCTGGAAAAAAGAAAGAAAAGGAGGGGGGAAGAGAACCCCGGAAGAAAAAAAAAACAGCGGAGAAGAGAAAAAAGAGGAGTCATCCACACATCCCATACGTACTAAAACATGCAGAACACTATATGGACACTAACACTAACAACGCAAGCTAAGGAATCCCGACTAATGCTAGGTGAAGTGTCAAACTCCGACTGAATTGTATCCATTCGCATTCGATCAAACATGTGGTACCATTGGCCGTCCCGGGTACCAGACCTTCGGCAGTTTCTTTCTCTTTCCCGCTCTTTTCCCACTTTTTCACTTTTTGGGTTGATATATGTTTCATTGTTTCATGTGGCAGCGGGAGAAACATGAAACAAATCTTTTCTGCAAGGCATACTCCATTCCTTTTGAGGTTTTGACCATTCACCTTTTCACGATCTCCTATGACCAGTGTCGTGGTGCGGGGAAGAGATAAAACTTTGTGTGAAAAAGCACGTCAAGTCACGCACATACATGTGAATATGTGTGAACGTGACTCATGTGAAAGGGAAAAAGAAAAAGAAACTCCGTTATCTGCCGACATGGCATGATATGCTTGGTCTTTGTGCTGTCCATGTCTAGAAAGCCCTGATATTGAGGCTTTTTAGATGATCTTCAAATTCCATCCAGTGGACGAGTAATGCAGGTCATGTCACGGATATCAGACGACTGACGAGTTGAACTTGCAGTTCTCATCTACAGCTCGAAGTCCTGAAACCGTTCCCCCCACAGAGAAAGGGTTGAAAGAAGGGCCGCATACCCGTCTTCCCGAAGCGGAACTCCTTTCCATGATAGCGTCTCCTCCTGTTGACGAAGTTCACTTGTGAATTTTCATGTCTGTCACTCCGCGTGTCTTCTGGCTTTCCACGCCAGAGAAGGAACAAAGATAAAGAACAATGCAAGCCCCTCGCCTCCCATTCTTCACCACGTGCGCACCAAGAAAACATGAGACACCTTTTTCCTCCCCGCTTTTCGAACGGATACCTATGTACAAAGACATCGAAACTGGCCTCAACAATAGGCTTGTTCGAGGCCTCCCATATTCGCACATATTTGCACGAGATATGATATAATTAACCAAGCAAGCCCTATGCTACGGGTCAACCTCTACCCGTGATCCGTGATCCGGGTCCGATCGGTTTCCCTGCCCATCCCATGGGCCATGGCACATCCTCATCCCAATCTCAGGAACGTTTGACCTAGGTAGTAATAGGTAGTCATCGGCACGCACAGCCTCATTCCGGCCTATTCTCCTGACCTGACCTGGTCCGACCGATCGACCAAACGTTGTAGCCTTGTTGTGCATTCAAGAATCTTATTAGGTAGTGCTTCATCTCCTAGATGGCGGCTAATTATTTCGTTTCAATTTCTTTTGGACCAATCACGTTCGGTTTACACTCACCAACAACGGTCTCCTCAGCTTGACAACGGTCACTCGTCGCTCTTTGCTTGGTTGCTCGCGCTTGTTTCATCATATGATGGTAAACGTGCCACGAGGCTTGGGTTCAAGACCGGCTGCCAAGAAACAGTCTGTATATGAGGTCTTTCCGTTGGTGAGGCATGGTTCTCCCTTGAGTTGTGGTCTGGTAAACCGTCCAGGGATCACGAGGAACTTCGCAGAATGATTTTCTTTCTTTGGAAGACTTGGCTCACACGTGTCGATCATTCATAGTTGAGAGGCATCACATGTCGTCTTCGTTGTTCATTGCTTTCAAACGAGAAAGGTATTTAACTGACAGCAAAAAGAATTTAGTAAGTAAAGGGATCTTTGGTTCTTGCGCAGTCGGCATCTTTAAACGACTGACAGGCCAAAAGGAAATGGGAATGATGCAGACAGAGTGCGAGTTAACTGAAAAACAAAAAGAAATGACGAAAACCCGAGATCATTCTAAGAAACGTCGTTTCATGTCATCGCCAACCCACTATCCAACTGCGCATCTCCAAGCAACCTTATCCAAGAACAAGATACACATCTTCAGCTCCCAATCGCGCCCATGCCGACCTAAAGACCTGACCAACTCCCTTTCTGTAGGCAATGCCGTCTATCCACTCGACCCAGAGAACGTGGTAAAAGTTCCATTGTTCCGGGTGATGAATTTGTGGGTGGCAGATGGTATGCCCATGGGAGATAGCAACGAGGTCTACTGCTATGCCCTGGCTCCCAGCATCCCATATCTTTTGTATGTCATCGGCCAGGTTAGGGAAGAGAACTCCAGCGGCTTCTCCTGAGTTATCACACAGGACGATTTGACAGCCCGAAACTATGTATCCGAGAACACTGAACTCGCTGAAATAGTGCTGTGACTGCCATTTAGACTTCGCCGCTTCTTCATTTTCCTCTTCCGTCACCTCATCTGCCACCACCTGCTCGACTTCAAGAACAACCTCTTCTTTATCGCCCTGTTCTAGCTCCTCGAAAGCTTCCTTAGCCACCACCTCTTTGTCCTCATCAATCCTTTCAAGTGCCTCTTCCCCGCTTTCACTGTCAAACAGCTCGACATCCTCCTGCTTCTCCTGCTGCTCCTCCTCCTTCTCCTCCTCCTCCTCTTCTTCTCGTTCTTTCTCCTCACTGGTCGTGTCAAGCAGGTCCATAGCCTGTTCAGTCTCATCCTGTTCTTCATCCTGTTCTTCATCCTGTTCTTCATTCTGTTCTTTATCCGGTTCTTCATCTTCCTCCACGATCTCGCTATTCTTGTCCTCATCTTCGTCAAACATCTCGCCGTCTTCTTGCGGTGTTGCCTTGCGTTCCGCATGTCCGTTTATCTCGCCATCAGTAGTTGTCGATTTGCTCAAAGATCTCCTTGTCCTGCTCAGGTTCCTTGTTCGGCTTAGGCTCCGTGTCCGGTTCAGGTGTCTTGTCCGGCTTAGGTTCCTTGATGAATATTCTTCGCCCGCTTCTATGTCTTCTTCCCTGCATGGTCTGTATTCTGGACGCTCGTAGTGGGGTTTGCAAGCCCACAGCCTCAACTGAGTGGTTTGTGCGCATAGACACCGGCCAAAAGCAGGATCAATGTCGAACCTGCCCGGCGTCGACTCCAAATTATCTCCTACGGGAATCGGATGGTTGAATCGTGCGTTTGGATAGGTGTTGGACTTGTAGATAATACCGTGTTTGAAAAATCATGCAGCGATATATCCATACTGACCTTTTGGCACTCCTGGAGCCACCATTTCAAGGATTTACCACCCATCGGCTGCCAACAGTAATAGTTTACAAGACGCCAACCCCCCGGGAGAGAGTCCCCTCCCTCTCCCATGTAGCGGACCTTGTAGTTATACCAGTCATTTTGAAATGGTATCAATTTCCCTTTGGTCCCTTCACCCTTTTGCAAGTGCCACCATAAGAAAGGAATAGCTCTTGAGTTTGGGAAATCGGGCACAGGTACGAAGGATTGGCCGTAGTCGTGGGATGAAAACAAGCAGGGAGTCCATTCATCAGCCAGCTCTCCCTTCCATCCAGCCCATGACCAGCTTGGTGGAGCTGCTTGGTCACCGGATGAGGCTCTGCGACGGAACGATGTTTTAGGATTTGACCGCCATATCAAAGTCCCATCCAGGAAGGATATCGGAAGCCCGTAAACAAAGCCACGAGGGAATTTTGTTCGTAGCGTGGAGAAGATACTGAGAGAAGCAGGTATAACATCGGTCTCAAATGAAAGATCCCGAACATTGAAACCGTTGATGAAAGTCATCAAGTGGTCAATGCATGGTGCACTTGTCGGCTTGAGTATGTAATGCAAGAATGTCTGCCAGTTGAAGTCTCCGTCGACTGGTAGGACAGTACCAGAAAAAGGATTATTGTCTTCCTCAGCGTATTTGCCTCGGGTATAGCTCCACCATACAGTGCCATCAACGAAGATAAACTTTCGCGTCGAAAATATGTCTTCCTGCATTGTCCAACATCTTTTGCCCCAGGTTGACTTGCGTAGTGCCGATGGGTTGCTTGACAGGGTAACGCTGGTCTCCTTCATCAACTTAAGGATGGGTGGAAGTATCCCTGGCTTCGATACTCCTTTCAAACCTCGTATCCCGGAATTTGCGTCTTCTCCATCAGCAGCTATGATCGTCAGGGATGCGTTTTCGTAAATCGACGCCATGTGACGAAGCTGATGGTGCAGAAGAGTCCCATCATCCTGGACGATGCAAAGGGCATCCACCCAAAGATATCGCTCTTCGAGCACGCCAACGACCTGTATTGCATGCTGAATTGTCGGCGGTATGTTGTCGGAGAGTTTTGAACAAACTCCGTCTTCTTGTAGTGAAGCAAGATTTGCGCAGGTTGCCTTCAACATTGGAATTCTGCCCCAGACATAACTCAATGCAACATAGTCCTTGATATGCCCAACGCCAGGGACAAGACACATGCGCTTCGTATCCATCAACCAACTTGGCGGTACGTTCGAGCCGGTGATGTTTTGGTTGCAACATTCTACCCCATGGGACCTACTACAGTGGTCTTTCCATGACTTGAACAAGCTGGAATCGATGAAGTCGCAATTGATATCTCTGCGAAGGACTGAGGAATATAGCCCATGTCCTTTCCGAATCCAGGCCTCAGCCTTTTTCCTAGTATCGTAAATCAAAATAGCGCGCCGGTTGCGGTCAAAATCGAACGGGTTGTGCGTTTCGTGATCAATTTTGACAGTTCTGACGCCAATGACCGATCCGTGCTCTCGTTTCAATTTGAGGAAGAATATTGATTGACGCTCTCTCACACTCAAGAATTGGGTGATTGTGTATTCGAAGAAAGCCTGGTGATTTCCGCATGCAGACCTGTCGAATATTTCTTCCTTTTCTCCAATGTTCCAGTGATAATCTGATGGGGTTCTGGGAACGTGAGTAACTTCCCACGCCATTTGTAAAATCTTTCGACATATCTGACATCGGATATCCAGCTCGTTGATTTTAATTTCAATCTCATCACGAATTATCCTTGAAATGTTGAGCATCTCCCTTCTGTCTCTGGATCCACGTATCACGAATTCAGGTATCCGGATTCTGGATTCACGTACCCTGTTGTGATCCCAGATATCGTAACCATCTCCATCGTAACCCCCTTCACCGTCTCCTTCTCCCTCTTCATCTTCTTTGTCTCGTTTTCCGTCTCCTTCTCCATCCTAGCGTCCTCCTCCTTCGTCGTCACTGTCACGCCCCCGAGTGAGAAACTACCAATTCATGCCAGAAACAATTCGGGCCAATGCGCTGGCCAAGATGTCCAGAATCAAGGGAAGAAGTAAGAGTAGTATAACTTCGTGATTCTCCCCTACTTAGAAACGCCTAGACAAGTTGACCAGAGGTTTCGAGCTCACAAACTTTCCACGTGCGTATTGTACTCACCTCGTGATTGCCCAATGCCCTTCGAGTCTCGAGCAATTGAAGCGGGCGGTAAGCCTTTGAAGACCGGCGAGCGCAAGACGTGCAACTCAGTATGACTCCGGTCTATGGATACAATGGAAGGCGGTCGCGATCACTTGTTTGGTTGTGCTGGAAATAGACCAGGGAGAAGAGACAAAGAAAAGAGGAGCAACAAAGCGATGCTCGATGGGGTGAAGAAGGCATTTCGTTGTTTCTGCTTACCTTACCCTCGCTTGGTAACAAAGCATGATGGTTCTGGGAAGCGGGGCGGGAGGCAAAATCTTCGAGTTAATCCGAGTAGATGACTGTTGTACTTGTGTACCCAAGAGAAACACTGGACGCTTTCGTGCGTAACAGCCCATCGACCTGCGAGGAAATAATCTCTCGGCGGGGCACCTGCCTCTTCAAAACCAGAGAGGCGTGGATAAGCGAACAGAAGTGGAAGGAGACGGGGTACACACAAGACATTGTAACATTCGAATCTTCCGTCGCACTTTCCAAGCTCTAATCCTCTTCCTGTATCACCTACACATTGTGCGTTCAACTATACCTCGCCAGCCAGACAAACCAGTGCTGCCTCCAAAAGCCAGGCCTCATCCCCAGGTACCTGAGTAAATCATTTCCCGGGTTTAATGCTGTACAGTATATCCCTCAAGAAAGCAATAACACCGATCTTTTCCCCATGTGAATTTACACCGCTCCGTCTGCCGTTGTCTCACCATTCGTACTCGGTAACGGAGATGACACCAAGTTATCATCAATCCTCCCCGTCGCAACCACCGTACTGGCAGCTATCGTCGCCGGGGCTTTTCCAACACCAACGACTCCTTTGCCTGGTACACCCCTTCCATTTCCATTTCCATTCCCACCAGTCCCACTACTACTGCTCCCACCACCAACCCCATTCCCATCAACATTCCCACGCAAACCCGCCAACACCCCCGCAACGTCAACCCCCTTAACCTTCCTCAGCGCCCTCTTCAACCCCTCCATCCTCCCCCTCTCCAAAATCAACATCCCCCTCGCCAACTCCCTAATCGCCCTCCGTCCCATCTTCTCATGCATATCCCTCCACCCCGCCAGCTCGCCCGCCACCGTCTGCTGCGCATACCTTAGCTCTCTACCGAGCATCTCCGCCTCGCGCTCCGCATTCCTGGCCTTTTCCTCTCTTTCCTCGTTCATCCGCTGCCTCGTCTCGTCAAGGAGACCGAGCGGCCAGCGCGACGACCGGTTGAGTGAGTTGTAGTTGCGCTCGGCCTCGCGGCGAATGGAGACGATCTTAGCGATGGTTCGTGGAGGCTTGGCGAGGGCGCGGAGGATGGCCTCGACGTTGGAGTAGAGGGTCAGGAAGGCGTTGAAGAAGAGGTTTGTTGGCGAGTTTTGGGGTGGGGCGAGGGCGCGGACGTAGAGTTCCATGGCGGTTAGGTGGGAGGGGGGGAGGGAGGGGAAGGTAGTGAGGACGCGGTGGAGGAGTTGGGAGGCGTCGTAGAGGTCTGTTTGGGGAGTATTGTTAGTAAAGGGGTTTCTTCGGTGGAGAGGTCTGTGAAAAGGAATTACTTACCCATGGCAACATTCCCGACTACATTCGCCCTCCGGGCCACACTCCTAGTAGAAAAGTGCACGCTCCTGACAATATCACGAGCATGATCGACAAACTGCTCAACCTCCCTTAGGTCTATGACAGGCTCCATCTCGTCATGGATTTTCTCCGTTAGCGCTTCCGCCTTGAGCCTACTCCGTTCAGCCATCATGTCAAGCTGCAAGTCAGGCACCAGGAAGAACTCCCAAAGCATTTCATGAGTAGCAAACGTGGGATGCGCTAGAAGTACCCGTAAGAACCAATCCATACGAATCTGGAGATCCTTGAGCACCGCTCGACTTGGCCTGGAAAGAATCTGTGTCGGCGACCGCACATCCGCCAGAGACGGTATCCATGAGGAAGGGTTCTCTACCTCCAGCAACTTAACGAGGTGCTCAAAGTCCGTCAGAGATCGACGACACGTCGTTACGGCATAGCTATACCGATCGACCGGTGCCCCCGACTTCAGTACGAAGCGGATGGATGTATCCTCGACGAAATACGACCGTACCACACCTGTTGTGCGTGAGTCGGAGCCTGGTATGAGCGAGAACAAGGTGAGGTCGTCGATCTTGTTGCGGACTTCGTCGTCTTTGGCCAGTTCCACAGCTGTCAAACCCCGAAGCTCCCTGGCCGCAACATCGACGCGAGGATCACCGAAGAGTACCCGCACCATATCAAAACGTCCATACTTGCTGGCCAGCATCAAGGGGGTAAACCTCTTTTCGTTTGTTGCATTGACGTCAACGTCGCAGTGTTGCAGGATTCGTAACGCCAGCTTCGGGTCGTTGATGATATGGAGAAGAGTATTGCCCTTGGCATCGACATGATCATCCAGGTGCAAAGGTTGACCATCACCTTGAGTTCTCGTGGCAAAATCAAGGCCCTCCTCTACCATGATAGAGTAATTGGCATGATCATACGACCGACATAACGCGAACAACGGTGTCTGTCCGTTTTTGTCCTTCTGCCGCCAGGGTAGCATTTCGCCTATGAGCTTTATTAGGAAAGGAGCATGGAAGAGGTAATGCGCAGCACTACGACCCCATGTATCCTGTCTGGCGAGATATTCTCCAAGTTGATCGCGCGGTATTGATTCGAGGAAAAGGTCTAACAGCATGTTGATAACTTTGGCTTCACCTAACTGGACTGCAGCGCTCAGCAAGGTTGTGCCGGCGTTGTTCTGATCTTCCAGCAGGACATGTGCAGGGAAGTACTGGCTCAGGGACAAGAGGTACTCCAAGACCTCAACACGGCCGTTTTGGATGGCCATCATCGGTACTGACTCCCCAAGTGCATCTGTGGTCTGGGCGAGGCGTTCAATACTAGTGTCGCCTTCAACCCCGCCTGTCCATGTCGTGGTGATGCTTGCTGTCCTAGATCTGAACGAGATTTCGGAGCTACTCGACATTGACAAGCTTCGAGTATCCATTGAAACCCTTTTGACTTTTTTTGGTAGAGGCAGTGGTTCGGCTTCGAAAGGATCGATATCAATCTCATCACTTGCTCCGTCCTGAAACGGAAATACATGGCTGAGACCAGAACCTTCTGAGAAACGCTCCGATACGGAGAAGGTTGTTGAAGACAGACTCGAACCCCCATTCGCAAAGTTCCAGTCGTTTCCCGATGCCCTGCGTGAAGAAGGCCGGGATTCAACTGCATAATGAGCGTCGTCGCTGGCATATGTTTCTGGCTCCATAATCTTCTTCAGCTCAACTATGTCGCCTTTCGACACCGCGTCCCAAAGGGCTCTGTTCCGACGACTGGCTCTCCGTAACCCGCCGGAATCACGGTCAAGATACGCCAAAACAGCCTCGAAGGTGCTGAGCGCATAGCCGATCTCGCCACTGTCAACATCATCGATGAAGATGAAGTGTCGAACATAGCTTAGTCGCGCCTGGAGGTGCTTGATCTGAGCTTTGATGACAACATACAGCAGAAGAGATACAAGAGTATCAGCGTTGATGGTCAGAATGGGCTTTTCCGAAGCTGGCCCGGGGGTTTGCGGACGCTCAGGTAGGGCGAGCTGCGTTGCTGCCTTGGCAGTAGAAAGAAGAATTTCCATCATCTCCTGAGGACAGCTAGCGTTTGTCATTTTCCGGAACTCATCCACCGCACGTCCTAGTCGTGAGATGAGATCGCGCTTTGCTCGCGATCCACCGTCCATAACGATTCCCAGCTGGGAGATATCGATATTGTCCATCTGTCGAATCTTGGCTTCTAGCTCGAGATCATCTGGCCGTCGAAGCGTCGTCAAGCGGGGGAACAACATGTAATGTACGTTTTCCGTCACATAACGTTCAATCATACGTTCAACAACCGGTCCAGTCAAGTCGGTAGTTGCGCCCAGCAGAGACAGTTGTTGCTTATCGACATTTTGGAAAAGGTCAATGGCTGACGTTACAGCGGTCTCCAACGCCACCCGCATAATGTCCTCATCATCCTGGCTGTATATGCTCTCGTTCAAGTGATCACCATTTGGATTTCCCGTGAAGCTGATACTTCCCGTACTGTTGGATCGTACGTTTCGAACCGCGTGCGTAATAGGGCCATTGATGGGTTCTGGGTCAGGGATGACGCTCGCGGAGGGAGGTGGCGGCAACGGTCGTTCGACTACAAGGGTGAACTCGCGGAACAGCTTCTCGAGACCGTTTTGCATCTGTCTGGCAATGGCGGGGAAGTGGTTGAGGAGTTCGTGGAAGCTTCTAATGTCCTTCTTTTTCGGTGTGTCCGACGCAGCTGCTATAGGTTTGGGTCGGGTGCTCGGTTCGGGTGGCAGTATAGCTGGAGTGATCTTGACTTCCTCCCATGATCCGACCAGCGGGTGCGATATAAAGTAGACCAGGAACTGCTTGAGCTCGAGAGTATCGGGGTACCACAGGGCGTCGTGAAGAAGGTTGGCTTGGGCCAAGGCCCTGAAACCTGTTATGACAAGAAACAGTTAGCGGCGGTTCAACGTCTGGGCGCAAGGAGGAGCTCGGGGAAGTGTGAGGTACCCTTGTTGCTGTAGACATAGTTGTCCTTGATGACAATGGTCCTGCCATTGATGGTGCTGTACAGCTTGGGTTTGCCCTTCATCTCACGGAGATTCTGCGCGGGTTCCTTGGCTCCCGCGCCAGGCCCCCCCTTGGGCGGAAGGATGCGCAGCACATGGCTCCCGATGAACTCGTCAGAAGCTACGGAAGCCGACAAGGGCGCGCCCGTCTCGGTATCGCGGGAGTCAAGGATGACATCGGTGGTCGGGACAAGGAGGATGTGCTGCTGAGGGGGCGAGCACTGGGCGAGATAAGGGCTCTTGGCGAAAGCGCTGAGGAATGGGTTTAGAGGTTGCATTCATTCGATGCGCTTCGCAACTCCTCGGGGCCTTGGTGTATATGGCGTGGGCGGTGACCTAGCCACCATTGAGCGAGGCTACCTAGAGCCGCGAAGCATGCAATTGGCGAGAGCGCGGACTTTGTTGCTGTCTCCCGTCGAAATGGGATTCGTAGCGTACCGGTATTTGTAGACGTGCGTGTGTAGATGTGCGTGTGCTGTAGAGAGAGGGATCGAGCGGACTGTTTGCGTTGTGAGGTGCGTCTTCTGATGTTATCCTGGATCGGATTCGAGGGTTGCGCAGGTGGACAATAAACGACGGGAACGATGACGGATGCCTCTAAACAATCGGACGATACCGCTAGATCCGGGAAGCTGAGGAACCAAAGTCAAGCGAAGAGAAGCTCAGAATAAGGTGTTGCGGAATATGCGTGTAGATCAAAGGGCTATGTCGAAGCTAGTATCGTTCTGTATGATCGAATGTTGTCATTCAAGGCTGAGAAACGGGGAGCTGGTGGTTCATGTGTTTCCTGGTTTGGGTTGCCTTGGGGTTGCGCCGGTGACCATGATAGTGTTTTTGCAATGGTTTACTTGCAAATGCTTAACACGCCATGGCAGAAACAGCAGCTTCAGGTGAGAGCCCTCCCGCGTTCAGGGGTTCACCGACCAATCACATCATCATTCAGGCGATCCGCGCCTGTCAAAGTGGAGAAGTGGGGGGCCTTATCTGCGGCCCTGACAGCTGATAAGCTCCACCACCGGCACCAGGGGCAAGCATCGAGATTCGAAAACGTCACCAATAACATCAACAATCAAGATATCAAGGTCCTCACACTTCATCCGCTATAAGCTCTGCTGTCGTTCGTGAGACGATAACTCTTCTTCATGATGAGTTCGACTGGGTGCAGTTGATGAAGCGATGCTATGGTTGAGCTTGAGTCAACAAGCCTGCTTCCCAAGACCAGGCCTGCGCAAGACTGCCAACAGGAAGTGCTGCCAGGGAGTAGTAGGTTTTTGGAGATGTATTGTTTGATACAACAACTAATCTGTGGTTCTATAGACCTCGTGTTCGTAATGGGCTTTCTGCTTGCTTCGTGACTACGCTTTGGGCTGATAATTGCCAAGTGGTGATGACCCCAGTGATGCTTGAACAGATCTCACGATACTTCAGGGGATGAGGATACAGATGCCAAGAGCATTGCTCTCACCAACCTCTTCTCACCACATGCCACATTTAGCTACGAGTACATACTCTACTCCGACCATCCGACCATCCAAAGCTAGACCATGGACACATTTATAAGCCAGCATGCCTACATTACCAAGATCCTCGACTGTCATGAGACCGGCAGCAACGCAAACATCTAAGTGTGCCTCCACGGCAACCACAGCGAGTCTTCCCGCTAAGTTTTCATCCGGAGTCTCAAGCAATTACCTCCCTTCGGGTCGATACTCACGGGCACGGGCCCCCGTTTTCCCGCGGCGGGACCTTCCTTCCTTCACTGGGACCACATAAGCCCCAAGTTCAGACCTTCCAACAACTTCCAGTAGCCGGCGCGGTAGGTGTACTGGAGTCAAAAATCGCGCGGTGTTTTCGTAGGTATGCATCTGGCTTCGAGTTCAACTCCAGGCTTAGGCAGCTGAGCCTTTTGCCTTTTCCTTTTCTTTTCTGCGTCGGCTTCCATTTTCTCTACTTTGAGCGGAAGATTGCTGTTAACCTTCGAAGACATCGAACTGCGGATTTTGTCTTTCCAACCGTCGAGCTATGTCATAAGAAGAGATCAGTGTGTGGTTGAAAGTAGGTCGGAAGTAATGCGTCAGTAACCAAGAAGCTTTGAACAAAGAGGAACTCTAAACTCTGATAATCAAGCAGGAGGCATCCCGAACATATAGTTGGGTAACCGATCAAGTGTCTACATGAGTTAACAGGGATAGCTTGACGAGGCTTTACTTAAGAACGAAACATGTTTCGGAGATCGATCCGCTGACGAACTCGTGGAGTTCCGAAATCAGTCACCCACCAAGATGTATCCTGATTCATGATGTCAATAGATGAAAGCTGAGTCTCATGGCTCGAACAATCACTTCTGCCAAACTCGTTAAAGACATGATGACCATGTCAACAACAATTATCAAAGACAGCCGATCTTCAATGCAGCAAGCAAACTCTGGTTCCTTGTTGTTGCCAATAATGACTTAGCATAGTGGGTAGTCGCAGTGGGCGCTTCCCTGATGCGCAAAAAGTCGCACAACTCCCGTTGGGTTTTCTTTTTTGGATGACCGGCCGGCCATCTGGAAGAGCTGGAAGAGAGGCCGGCGCTTCCACGCACATCATCACGATCAGATGGTGCGAGATCGACTTTTGCGCCTCTGTGACCGAGATCGCGGTGGCCGCCGGATGGAACGGCCTTTGGTACTTACTCTCTTGGGTTCCCCACACCCTATTCACCCACCCACGGCAGGATAAAGGGGAAAACCTTGCGTTATTGAAGGTCAGGACTCAAAGAACGCGTGCCCTTCCATGCCCCCGCTGTCATACCACATTGTATGTCGTTTTTCCGTTCTCGTCATGTCTTGAGAAGCGCCGCACGGCGGTTGTTAACTGTGCCACTCCATTGGGTGGTTCAATATGAAGGCACGAGGGACCTCCCTATCTTCAGGCTAGACAACTTCAAAGTCCAAACCCCTGCCATTGCTTTTATTGGTTTACCCCATCTTAATTATGGCAAAAGCATGGGCGCTTCCGGGCTTGACAAGTTCCCGCCCTTGACGCCATTCCGTTTTGCATTACGGGAAATTGTCTTGGTCACCCTGGTTGTCTTCAGCATCAACTCATCCTTGAGGTCTTTTTGTTTTCTTCAGATGTTCATGGCTCCTATGACTCGCATATGGGCACCTTGCGGTTTGTCAATGCTCACAACCAGAAGACACAAGTCCAGCTGACGAACAGGAACAGCCCCATTGCAAGAATGGAGGCATCCATTGATCCCGATCCTCCAATCCCAGACTTTGGACCAGGTCATCAAAAGGACGATGGGCTGAATGGACAATGGAAACCCCTGACAAGACGTGGTGATTGGAAAGACGATGAGGAAGAGGGCCGTGCGCTCTTGCAGGGCCAATCTGCAAGGTACGAAACGGCCTTGCCCAATGAAGAGAAGCGGTTTTGGGGGCGATTCCACTGAGGAGCGCTAGAGGACCACTAGGAGCCGCTGGGAAACACAGTGGAGGTTGCGTTTGGGGCGTTCGTTTGCCATCCCACTTTCCAATTCCACTTCCACTCCCACCTTTTCGTATGTTCCTCTCTTTCGTTCCCTCTTGACCCAAATTGGATCAATGGCGCCAATGAGCGACCTCTGTCACGGCAGAGCGCGACTGCTACTGGCCAGCGCCATGTGGGAGGAACTTGGAATGTAGGGAGGGAGACAAGTGAAGGAAGATAGAAGAGCCTGAAGAGCCGGCGTCAACTGTCTTCTCAGAAACTGTTGACAAGAGAGAGGGAAGTTGCCCCCTTTTGAATCGGCGAAATCCTCCAATCCAATAACCAATTTCAATTCGTTTACTCGCTTGTTGTTCTCCAACTCGCCTGCGCGAAATTGTTCCCTCCACTCTCTCCGTCAAAGATAATCTGGGTACCCTTCACACTGGACCCCATAGACCCCGGAGCCTTGTCATTCTCTTGTTGTCACTTCCAGGTGAAAGGTCTCACTCACTTCCGCAACCTGCGCGTCAGCCTGTCACGTTCGCTCGTTTCTTGCTCTTTTCGTCGCGCTCTCTCCGTTTCTGGCTTCTGCGGCCTTTCCCTTTCAGCCCTTTTATTGAAGAGGGAAGTGATTGACTGTCCGGCAATTAATTGGCACCTCCGATCCAGTCGTTGTCCAATCCCCAATCAACCACATCCAATCGAGGCCGGCTAAGCCCATGATGAGGATGATCAGGTCCCCGTTGTAGATTCGGTTTCGAATTTCAAACTCAAGGCCCGTTACCCAGACCAGCCGAGGAGGGGACCATCTCTAGCGACCTCTCTAGACCACCAAACGCCACTACCGTCCACGTTGCAGCAGATACCACCACGGCCACTTAGCACCGCACCCTTACCTTAGTTGACTTGGGGTCATTTCGTTCTTCATATACTACCGCTGCCCTAGCCTCAGCCACCATTATGGCTACTTTCGTCCCTTCTTCCCCTGACGAGAGAGGGTTCGATTCTGGCCCTGCTCTGCCTCCTCACTACCACCACCACCAACAACAACAACAACAACAACAACAACAACACCAAGAACAACAACACCAGGAACAACATCACCATCCACAGCTCGACACGAACCGTGCTTCTTCGCCCGAGGCTACCACTCTCCTTAATTCCTCCCCGCCTCCTGCACGTTCAGCCGTCGTCGAGCCTGTTGGTGCTGCCCCTGCTGTGCCGTCCGATAGAACACCACCACGTTCCTCAAAGGAATACCCACAGCTGCCGTCCCTTCTCCCGCCACACGGGCTCGGACCGATATCAGACGAAACAGAGGAAACACTGGACCAACTGGAGACGGACCACCAGTTCCCTCCACTGCCTACCATCTCCGACCAACGCCCGACCCCGAGTCCCAGCAAAGGTCGGTCCCAAAGCCTCGCTTACACCCCGGCCCCCATCAAGCGCAAGCCGTTATCATCCTCGGCTTCGCCCTTGGCCACCCGCTTCTCGTCTCTGGGAAGAAACTATCTTGACATTATCCGCGACCTGCCCCGTCCCGAGTCCCGTTTCTCGAGAGCGTGTTCCTTGGATAGCCCTACTCTGTACGAATTCCCCACCAAGTTTGGTCCTCCGCTTAATCCTCCTCGTTCTTCTGCTGCTGCCCACGCTTCCGATTTGCCGGCGAATCCCGAGTACAACAGCAACAATCAACGGTCGTAAGTCCTTGTATACCCGAGAGTCTGGGTCAGGTCATCTCGTCTAGGCAGGCTAAATGCGGGTGAACCATAAACTGACCTGCAACTCTTCCATGTAGAACAAGCACCGTGTCCGATCATTCTGTACTACAACATCAAGCTCCCGATTTCTATAATACCGGCGACCTGCAGTCCACAAGGACTTTGGAGGAGAGCCCGATAATCGTGTCGGCTGAGACAGGGCGCCTATTGTCAGTGTCACCAGACCAGCATCTAAGCGCCGGCAGTCTTGGTGTGACCACTCGACCATTGGACCACAACCTCGATACGTACTACAACGACGAGGTTGCGGCTCCCTATACCAACGCCACCGCGACGACTAATACTCACTCGCAAGAGACACATGACAGGCGCAATCCCATTGTTAAGCCCAGTACCATGTCGCTGTCTTCTCGAAAGTCTCCCCCTCCACATCTAAATCTTGCGCCAGCAGAAGATAGTGAACATCGACAACGGGCCTTTCCGCTCGTTGCAACCCCGGGAGAGAGCAATAATCTTAGTAAACCTTTGCCAAAATCGCCAGCTTCGTCCCAATTGGACGCCAACTTCTATGGCAACTGGGCCACCACGCCACAATCTTCCACAACCGAGTTCTCGGAGGACAAAGAAGACATCTCGCCCATCCCGTCCCCGTCTCCTTATTCTTTGAGACGATCAACCCTACGGACGCTCGCAGATGAATCCCCACGCCTGCTCAGGACACCTAGTCATACCAATGCGAAAACCGAGAGGCCGCTAGAGTACTGCGAAGACTACCTACAAACGCCGCCGCCCAGTGAGACATCGCAGTATCAGATCGACGAAATGGAGGACGAACTGAAAGCCATTGGCGCCGAGTTGGCTGCATCCATTCGGCGTGAGATGGACTTGGAGGACCTGGTGGACAAGTTACAGGAACAGGTTAACAATGGCAACCCCAACGAATCCGGGAAAAGAACAAGCGATTACTTTTCCGACTCTGGACGTAGTTCATCAAAATTCAGCGACTATGATCAAGCCAAGGAGGAGATATCTCTCGTCAAGCGCAAGGCGGAGCAGGAACGTGCGCAAATCAGACTTGAGCTTACCGCGAAGCTGCAAGATGAGCGGATTAAGCGCCGTGCCCTCGACGAGCAGATCCAGGAACTTTCAAAGAGGGCATCGATGATTGATGTTGCCAAAATTCAAAACGAGGAAACCAGTGACAGGGTCAAGGAGCTCGAGGCCGCATGCGACGACTTACGACGAAGGCTCTCCGAAGAGCGCCAGACGAGGGAGAACCTAGAAGACCTCCTCGGTGCCGTCAAGGGCGAGCTGGAAAACGCGTCGAATGAGCGAGACAACCTACGCGACGAAATTGTCCCTCAACTCCGCGCACGTGTCGAAGGCTTGGAGACGGAAGTTGCAGAAAACGAGAAGCTCGCTTATGATGCGACCAGGCTGCAGCAAGAAGTACTATCTCTCAAGACGGAAAATGAAGAGCTTGGTAAAATCCAGGAGGAGGTCGATCTCCTGAAGGCTGAAAATGCCGAGCTTGGCAAGTACCGCGAGGAGTACGAACACCTTCAATCCGAACACGCGGAATGCAGCAAGCTACACAATGAAGTCGAGCACCTGAAGTCCGGAAACACGGAGTTCGCCAAACTACAAGATGAGTTTGAGCAGTTCCGAGCTGCACACACAGGATGCGATAGACTGCAAGAGGAGCTCCAAGCACTGAAGTCAGGAAATTCGGATGTTGAAAGGCTGCAGGAAGAGCTTCACGCCATCAAGCTTGAACATAGCGAGTGCAGCAAGTTGCACGAGGAGGTTCAGCTGCTCAAGTCAGCAAACGCTCAGCTCAGCAGCCAGCAGAACGAATTTCAGTCTCTGAGAACTGAAAGCGCAGAAATCGACGACCTGCAACAAGAGCTCGAGGCGCTACGTTTTGAGAATACAGAGCTGCGCAAGTTGGAGGAGGAACTGCGCACTTTGAAGTCGGAGAACAAAGAACTCAAACAAACAGGAACCCGCATGTCAATGGCCCTTTCACGTTCGACATCAGTTGCAGGCACAAATAGCAGCTCTATTAAGAGAGGTGGCCGCCCCATGTCCCTTTCCCGGTCAAACACTACAAAGCACCATGCTGCGGCTGAGCCCCGTGAGATCCTGGCCGACAGACTAAAGGACGTCGAGGCACAGCGCGACGCATTGCACAGTGCTCTGCGCAGTCTCCTTGAGAGACAGGAGTTCCAGAATCGCGAGAACGCCAAGAAAATCAAGCTTCTCGAGCAGGAGCGTGACCGTCTTCTCTCGTCTTCCCCTCGGGGTGGCTACGAAAAGGAGGTGGCCAACCTTCGCGATGAGATCGCCGTCCTGCGTCGCCGGGCTGAGGAAGCCATCGACCAGAAGTGGGAGGTCGAGAAGGGTCTTGGTGGCCTCAAGATGAATCTTGACCGCGCCGAGCAGGAAATCACCTCCCTGCGCAGCCTTCTCAGGGAAAAGGACATTCTTATCCCCGAGGGCTTTGCTCGCAGCAGCTACATGTCCAATTACAGCGACAATGACGCTCTTGTTCCTGTGTCGTCTGCGTCCCTGGAGAAAGCTTATGCAGACTTGCAAGCCACCTACAGTGAAGCTCTCGTCCGTATCAAGGACCTTGAGGACAGCACTGCATCCAACGAGGCAATGCAGCTCGCCATTGCTCGCCTTGAGCACTCTCTCTCAACTGTTGTGACGGAGCGTGATATGGCTCGTGAGGATAACGTTGCCCAGCTTGCCGAGCTCGAATCCCTCCGGGAGTCCGAAAAGCAACACATTGACGCCGAGCTCACTCTAGCTGAGCAACTGTCTGACTCGGCCCGCCGTGTCGAGGAACTCGCACAGCAAGTGCGCGTTCAGCTCGCCATCAACGCTACACTCCGCGCCCGGCTGGCCGATACCGTCGCTCGCGGTGAGGCTAACCAGCGCGTAAGCACGGAGCGCATTGCCAGTCTCCAAAAGCGCCTAAGGGAGCTCGAGGAACAGGTAATCGCCGCGCAAACCAACGCTGAAGAGCGTGTGAACCGCCACGAGGAAGAGCTGCAGACGCTTAAGGAGAGTCATAACATCCACCTCCTGCGTCTGCGCGATGGGCCCGCGGGCTCGGCAGCCGCCATGCGTGGTCTCCCCCCGCGTTCGTTCCCGCCTAAGTCCCCCCTCAGCCCCATGTTCAGTATGAGCCTGGCGAGCAAGAGCGATGCCACTCCCCGTACCACTCGCATGTCGAGCCCTTTTTTACTTTCATCATCTTCTTCCTTCTATTCTAACTCGCATGCCTCGACCTACCTCCGGCCGCGGGCCTCTGGGGTTCTTTCGTCGGCTGCCGCCGAGGGTAACATGGCCGAGGACGTGACCACCCTCAAGGCCCGCGTCGCCCAGCTCGAAGGCGCCCTGATGGCTGCCGACTCGGAAATGCAGGAAGTCGTCAGCCGCATGAACATGGCCCAGATCGAGGTCATGACTCTCCAGGAGGAGCGCGAAGAGGCGGTCCGCCAGACCAGGAAGCTGCAGAAGATGATGGAGGAGGAGAGGGTCAAGGTTTTTGAAGAGCGGTTCAAGAGTTTTGCGGGCGCTACGGAGGTCAGGGCTTAGGAGACTGAACTTGTTTGTGATGAGAAAGGAACAACAACAACAACAGCAGCAGCAGCAGCAGCAGCAGTAAGGCAGAACAAGAGGTATAAAGATGACCATGGCTATGACTATAGAAAGTTGAGGGAAGGATGGGAGAGGGGGATACAGATGGGGTTGGGTAGGGTGGTGTTTTGAGGTATCGCTTTTTGGCCCTTTGGGTGAAGGGGGAAGCAAGCATTATTTTTGGATTCTGATTGCATAGCATTTTGGGGCTCATATTTCCCTTCTTGTCAAAAGGACTTTATACCATTTTTATCTTATTCTTCGTCTATAACTATATAGGGTTATTTTGGTAGGGCGCGCGCGCGCGCTTCAAAAGGATGGGAGGAGATGAAGGGCGCAAAAGCATTGTATAACATACCAACGCAGGTTTGGACAAACACCTGCCCAATGTACTATCTATCGTATGTATATGTTATACCTAACTCTTAGTTACAAGCATCAGAGATAGAATGGTCTTGTGGATAGGTTGGCGGTGGTGTAATGTTATGGTACCGTTTGGGAACGAGAACAAAGCTGTCTATGACCGATTCATTCTATCTGTTCGTTCTGAGTGTTTCCCACGAGATTACACTGTCCAAAGGATGCCGACGTTGATTCTTTCTTCCACCTCTTGTATCATTGCATGTCCATCGTCATCGCTGACATTCAGTCCCATTCATTTTGGATGACAATAAAACGGCATAAACTACCACCAATACCACCATTCTCTCTTAAAAGACTTCCAAATATGAATTTCTGGATCTGTGAGTGATACTATCTAATGAACGAAAAAATTCCAAAAAGGAAAATCTTTTTGAAGAAAACGAAACAAAAGAAGAAGAGTGAGGAAGCCAAAAGCGAAAAAAAATGGGATTGCCAGGAATCGAACCTGGGTCCTCTCGGATCCGTTGTATGTCGAATTGACCACAACGAGAAGTACTGACCACTATACTACAATCCCTGTTATTGTTGTCGATCAACTTGCAATGTAAGATTTATATTCTTTGCTCACTTTCGTTTTGGCTACATCGCATTTCCTTTTCTCTTCGCAAAACTTCCATGAACGACATTTCCTTTCCACCAACCAATATTTCAAACAACCTCTAGGCACAAGTAGAGGGACTCTAATATATTCCAACTTCCAATTGTTTTGGGGAACATAAGTGGTTTGCATCAGGTAGTAAGAACGCAGTGTCCCCTCATTGTGCAGTTGTTTGTGACCAAGAACGCAAAAGAAGCATCAACGTCGCACCACCACCCCCGAGTCCTCCGCGCACTTCTGTTCTATTCCTTGTATCCAACACACACAAAAGAACCAAAAAAAGGATATCAAGATAAATTGGTGCATCAATCAATAAGTCCAGACCAGGAAAAGGAAAAAAGAAAATTGGAAGCCCAGAAGAATGCATTCAACCATCAGTATCACACTTCTCATCCGCATTTCTGAACGAGGCAACACCAAAGTCAGACAACGCCCCAACGTTCGCAGAGGTCAATTTGTTCAGGTTGAAACCTTTTTTTTTTTTCAATTCATAAGTCACCGTATATTTTGGTATACACAGCTTCCTTTCACGTAATGCCTATTCATCATGCAAACGTTGAGGTTGTCTGTCGAGTATCCAACCACACATACACACAAGATTCACTTCCATTGGGGATCGAACCTGGAGCGGGGGAGACAACTTACATATGCCGACGCTTCAAACCGCTGCAACATGAGCGACTTCGGATCACATGGAATGAACTACTGCTGTTGGGGATGGGGCGTGGAAGGAAGTGATTATATGGGGTGATGGGGGGTACCTTCCGGGCTGGGAAGTAGCGAGTTGTATTATCGGTCTTGGGAGATTAGGGGAGGGGATGGGGTGATGTCAAAGGAGGAAGGAGGATGGGACGTGGGTCGTTGGAAAAGAGAGAGGAAGGAACGATGCTGACAACGACCGGTGAGGAAAACTGGTCATCATGGCAGCGATGACTTCAAGCGGACATTGAAGCAGAACCAGGTTTGTACCTTATCGTTGTGATAAATATTATCAGTGTTTAGATACAAACAAATATATCCAGTTGGAGATGACAAAGATTATGGCTCCCTTTCCACAACCAAAAAGCCGCCCCATTTCAAAACACCAGATATCCCCTCTTATTTTCAGCTCCAGAACAGTCAGTTACTGATAAAAGGCAGGCTGTCCACCCCCAACCACAACCCCCGAATCCTTCGTATCCTCTCTCGTGAATACCCTTGTCACAGCCGCCGTCGCCGTAGGACTCACACTCCTCCCCACCTGCTGCTGCTGCTGTCTCAGCTGCGTACTAGAGAACATGCTCCCCGTCTCGCCCACGCCATCCATGATGCCCCCCGCTCCTCCTCCATCAATGTCCACTTCCCTCGTCAGCTCCACGTAGTCATAGGCAAACTCGCCAATCTCGGAGTCATCTATGTCCAGCACCTCTGCCGCCTCTGACACCCTCAGACTCAGGCCCGGGATATGGTCCAGTGCGAACACGATCACAGCCGTCATGACGAAGGAGTAGACTCCGCCTGCGAAGGAGCCTGCCAGCTGGAGGATGATCTGCTTCCAGTCGTGGTCGAGCCAGCCGCCGTCGATGTTCGTGATGCCGTCCAGGTGAGCGATGTCTTTGGAGGCAAAGATGCCGGTGAGGATGTTTCCGACTAGGCCGGCGACGGCGTGGACAGCAACGGTGTCGAGGGCGACGTCGATGTTGCAGAGGAACTTGATCTTGGTGCCGTAGTTGGCTAGCCCGGCTCCGAGGATGCCGAAGGGGATGGCTGCCCAGACGGGGACGAAACCTGTTTAAACACCTGTCGTCAGTCAGTCACTCTCACCCAGCAAAAGAAAGTATTCCAAAGGGAAAAAAACAAGACTCATCACTCCCCGGCGTAATAGCAATCAACCCGGCCACCACCCCTGAACAAAACCCAACAGCCGACCGCTTCCTCTCCAGCCTCCAATCCAGCACGCACCACGTTATCCCCCCAACACACGCCGCCAGGTTCGTCGTCGTCGCCGCCACGACGGCCCTCATGTTTGCCGCCAGCGCCCCCCGGGCGTTGAACCCGAACCATCCCACCCACAAGAAAACGGCCCCAATGATGACACTGGCCACATTATGCGGCCTATAATTCAGCTCGTGCGTACCATGCCCCTTCCGCTTACCCAGAACCATCGAGTACGCCAGCGATGCGCACCCGTCCACCACGTGCACGGGCGTGCCGCCGGCCCAATCCAAGACATCCATGGCATAAGCCCAGCCGCCCTGTCCATGGGGGTTCCACGTCCAGCATGCGACGGGATCATAAACAAGCGTGGCCCAGACGAACATGAACACTGCACAGGGTAAGAGGCGGCCCCTCTCGGCCGTGGCGCCGGCGGTGCCGGCGGCGAGGACCACGGCTATGGCGCTGAACAAGCTCTGGTAGAGAGCAAACAGCAAATCGGGGACCTTGTGCGGCTTCTCGACAATGGGATGTTCGAGAATACCAATAAAAAAAGCGTTGGATAAGGTGCCGATGGAACCTGATGAGGCGACTTGTCGAGAAAAGGAGAGGGAGAAACCCCAGATGAACCACTTGATCGAGGTGACGGCGCAGGCGAGGATGGAGATGAAGATTAGGGAGATGGCGGATTTGCGTCGTGAGAGACCAGAGTAGAAGAAGCCGACGCCGGTGATCATGAGCAGAACCATGGCGGTGCAGAGGATGAAGAAGGCGATGTCGCCGTCGTGGTAGAGGGTGTTTTGGCCGTTGCTGCTGGGGGGGAGAGGTAGATGTAGCTGAGTGTGCGGCGGTGGAGGAGGTAGCTGATGCCGATCGAGTTGATGTTGATGTTGATGTTGATGTTGATGTGGTGTTGTTGGCCATGACTGGGCAAAGATTTGACGGTCGGTCGGTCGGTCAAATCGATCAGTCAAATTTCGGGTTAAGTCCGTAAGAAAAAAAGCAGAAAGGGTTCAATCACTAGACAGTTGGCAGTGATATCTGTGTGAAACATCAGAGTTCGACCAAGAAATAACTTGACCCAAAATCCGGGCCAATTCGAAAAAAAAAAAAAAAAAAAAAAAACATCATAAAACCAAAGGATATCAGGGATGCCAGGCAACACCAAACCCAGTCTGCAGGATACGACATAAGAAGCGGAACTTGCTCTCAATACTTCTAATTAATCAAAAGACTTGCCGTACAAACAGACAGATAAACAAGGATCTCCCGCCAGACGCAGAAAAAGAACTACTACCAAAAGAGCGGTAGATATTGACATCCGGAATGCAACAGGCCTCCTTACATAACACTGGAACACTCAAAGACTCTTTCGAGAAGAAGGTTAAAGGGGTGGTAAGTCCCAAGCAGTTCGTGGGGACAGGGAAGTTATTATACCTGCCGAACATGTACTTTGCAGTAGGATGTGCCGTGTTTGCTTCCCTCGCGTTCATGAGACCCCGGCCTGGTTCGAGCCTGGTTACATAACATGCTTGAGTGCCGCTTTAAGGATTCTGTCATTTGGAATTCTTGAGATTTCTCTTAGGCGGGCTGCTACGGTATCTAATATTAATGATTTCGACTCGACTTGGGCGCGTGTGATGGATCGATCGATGCGTAACAGGTATGTGGCTTGTTGATCGATGTTGAGCGGCGTGATGGATAAAAGTTAAAAATGAAAAGTCAAACGGATTGGGGAAGTATAAATCCGGGAGAGACTGATGCATGCGGCCTCGTCGTCGAATTTCGAAACTGGGTCTGGCGGGAAAGAAGGTGCGTGAACAGAAAAGAGGTGAAATTTGTTGGCTAGGTTGGTGTTGAAATACAACGAAAAGGACGGGGAGGATATGGTGGGAAAGACCCAACATGAGGTGGCCCAGTTCCGCCATGACAGCTCGGGTTGAGACTGCCTTCTTTCTCCTCCCCGTCTTGTCTGAGCAACGACTGAGAGGCGCAGAACAGGAATCCCATGCGATGAGGATCGACGCCGTCCTGTGAACATCTCTTGATTGTACCTTCCTCGGAAGGATATAAACCCACACCGTCCAAAGTCCATTCCATAACAGTATCAACCACCCGCAATCCATCACTCTTTCTCCAATCCGTGCCGACGAGATTAAACTGAGCTCGGGCAAGCCGGATCGCCCACCCTACACAACCATTGCACTCCTTCACGCGATCTCTTCCACCTCTCCCCTCCAGCACTCTTAGTGAACATCGCTACTTCCTACCCCCAACCTCCCTTCCTCCTAATGCCGCAGGTCGCCCACCTTCTCAACTCCCACTACCCTCCCCCCCTCCATACTCACCACCAAATCCTCCATCCACCTCCCCCCCTCCCTTCTCCCCACCCTCCCCCTTAATAAAGCACCCCTAACCGCCTCCACCCGATGCGTAACCATCAAGACCGTATACTTGTTTTCCACAAACTCCTCCCTCACCACCCTAAGCACCATTTGCTCCGTCTTCTCATCCAACGAAGCCGTGATCTCATCCAGCAAGATAATGGGCTGGACTATATCCGGGTGGCGAAAGCCTGGGGCGCTGTTGCTCGAGGTGAGGACGTTGTCGTCGCCAGCCACATCTCGCCGTATGTTGTCAGCTGCGGCTCGTTCGGCTAAGACGCGCATGCGTCGTGCTTTGATGATGGCGCGGGAGAGGGAGAGGAGTTGGAGGTGGCCGGTGGAGAGGGTGGGGAGGTGGGAGAGGGGGAGGTCGAGGATTGGGTGGGGAGGGTTTGGAGAGGGGGTGGTGTTGGGGCTGGTGTTGGTGTTGGCATTGGTGATGTTGAGAAGAGGGCTGGTTTCGTCGATGACTGGGTGCTCTGAATCTGGGTAACTATTCGAGGGGGACGATGAGAGATGGGACCATAGGCCGAGCATTTGGAGGGCTAATATCAGGGCGTCGTCGGGGAGTAGGCATGTTGGGTCAAGGTTGAAGCGTAGAGATGCGTCGGGCAAGTGGAACGAGTCCTGCGTGACCGTGATAAAGGCTGTTTCACGGACGATATGCAGAGGAACTTGACGAATATCCTGGTTCTCTATGCGGAGTGTCCCGTCGCGGATATTGATCAGACGAAGCATCGCAAGGAGGAGGGAACTTTTCCCGCTGCCTGTCCGTCCGCATATGACCACCACTTGGCCGGAGGCGATATCGAGGTTGAGATCTTGGAATACTAAGGGGCCATTGCTCGTATATGATGCAGAGACTCCTTCAAACCGAATTAGTCCGGGTGTGCTGCCGTAAAGATAAGGCGAGGGCCATCCGGTAAAGGGTCTGGGGTTTGGACTTATGTGGCCAGGCCAGGGGATGGAGACCGGCTCTTCTGGTGTATCTTCCTCTACGCTCTTCAGCCGCGAGATGGCGCCGAGGGAGACCTCCAGGTTCGTCCACGAATGCACCAAACTCAGGAGAGTGGCATTGGCAGCAATAATGACCGAAAGGGCCACGCCAACCTGGCCTCCTGTCACCGTGCCCTTCAAGCTGACGGCGAGAAAGATCGTGCCGACGGCTATACATGCAACGAGAAGATCGAGAACGACATTGAGCCACCGGTTCAAACAGAGCAACAGGTAAAAAGGACGCTGGCTTAGGTCGACGACATGTATGTTTTCTATCGCGACTTCGGTTCGCCAGCCAAATGCCCGGATTGTTTCGATGCCCTGGACGGTTTCCAGAAGAGACGAGTTCACAGCCGCCCGACTCTCGAGCTCAAGAAATCGGAGCTGGCGCGATGTGCGCAGGTAAACCTTCTGGATTGCATACACGACGACGGCACAGACGGGAAGGGTGACGGCCATGATGGGCTGAGCAGCAAGTAGCAGAGACGCTTGCACGATCATCTTGAACACTTGGGTGGCAAAGGCCATGACGGCTGGCGCAAGCGTTTTGTCCACGAGCTGCATGTCCTGGCTGAAATAGTTCAGAAGAACGCCTGTGTCTGCCGTCGAGAAATAGAGCAAGGGTGCGTGCATGATGGTGTGCAAAAGAGTCCGATGAAGAGCCAGCCCGGACGTCGGCGCAATGCGAAAGACGGTCGACAGCATCGTGCCATTCGTAGATATCCAAGCCAGCAGGTATAGGAGAGCATAGCCTAGCGCGTAAAAGATTGTGCCTCTCTTGCTGGCCGAATCGAGCTCGTCGTTCTGAGTCCACCATTTGACCCAGTACTGGGGGAAGGTGATGAAGAAGGAGTACGATGCCGTACAAGCTACCATTAGCAGGATGTTTAAAGGTCCAGCATTAGAAAAGTAGTACCCTGCGTGGCTTTGTTAACCTCCTTGCGTTTCCTTGCGGGAGTTAGTACCTACAATATAGCGACAGATCACCTTGTGAGCGTCTGAGGTCATCCGGGGACGTTGTCGGTGAGCTTCGCGCCTTGGCCTTATTTATCACGGATGGCTTTGACTGTTCTTTATCGCTAGTATCCGAAGCATCCTCATGGACGTAATCGGTAATCTGTTGGCTCTTGTCCCTCAGCTCTTCCCAAGTACCTTGTTCTCTGATGCGTTTTTCGAGAATGACAACATGGTCACTCAGATCTACATTTTGGGCTGAGAGGCACGTCAGCAGGCAGACGTACCAGGTCAAGTAGGTAATGGACCACTTACTAGAGCTTGTTATCCAGAATACTGCAGCGTTCAGCTGTCGGAAAACCCCTTTCGGTCCAAGAAGGTTTTGAGCAACCTGGTCTCTAGTCTTTCCATCAAGCGCGCTGAACGGATCATCAAGCACCACCATCTTACAGCGATGGTAGACGGCACGTGCAAGAGCCTGTACGTGGTATAGTTATAAAAGGTTAGCCAGCATCACTCAAAGTTTCTTCTCATCTCATTGTTCTTACCACGCGCTGTCGTTGGCCACCGGACAAATTCATCCCGTCAACCCCCACCACAGTCTCGTCACCATCAGGGAGGGCAGCCAGATCCTGGTCAAGACAGCACGCCCGAACAACAGCACGATACCAATCGTTACCGACATCGCCATATCTTGCCATTGACCCACAAATGACTTGCTTCATGGTCCGATTGGGAAGCCAAGGGACTTGTGAACAATACGCGATTCTGTCGGTAGCGTACCTGACTGTGCCCTTTACCAGTGGCACTTCTCCCAGGATCGCCCGAGCCAAAGTCGACTTTCCGGCACCGACTGGTCCCAAGCATGCAACCACCTGACCCCGTGAAAGCTCCAGGTTGACGTCCTCCAAAGTCGGGTTGCTGCCTTCTGGATTCCATCTTACGGTCAAGTCCTGGATTGACACCTCGATTCCTTCGGCTAGCTGCCCAGGGTGAGGTGAGCGGCTGATTGCCTTTGTGGACTTGATGTAATCCTCAATTCTGTCGAAGCTCGCGTAGGCCGCTATCGCTTGGGGAATGATAGTCATGACCATGTTTGCTGAATGCGTTACTAAGGCGAGGACTGCGATTGTCGGGAAGGCTGTTTTGGTGTCGAGAGTGGTCCCGTTCGCCATGGCGATGATGGCGAAGAGGACGATGGTGATGACTGGAGCAAACATGCCCAAGGCGTTGGCTGATGAATCGTTAGAAAAAAGAAGAAAAAAACACCGATTGCGGACTAGAGGGGTAGTATGGTTACTGAGGACATACCGCTAGCATTGTATATCGCCATGATCCAGCGAACCCGTTTCGCTTTATGGAGCTCTTCTTCTCTCAACCCCAGTATGTGTTTCTCAACGATGCTTTGGAGGCCCAGCATTTTGATGGTCTTGATGGAGCTCAACATCGTAGAAGTCGCGGAGATCCGTCCTTGTGTTGCAGTATTCCACGTAGCCTGGCTGCTTTTGAGGTTACGAGCGACATATCTGCTAACTCGAGAGCACACTGTCACAAGGAGGTGAGTAACCGGCACCACTACCTACTTTGCATCTTACTCTAGATATGCAGACTCACCAATGATGATAACGTGAGGCACCGGCCATAGCCATCCAACTTGCTTAGCCAGCAGGACGCTTCCAATGACTACCTCAACCAACAGGGCCCAAGATTCATGTAACATTCTTGGGGCACCTTCAAGGGCACTCACGTCTGTTGATGCAATGGCCACTGTCTTCCCTTTGCTGTATGACTCATGACGAGCGAGCAACGAGTGTTCATGGACCAACCCAAGCAGGGCACCCCGAATCATGACCTGTAGTCGATTTAAGCCCTGTTGGTATGCCCTCGTTGATAGCTACGAGAAAAGTTAGTGTCAGCTACACAGGTGAATGGACAATACCTTGACCTACTGCGAGACCAATGTAGACGATGGCGGCGACGGACACTAGTAAATAACCTTTATCCTCGTTTATTTCAGGAGACTGGACATATTCGATGGCGTAGCGAATCAATACCGGCTGGCCATACCGAAAGCCGATGACGAAAAGTCGCGGGACAATGACTGTTAGAAAGGGAGCCCGAAGACATCTGAGTAGTACTAACGCTAACGGAGATGAAGCTAAGAGACTATTAGCATATCAGAGTTAGGACCAAATCCACGGCTCGTACTTACAGTATTCGGAGAGCGTTCGCAGAATCGACGCTCGAAGACTTCCAGACGCCAATTTATGGTCAACGCTCGGGAGTCTCTCATTCACGAGAACCATTCTATAGCCTTCCTTGAGGACAGGACTAATCCAAGAGACGAACGCCCTGCTGAGAAGGCTGGCTCTCTCCTCTAGCGAGCCATGGCCTTTTTCTTCTTCGTTCAAAACGCTTTCTTTGCCCAGACACTCGACATAGACAACCACAGTCTTGGCTGCCAACTGCCATCCGATGATAAGGCGGTCATCATGGTTATCGAGATAGCGCAGAGAAGGTATTGTAAGCTGTACCGAGTCGCAAAGACAAGAAGTTAAGAGGTAGAGGAGGATAAGGCTTGATGGCTTAACAGATCGCCGGTGCTCTAACTGAGAGAGGATCACGAGGCCTAGTGAAGCGGCCGGAAGCAGCGCTACTAGAACCGGACTAGTGACCGCGGATTTCGAGATAAGGACATACGCGGTGACAAGTTGTTGGATGAAGAACAAAGTTGTTACGACCTGATGAAAGTGTAAGTACTCTGCCGCTTTCTCCAATTCTAGGCAAGAGCCATTGAAAGGGGAAAATACCAATTTGAGGTACTGGCGCCAGTTGGACCTGACACTGACTGGTCGCTTCTGGAGTTGATACAGCCGTCCTGGGAGCAGGACGATGAACAAGGCAGAGATGGCATACCGAACTGGCCAAAGGCAAGTTTCTAGTTCTTTGGCATCGGTGAGGGTTGCCATCTCATGATAAGTGACGTTGGACATTCTCATCGCCGAGTATTGGGCCAAGAGTACATGGCAGATGCTAACGAGAGAGAAGATGAAGCCCAGTTCAAGGAGTTGCAGGCTTCTTATATTCCAAGGCTGAGCAGTGATACGCGGCGCGTCGTATTCAACACGACGGACATGTGTTCTGAGGTGCTTACGGTGGTATTCCCGACGGTGTTAGTTCTCTGCTTATCTTCATCACCTTCCATATTTAGAAGAGAACCGACAATAGCCCTTTGCTCATATTCAAATGTGCAAACAATATATAATAAGATGAAAGTCGATGTGTAGAACGTGTGTTATTATCAGACGGTGTATTCTCCATATCATCGTGGAGTGAAGTTCAACAGTTTGGTCATGGACGGATTCGAGGAAACGATCGATAGGCTTTCACCACTTCTGAAAAGGAAGATATCCGCTCCTGATACCGATAGCATGGTACCTGCTAATGAGCTGGGTCAGCCCAGGTACGGGAGGTAGATCACTAACTCCAATCGTGTTGGCTTGCATTGTTTCCTCGTGGTGATGGTGGGCCACTGTCGTCTCCAGTGGATCAGTGTGCTGTGTGCACTTAAAAACCCCGGTGCCCATCATTTCGAAGGCCGGGGGCCGGGGCCGTTACTGACGTCCTACGTCGAGGAGGTGATCATCTTATACCAAACCTCAATTCTTCTCGAATCATTGAGAGCCGTAAGTTCCATGCCCTCGACTGCCACCTACAAGGGGACTGGAGTTGAAAAGGAGAAAAGATCGCGCAGTGAACTGCATCCCTTCCAGTCATTGAGCCGTCCAAGAAGCCAAGTCGGTCTGAGCTAAATTGCGGTAAAAGCCAATAACTGAACTCACAAAGCCTCGACACCGCTTCGACTGGAAGCCTTATGACCGAGGAGATGAGCAGAAGCAGGTGTGCGAAGGCCAATCGAGCAAATGACGGAGACAGCATGAAGACGGGATGAACGAGCTGCACCTCGCCACTTTGAAGGGAGGAACCTGCGGGAAAACTGGACCTCTCTGTGTCGGGACCGCCTGTGACTCCCACCGCAACCGTAAAACCTGCCCTATATTTCAGGGCTACAACCACCCGCCCAGCCAAACGCACCACACCAAGGAAGGCACAATGGACAGTGCACCTTCCACTCTTCCCATCCAGGCTGTGCTGCCCGCCCATGGTTCACTCGACCCGACCCGAAAAAAAAAGAGCAAAGCCCGGGCAAGAGCAGAGGTGCAGCTGGCCACAGCAAACTCAACCACAACGAACTGAACTCGACAGGGACCAAATTCAATTGTGCACTTCTCAACCTCGACCAGTATCGCGGCACATGTTGTTCGCACCATGAAGGGCTTGCTCTCAAATGGCTACGAGCACATCCGTGACCCGCTCGAGACGAGCTGAAGGTCTGCGTCATCCGCATTCGAGCAACACTGTCACCTACCGGTCGCACTCGTCACCGCAGAACCACGCCGCCCACAACCAACACCCGCTCGCGAACGCGAAGTCCGAACAATCCCCATCCCCCATCAAGCAAAACGCTGCCACCACCGCCCACCAACGCAACAAGCGATCACTTGAGCCCGCAGCTGCCCGAGAATGCGATCCTGTTGCTCCCAAAAAGGCTCGATACGAGTTTGCCGTTGAGATACCTGCTCGGCCGTCATTTCGTCAATCGACTTCAATTGAATCGCGCGACGCGAACCCCCCGACCCCAGCCCCTAACCCGAAGCCTGTCGTCACTGTCACTGCGGCACCAAAGCCCCCAAATCCCTCGCGTGCCCCTCCCACCACTGCTGCAAAACCCAGCACAACTGCCACAAAACAACCATCTGGCCTTACACGACACCAAGAAAAGGTTGTCAACGGCTTGAAGCATGAACTGAGCAGGCTGAACCCAAATGCTGCCGATACAATCAAGGAGGGCGGTCGCAAATTACGATCACAGGAAGGCACTCGCTTCAAGAGCGAGTTAGCCGCCTACTTTCCCGACTATGATGAGGTAATCGGCAATGACCCCAAGGAGCAGCGTAAGTCACAACACACCCCCTTTTTTCAGCCCTGGGGGACTCGGTCTTGGACACACTGGCCATCAGCATGGCTCGCCAAGCAATCACTAACGTCAATTGCTTCTCTGATAGACCTTCTCAATCTTGACACCCCAATTGTTATTGGAAGCACCCATGGCTTCCGGCCTCGTCCGATCGAATCTTATCCCATCCGAGGTTACGGCGATGCCCTGTTTACCGATCTCTATGATTCCCAGACAATCAACTTCAGCTTCTTGGAAACCCAACACAAGGGGAAAGCAGCCTTGAAGGACGATCCGTTGCCGGATTCACTCTACGAAACAGCTCACAAGAAGGCGGAACGTTTGGAACGCTCAATACGGAACTCGGAAAAGGGACGAGCTCAACATGAGAAGGACCAAATCATCCGACTGCTGGATGCCCTGCAGGGCCATGACTGGCTGCGGGTAATGGGCGTCAGTGGGATCACAGAAGGTCGTAAGAAGCAGTTCGAGCCGGCCCGGGAGCACTTCATCAAAGGCTGCCAAGCCATCCTCGAAAAGTTCCGGAGATGGGCGGCCGAAGAGAAGCGCAGAAAACGAAAAAAGGACCGGACAACCAATGCCGATAGTGGCGGAAAGGGCGGCAAGGGCGGAAAGGCTGGCGGAAAGGCCAACAAGCCGCAGGGCGGAGGGAAGAATGGAAAGCGTAAGCACGAGGATGCAAAGCATAAAGTTGAACTTAAGGATCATCGAAAAGATGAAGATGCGGCCAAGCATAGGGTTATTGCTGACAGTGATGAGGAAATGGAGGATCGAGAGCAAGACACGGGCGAATCTGACGGCGATCCACCAGACGAGAGCGACGTCGACGCGTCCATTGCAAAGCAGCTTCGTGAAGAGGCAATCGCCGCGGCGAAGAAGAAGCCGTCTAAAAAGGGCAAACGTCCAGCCCCACCTCCACCACCGCCCGAACCAGAGCCCGAACCATACAAAGAGTTTACTTCGTTCTTCAAGAAGCCATACCAGCGAGATGCCGCGCTCAACAAGAACAGGCGAAGGGGCAGAAACGTGCTGGCCTGGGGTCAGCCGGTACCCGATGGCGATGAACGAGAATTTGCGCTCCCACAGGATATCCTGGATGAGGAGACGTTGAAAGCCCACGCAAGAAGAAAGCGTAGGGACAAGAGGGGGAAACATTGAACATCTCACGCTTTTCTTTTTCTCTTATCTGGGCATTGAGAGTGTTCTCGGCTGGCGTTAGGTGGTCATTAAGGGATAACAAGCCATGGTGTTTATTTACTTCATAGCCGGGCAGTCTTGTTTTCGTGTTGATTTGGTGTTTGGGTTCTGGGTATTCCCCATGTAGGAAATAGCCCGGGATGCTTTGGTTCGATCTTATACTCTTCATATCATCATGACACACACATCATTACTCCTTTCAAAGAAACGATAGCACGGCATAACCACTTTGAGAGTTTGATGGTGACCTTGAGTTGGAGATTCGGCAGGAGAATTGCAAGGATAATAGTGTGTTTTGTTTCTTTTCTAAACGTAGTTTTCCCTATTTGTAACACCAAAAAAATCCGCCACTTTTGTTATCTTGACCTTGAAACCTTGTTGATATCGGTCGGTTGCAACACCGAGCTCACCGCCATGTGACGACATCATCGGCAGCTTGGAAGGATGGAACATTGCGGGGCCACGAGCGCATTGAAAGCACTGACCAATCAAAGAGTCGAATCTGGTCGAGGGCGCGCAGACCCACTGGTGACCCACACGGACGCTGAGCGCATGCCAAGACCGAACCTCAAAAGACAAAATATCGCAGTTCGGCGCGGCAAAACTCCGGCACTGGCTCGACGACGTTTCTTGGCTTTCAGGTGCTCCTGCACCCACGCAGCAACGCTCGTCGAGGGCAGGCAAGCAGTTGACCCAGGTCTGTAACATTTGTCGCAAGTCGCAACGCGGTAAAAAGGTACCTCTGACCCGTGTCCGCAACCACACGTCTACCATCTCCAGGACCTCCAACTTTGGTCCGGATTCTGATTTCTTTCATTTCGGGTTTGCTGCAGTGCAGTGGATCTTTTGTAATCCGGATAATCCAGTCCACTGGCCATTCCCTAATCACACGAACGCCTGGTGAAAAGGCGTGAACGTGGTCGTGTTGGTGTAGTCGCGACTGCTGCTATTGTACTGAATTCGAGGTGTCTCCAACCGGACCTGTAGGTGCCTGACCGATTGCGACTCTGGAAACTCGCAACCCGCGACGGGACTCTGGAAGCTTTGAACGACAGGTCCGGTCGCCTTTCGCTTTACTCTTCCTCTGTCACCACCAGAACTCTCACCAGAACCACCCATCGGCCTTGCGACGTATGTCCACGGTTTACGACCATTTGCCCCGCGCCGCATCCCGCAGTCTGTCCAGTCCTATACGCCCTTCATTTGCCTGGTCAAATTCGCCCGCCACGCAGCTCTCGAACGATCGTTCAACTTCTTCTCCTCGCAGAATAGCATCCTCTGTCCTGCACCGGCGAACCTCCAACTCCTGCACTCGCGCAGTCATAGATTAACAAAATAATACAAACCCGATCATCAGAGGTAGCGTCCAACCCGTTGCGCCCGTGACCACCGACCGGCTTTTGCTCTAACAGGCTACCTCTATACGTCAGTCCGCATAGTCCATCGCAGCCGAGTTGACTTCGATTTCGCGGGGTCGCTTCCATGCGCCACCTCTTGCCATGACCGAGTGAGCCTTGTCGGCCTGTCCAAGCTTTGCCAGGTCGAGCTCTTGCAAGTTCACTTTCCCTTGAAACCGACCTCGACCTCGCCCTCTCCTTCGGCTCTCCGCTCTCCTCGACATTCCACGACGTCCCCACGATTACACGAGCGACGCCCTACTTTTACCAAACCACTGCGTCTATCATCTTGTCGGCCTGAGTGGCCACACAGCAACATCCAAAATGTTAGGACTCGAGAACGGAGATCTGGCCCTCGCCAACATGACGAATGCCCCCGACCCTGTTGCCACTGCCGAGCCGTACGCCATACTGAGGCAAGAGGTGGAACTAGACATCAACTTCAGGGAGAAGAGCGTCAGCGGCATTTGCACATTCAAGATCTATCCCCTGGTTCCCGACCTTGAGGAACTCGTCCTGGACACGCGGCAATGCGAAATCGACGTCACAAACATCACGGTGGACGGCTACAAGACACGGGCACAGGCTCATGATCCATACGATCGAATGGAGCCTCCCACGAATGCTCAAATCGGTGCCACTCAGCATCACATAATGAAGAAATGGATGGCGCCCTTACTTCCAGAGACACGCCGCCAGGCTCCCATCGTAGAGAGGGCAGAACAGATGAACATCAGTGTCCCGGCTGATGGGTCCCTCAGGATTTGTCTCCGCCCGGACGCTCTTATCCAGGACGCTGAGCCGAAACGCATTCTCAAGCTCAAACCCGCCAAGTCGGTATCGGACAACGCGACGGGCCTCTCAGACCCGAATGAGGAAATCACGGTGGTTGTGCCTTTCAGGTCTAAGAGAATTAGAGATGGTCTGCACTTTGTCGGCGTTGAGGAAGGTGACCTGAGATACCCACACGTTTACACTCGGCATTCGCTCGAGCCTGGTACGGCGGCTTGCATCTTCCCTTGCCTCGATGATCCCGGTTCAAGGCATTCCTGGACAATCAAAATCACATGCCCAAGGACGCTGGGGGATGCCTTCGCACAGCCTTTGGCTACCCAATCAGCACTGTTGACTGCTCTGGATGGCAGTCGGAAACGCAAAGCCTCAGACATTTCTGCACACCAGCCTGGCTCATGTTTCACCGAAGAGGACAAGCTAAGGGAGATTACCGTGGTCTGCTCTGGTAATCTTACTGGCGAGCAGATGCACCCCAAGGATGAGCACAAGAAGACCATGATTTTTGAGTGCGTCAACACCGCTGCTAGGCACATCGGTTTCGCCGTTGGCCCCTTTGAGCACGTTGATCTCGGGGCAGAGTTTAGAACTGAGGAGGCGGATGAGAAGCTCGGGGCTAATGCAGCCAGAATTCACGGCTATTGCCTCCCCGGCCGTGTCGAGGAAGTTCGGTGGACATGTCAAGCCGTCGTAGCTGCTGCCGACTTCTTCGCCCCCGAGTTCGGCCGTTATCCTTATGAAGCCTACAAGATGTGCTTTGTCGAAGACTTGGTTCACGACACGGCGGTTGCAAACTCCTTATCCTTGTGCAGTACGCGTTTGCTGTACCCCGAAACAATCATAGATACGGATATTGAGGTTACCAGGAAGCTCGTCCATGCCCTCGCCAGTCAGTACGTGGGGGTGCACATCGTGCCAAATGAGCGGTCCGACACTTGGCTTATCATTGGTCTCCAGTGGTTCATGACGGATCTTTTCATGAGAACCATCTGCGGAAACAACTGGTATCGTTTCCATATCAAGTCCCTTTCCGACAAGCTCGTCGAGGCGGATGTGAGGAGACCCTCATTACATGCTCTGGGCGATTACCTTCATCTCGGTGACTTTGAGCTCGAGTTTATGGCGCTCAAGGCGCCACTTGTCCTTTACATCCTCGATCAGCGCATGTCCAAGATTCCTGGCTCCACAGGTGTCGTCCGGGTCTTATCCCAGATGGTCTCGGCAGCTAATATCTCCAACACGGACCCCAAGGCCACTACCCTCTCCTTCCAGGACTTCCGTCGATGGTGCGAGAAACGCAGTCAATACGTCCCCGATGAGCTTTGGGATCAGTACGTATTCGGTGCGGGTTGCCCAAGACTGGATATTCACCAAAAGTTCAACAAGAAGAATCTCAACGTCGACATCCAAATTTTACAATTCCAAGGAGCAACCAAGAAAAGCATCTCGAAGGACGAATTCTGGAGGGAGTTGCAGGAGGAGATTCACCAGGTCTATGCCGGCGACGTTCCTAAGCTTTTCACTGGTCCATTCACCGTCCGAATTCACGAAGCAGACGGTACACCTTATGAGCACTACCAGCTGATTACCGAGAAAGATAAAGGTGGGACAAATCTGCAGATCGCGTACAATACGAAGTACAAGCGTCTCAAAAGAACCAAAAAGGCTATGGCCGCGGCTGCCAACAGCATTAGTGACAAGCACGAGATCCAGGAGGACGATGTTGTCTACTTTAACATGTTGGGCGATGTCCTGACCAGCCAAAAGGACATGGAGGACTGGGGGTTGCAAGACTGGGCTCCGGAGGTTCAAACCAAGATGGATCAAGAGTCATATGAATGGATCCGGCTTGATGCTAACATGGAGTGGCTTTGCTTCATAAAGACTGATATGCAGGAGTATATGTATTTGGCACAACTGCAGCAGGACAGAGACGTCGTGGCCCACCAGGACGCGATGCTCGCTTTCAAGAGGGAAAAGAGGCATGCGGTCCACTCGACGATCGAGACGCGGACTGTGATGGACCGTAGATATTACCATGGTGTCCGAGTTATGGCTCTGGAGGATCTTGCCAAGCAGGCCCATCCTGACTTGAACTACATCGGGATGGTCCATCTCATCCTCTGTTTCCGGAAGTTTTTCTGCAAGAAGGTACCAATTCCCGGCAAGAAGGATGCCTATAACTACCCCATTGCCCCCAACGATTTTACCGACAAGGGTCAGTATGCCATCCAGTGTGCGATTCCTGCGGTGCTTGCACGGACGACGGACCTGCAGGAGAAGGGAAGATGCTCCAAGCGGGCTCGGCAGTTCATCATGGAGATGCTCCTGTTCAATGACAATTCGGAGAATGAATTTTCGGATCAGTTCTACATTGCCAAGCTCCTCGATGCTCTCACCACGTCTGTGATCCCGCAGAAGGAAATAACCGAGGGGTATCTGATCAAAAATCTGGATCCTTTCGACGACGACGATGCGGAATTCAAGAGCTTCATTGAGAAGACCATCGAAGAGATCGACAAGTTTCGCAGGATGGACGAATGGACCCTAACATACCAGAACATCTGGACGACAACGGCTCTTAACTGCAAGATGAGGCTCATGAAAGCTCGTGTCATCCCTGAATCGGCTCTCGATTTCGTTCAGTACCTACAGGACGACAACATTGATCTTGTCCGGATCAAGGCGTTCGAGTGCCTGGTTGAGCTTGGAATGATCTCCAAACCCCCTATTCTCAAGCTTCTGCTTTCGTACATGAGCACCGATAGCTCGCCTTTTGTTCGCGATCGGTTGTTTAAGGTCTTTTGCCGGGGAATTGCTGCCATTGCGTTTGGCGAGAACAAAGCTTCGACACAGGAACTTGAAGCTCTTGATGGAGGCCTTGTCATTGACCAAGGCGACGCAGAGATCCAGCAACGGAAGCTCGATGCAGTGCGTAGGGAGGACATCACCCATGCGCTTAATGCACTCAAGGAAGAGCTGAAGGGGAACACGGAGATGCAAATATCTATATGGAAGGCATTCAACTCTCCTGTCATTGGTCTGCAGGAGAAGCGCCAACTTCTGGAGCTCTGCTCGGCCATGTTTGAACCGGAAGATTCTCTACTTGTTACTATCAAGTATCCCATTGTCTGGAAGGCGACCCGCGACCCGACGATTGTCGCCACCACACCACAAATCCTTGGAACGCCGCCGAAGAAGAGATGCGTCATCAAGTTCAAGTCGGAATTCCGGACGAATCCTAGGAGTAGAGATGTGATTGCGATCGAGGCTCCACCGCCTCCGGCGCCATTACCGGCCCCGGCCCCGTCGACCATCTCGTCGGCTTCCAGAGTGGAGATCAAGCCGCCTGAGAAGAAGACAATCGTGAAGCTACAATCACGGCCCTCGTACATTGCTAAACCTAGGGAGTCACCAGTCCCAGAGGCTCCCCCGCCAGTACGGAAGGACTCTATCGCTGTGACCGTGCCTCCTCGGCCTTCTACGACTGCCGGTCCGCGCACTCCCTTGCCCACATCAGTTCCAAGCGCTCCCGCACCCAATCCACCCGTCGCTCAGCCTGTCATCAAGACAGCTGTGCCAAAAGCGGCTCCATCTCCCCCCGTGCCTGCACCCAAACCCCAGCAGTCCAACGAAATTGCTGCGCCAAAGCCTAGCACTGTCATCTTGGGCAAGCCAAAGATCGTCAAGCCGGTCATCAAGCGCAAGAGTGACGAGTCGCTTGAAGGAGCCAGCCCGAAGAAGGTCATCAAAACCAATAACGACTCCTTCCGGAGCGATCCTTCGCGCAATAACTCGTTTAAGACAGACTCTCCCCGCAGCGAGTCCTTTAAGAAAGAGGCTCCTCGAACCGAAACTATTAAGGGTCATTTTTTCCGCGAATCCGCGCCCCAGATTCCGCCTTCCCGCACATCCTCATTCTCCGTCCGTCCCAACGCCAACGGCCGGCCCTCCAAAGTCGTCACGGTACCCTTTAGAAAATGGACCAAGTTATCTGCTCGCGCGCAGCGTAGCATCGACTACGAACAAAGTCAGCGTGAAAAGCAAATGCTTGCCGCCAGCGCCAGCGGCATCTCCGGCAGTCTTGCCACGCCCGTCCACAAGCGGTCGAGCGCCGCGGTGGGATTCAGCAGCGGATCGGCGCCTTCATCCCCTAAGAGCCGGATGCAGTCGCCTGCTGGTAATGGATACGGATCGTCTGGGTCATATGCTGAAAAGGAGCAGCGGAGTAAGGACAGGGACAGGGAGAGGGAACGAGACAGGGAAAAGGACAAGTTCCGGGAGAAGGACCGCAATGAGAGCGACAGGGAGCGATACCGTGGTGGTGCCGAGCGAGAAAAGGAGAAGTACAAAGAGCGGGAGCGGGACCGCGATAGTGACCGCGAGCGTGAGCGTCCTCGCGATAAGGAGAGGGACAGAGAGAAGTACAGGGAACGAGATCGGGACAGCGATCGTGAGCGCGACCGACCCCGTGAGAAGTACAGGGAGAAGGGAACCGACCGTGGCGATAGCGACAGGGGCGGCCGCACCACCGACAGTGACCGGGAACGAAACCGGGACCGGGATCGATCAGATCGGGATCGGGAGCGGGAGAGGAGTGATCGGGATCGGGAGCGGGAGAGGAGTGACCGTGACCGCGAGAGGACCGATCGCGAGAGGGAGCGGGTCCGCGACAAGTACCGTGATCGAGCAGACCGCGATAGCGATCGGGAGAGTAGCAGCTACAGGGATCGTGATCGGGAGCGCGAACGCGACCGTGACCGCGACCGTGATAGAGACAGGGATCGCGATCGTGATCGGGACCGTGAGCGCGACCGCGACAGGTCCTCCGGCTCAAGCCTCCTCATCAAGAAGGACCGCAAACCGTTGCCAGGATCGGGAGAAAAGGAGAGGAGACCATTACCCTCTGGAGTACCTTCTGAAAAGGCTCCGCATCCCCTCAAGGAATCCCATTCCCCAATTCATCCGAACCCTGCTGCCACTGCTACGACCAATGGCGGTGAGCCAAAGAAGAAGATTATCAAGCTCAAGTTGAAGAGTAGCGGTAGTGGTCTCGGAGGCGGTTCCGGTTCGTCGTCGACGCCTGGTGCTGGTGGTGCTGGTGGATCTCGTTAGACGCGAGGTAGAAATAAGCAAGAAGAAGAAGAGAGAGAACGGGCAGAACGGGGAGAACAGGAAGAGCAGGGAGACAAGGGGGAACAGGGAGGACAGAAACGACTACCAAGGATTGTGGTGGTTGGGAAGTATGCCTGGAAGGCAAAGGCATGGGCGAAGTATTCGCTTACGAGAGGAGTCAGATCAGATGGCATTTAAATGATGTTTGCTCAGGGCAGACAGAGTTGGTTAAGGTCGAGGTTAAGGTTGTGGTAAGGGGGAGGAGGTGGTTTTTTTTGCTTGCAAGGGTTTTTTTTTTTCTTCTTGCAAGAGAAGCAAACGGACCGGAAAGGTTCTTCTCATGGCAGTCTCTGTATATATAAAACTATATCTAAAAGACTGAGGGGGGCCATAGCGGATTTTATAAAAGAATTAGGCGTTTGTTTACCATTCTTGTTGGTTGGTATAGTTTTTGTGTTGCAGTGTTATAGCATAGAAGCATAAAATCGTGTTGCAAACAAGCTACAGACTAGCTATGATTGTTTTGCTGAACTGAAAGTGGCGAACCCCAGCCTTTGTGAGATGAGATCCGTCGTCGTTTGGTTGAACTGTTAATCATAGTTTCTGCCTTTGGTCAATGTAGAGACGGAAAGCTATCTAGGAAGTCTGGGACATTAGAAACAGTAACGGTTACATATGACCAAGGTACAACAATACCAGATCCTACTCCAAATACACTAGGTAAAGGTAGGTTCTTAACATACAGCTACTTAAATAACGCATTTAAGGTATGAGTGAGGCTACCTAATCTAGGTTGGTTAGATAAAGCCAGAGAGAGAGCGTTTCCGTTGTACCAGGTGGTAGAACTAAACGGTAAGCCACAAAGGGAGACCAGACCGTTGACAAGCTGATACTAACACTCGCAAAATTTTGCATGACGGGGGACGTTTCAAGGTGTCTTCCAACTGGGAAAAAAAAAAAAAAAAAAAAAAAAAAAAAAAAAAAAAAAAAAAAAAAAAAAAAAAAAAAAAAAAAAAAAAAAAAAAAAAAAAAAAAAGAAAAAAAAAANAAAAAAAAAAAAAAAAAAAAAAAAAAAAAAAAAAAAAAAAAAAAAAAAAAAAAAAAAAAAAAAAAAAAAAGACAGAGAAAGGAAAGAAAAAAAGGGAAAGGTATATCATATCTTGAGGGGGAGATAGAAACACAGAAACCAAATATTGCGTTTTTACATGGAGCCATTCAAGGGTATCTATCATGATTCCTATCAACAAATGGAAACGCCCCAGAGTAACCAACTCTAAACCCATGAAAAAAGTACGTATCCCACACGACCCTTGCCAACGTCGCAGTCCTGATCGAGGCATTGGAACTAGGTGCTTTTCTATGTATTTACCTAGAGGTAGGTACTCAAGAGAAATTCATCTCCCCCAATCCTCGCTCTTTCATAGCTTCTTGCACCGAAGCTTTGATGATTTCTACCGCCTCTGGCCAGGTATATTTCTCTTTGTCTCTCCTCATCTTCCCTTTTTTCTTCTCGTCGCTTATCCCTTCATCCCCTATACTATCCTCCTCAACATCAACATCGCCATGTCCATTCTCCCTTTCATCTTCCACTCCGTCCACTCCCCCATCCCCATCCCCATCCCCATCCCCTCCAGAACCTTCCCCTTCCCCCTCTACCACTCCCTCAACACACCACTCCAACCACCTAACCAACCCCCTAACCTTCTCCATATCCCTTTCCAGCGTCACCACCTTGTACAAATACTCCTCCAACACCTCCATATCAATCTTACTCGGCCCCCCCTGCTCCTCCGTAGACACGCACCACGACCGAATCATCCTCCTCACCGCCGCCGCATCCGTCACCTTCATCTGCCCGTCCGTAGGCAAGGCCGCAGATTTGAAGATCGCTTTGGCAGGGGGGCCGGGCCAGTGGATTCTGCGAGGATCGCGGTTTGTGCGGCCCCAGTTTGGTGGGGGGCCGAAGAGAGGGTGGTGACGGCCGGCATTGGGTGGGGGGAGGTATTCTCGGTCATCGCGGGGTTGGTTCAGGTTTTGCTGGTTGGGGAACTGTGGGTTGTTGTTGCCCGCTTGTCGACGACGGAGGTAATGCTTAGCAGACTCGACGTCTACCGCGATAAGATTGACGTGTCGACTATGCTCTTGCTGCTCCCGAGCATGAGCAGCTGCCTCTTGAGCCTGCCGCTCGAGCTGTCGGCGTTGGCGGGCGTGGTCTTCGATTACCTCGCGCCGGACATCTTCGGGGAGTTCGGACAGGAAGTCGGGGTCTAGTGAAGGGAGGTCAACTTCGATTTCGACGGAAGGTTGTCGGAAACCGCCGGGACCCTGACCCTCACCCTGATTTGGTGGGCGGGCTGTGATCAAGGAGGCTTGTCGGAGACCGGCTTTGAGGTCACGCTCCTTCTCTTTGAGATAGGCTGGGGGACGGCCGCGGCTGCGCTTGGTGGGCGTGCGAAGACGGTGGACGGGGCGGTTGATGATCCGGTCTTTTTGGGGAGATTGCGGGAGAAGGGTTTGTCCACCACCACCACCACCACCACCACCACCACCTCCCCCTAGAGGCTGTGGTTGACGGCTTGGGCCTGCTTGTGCAGTGTTGCGGCGGTAGGAAGCGAGGACTTCGGCTTGCATTTCTGGTGGGAGAGCGTTGAACACTTCAAGGTCAATGTCGGGTGGGATTCCTGCATGGTTTGGAAGGGCTTTCCTGCTGACCGGTTGAGGAGGCTTGGAATCTGTGCGCCTGTTGGGTTGTGCCTTCATTTGGTCTAGTACCTTGGACCGAATGTCCTCTGGCAACTCAGCCAACACAGATGGGTCGAGCTGAGAAGGCATGATAAACTGAGTTCCTCTGACGTTGAGCGGCGTCTTGGCCTTCTCATCTGCCTCGCCAGCCCTTGCGAGATGCAATGCTGGGTGACCCTTCGGTTTTCGAGGGGTGAGGGGGTCAGCGGTGATAGGATCCTTCTCGTCATGTGCCGAAGAAGACCTATGTTTTCCCGGACTCTGAGGGTCATCATCATCAATGGCCTCAGCCTTCCGCTTCTTCGCCGAGGGTATCGCTACTGCACCAAAACTCAATTTCTTTTGGCTTCCCTGCGGTGCAGCAGACGGCTTTAGGGGTTCCAACTTGGTCATCTGGACCCCCAACCCACGAAGATCGCCCGGGCTGAACTTGTACGAGCGCAGAATTGCAACGGCTTCCTTTCCGATCACCTCTCCACTGCTGGTCGCAACGCCAAAGGACACGCTCTTGTTGAAGGTATCACATTTGCCGTGACCGAGATGTTTTGGTGGGTCAAGAGGAGCATCAGCCGCTCGTCTCATGATCTTCATGGTCAGATGCTTCCCCTTGACGCCCTCATTCAATAACCGACGCTCCAGTTCCTGTGACAGGTTTCTCACGAACTCCTCTGCCTCCTCGTGGTTGATGAAGCGGATGCCCCAGTTTACATCGGCCGACACTGACTTTCGGATGGGTTGCTCCCCAACTTCAGCCCTATCAATACCCCGCGAGTACTCCCACAGCTTCTCTCCTGTTTTCGGGCCTAACGCCGAGACGAGCCTCTCCTTGCTGGTTTGTCGTATGTCCTTGACGAATTTGATGCCAAGCTCCTCGAGTTTTGCACCTATACTGTACGCAACGCCTGGTAGGTCCTCCACCTTGAGTTCGTCGAGGAAGTCCAACACTTGATCCGGCTTGATTTGGTATTGTCCAGCAGGCTTCGCTTTGCGAAGGGCAACCTTGGCCAACAAAATGTTACCACCGATGCCAACAGAAACATGACAATCTGTCTTCTCCTTAATCCGCTCCCTGAGCTTCGCAGCCATCTGATCGACCTTCTCTTGTTCCTTCCATATACTGCCCTCGCTGATGCCCACTCCCTTTGACCCAGCTTCGGCCATGACGATATCAGTGGCATCGATGAGTGCCTCGTCGATACTGACACTCTGAACGACCCCGCCAATTTCGAGGATAGCATCGTAAAACTGCCGACTGGCTTCCTCGTATCCAGGAAAATCATAAGATAAGATCTTGAGGTCTGGACAGAGCTCCAGGGCGCGCTTCATCCACATGCCATTTTTGACACCGAACTTGCGAGCTGGGTAGTTACAAGAGGCAATTTCAGAACCGCTTCCATTACCATGAGCAACCACAGCTGGCTTGTCACGATACTCCGGCGCCTTCTTCAGGGAGACGGCACAGAAGAAGCTGTCAAAATCGACGTGCATGATATACTGACGAGAACCAGCAGGCCGCTTGGCCGGCTTCTTGGCTGGACCCTTTTCAGCGGCTAGGCTCTGCATCCGGGACTTCAGCTGCGCCCTCCATGTAGACAGGTGGTGCAGACGACTTTCAGAGTAGTATTGCTTCAGGAAGTCGGGATTCGCGGTCGAGGCCTTTCTCATCTTGGGATCCGCGAGCAGCCTAGCGTTGTGCTCTTCCGAGGTCAACGGTTTTGCTGGCTGTATTTCCTCGAATCTTTCTGGCTCTGAATTTTCTGGTTCGGCAATATCCGGAGTAGTAGGTCGGGCTTCAGGAGAAGCTCTAAGGGGAGCTTGGTACGGAGGAGTACTGGGCCGCTGGTCTGAAGGTTCATCAGGTTCAGCGGGGGCAAGAGGCTCTGCCTTGGATGAAGCTGGTGCTTGCAAAAGATCGACGCTCATATCATCCTCGAAGTCCTCGATATTATCGTTTACTGTTGCTGAGGGAGATTTGAAGGGAGTCTTTGGCTGCGCCGGGCTGCTGAACTTCTTCAACTGGCTGGTGTAAAAGCTGTTCTCCGTCTGTTCCCGATACCGCTGAGGAGTCTGTTGCCGCGGTTGACTACTCAGCATTTTTCCAGCATCAAACTTGATGGTTCGCTGCTTCGGTCCCTCGTCGATAACCCGGTACTCGGTCCATGGCAATAGCCTTCCTGCCGCAACAGAATCCACCACCCAAGCCGGCTTGACCACTCGGTAGTTGGCCAATTCTACAGCCTTCTTCGGCGGGATAGAAGAGGCAACAATGTGCGTCGCCATTGTCTTCCCACTGAGATACTGGAGCCAGCCAGCGCCATGTTGGACCAACATGTCGTGTAGGTCGTTGGGTGAAGGCTGAGTATACCCAACGACATGGACGACAACTCCTTTGAAGAACTGAGGCTTGTCCTTGGCGGAAGAGCGCAATTGGGCGTCGCGGTTCTGGAGCTTGATCTGCTTGTTCCGGAAGTAGTCGGCGAACCCTCCAAAGCGGCTGCCCCTGTACTCGTCGCCGCCTTCATCGGTGAAGGCATGGTTCTCGATGTTCTTCCGTACAGAAGCCGAGTTCTTGTCGAGAAGATTATTTCCAACCATGGTGGTGATTGAGTTCCTTTACACTGATATCTAAATCTACAATTCATGGGATGGAGATAATGCCCAAAATGGCTAGGACCTCATTCATGAATCGTCGTCGGTCATCCCGCCTGTTGCGTGTGCTGTTCAGCAAAAGTCGTGAGGACTCATCTCGAAATTGAAAGAAAAGAAAGTAATTTTCAAAGATGGTACATAACACACAGCCAAAAAAGCAGGTGAAGGAAATCTGATTGAGTGGCAATTCAACGTTGGGTGCCTTCCATATTTGGAGGACGTGCCTGGAACGCGACGAGCCGTGGCCGGCTTTGATGCGAGGTCCCGTGACTGTGGTCCACTTTAACGCTCCACATTCGGCTCCATCAAGGGACCCACTTCCCGCTTCCGTTGCAGATCTCAGCCTCAACTGGACGCCACTTTTCCTCCAGCCTCGCGCCTCAACTCCCGAGGCTGGACTGTCCATTATTCAACACTCGCATCATCCCATCATCTTGCGCGATTCTCTTTCCTCCATGACCATTCCCCCGCGGCACTCCATTACCGAAACACGGTAATCATCACATCGCAAAAATGAACAACGAACAATTCCGTCGTCTTCTCCTCGCGAATTCCCAGAAAAACAACCACCAAAATGGCAGCACATCACCGCCCTCCTCGAGCACCTCCAAATCTCCAGTAGCGCCAGCGCCAGCAGGCAACAGCACTCCGCGCACCCTCGCACTAGGATCCAAAGCCCGCGCCTCCATCCCTATGACCCCTCGCTCCGTCGCCGGCTTCAATCCCCGCAACGAATTTGCCCGCCAACTCGCCGAACGTAATCAGACCCTCTCTTCTTCATCACAACAACAACAACAACATCCCAACAAAAAGATCCGAACCTCTGCTCCCAAAGGTAGCAGGCTCGCCGAAGGATATGTCGATCGCGCCAAGCAGAGACAGGCGCAAGAAGAGGCGGACGAGAGGGAGCGCAAGCTGAAGGAGCTGGAAGAGCGGTACAAGAAGGAGGAGATCGACAAGGAGGAGTACGAGCGTACGCGGACGGAGATTGTTGGTGGAGGAGGCGACTTGGAGACGACGCATTTGGTGAAGGGGTTGGATTTTAAGCTTTTGGAGAGGGTGAGGAGGGGGGAGGTGGATGTTTTTGGTGAGAAGAAGGACGCGTCGTCGTCAAAGTCGGAGTCGGAGTCGCCTGAGGTGGAAGAGAAGGATCAACAGGACGCCGAAGAGAATGAGCAACGAGCGGATGGCGATGAGGACGACGACGTGGATGATGTGCTCGAACAACTCGAATCGGCCGAAGTCAAAGCCAAGGAAAAGGAAAAGGTGCAAAAGAAGGGCGAGTTCGCAACCAGGACACTACCCTCCGGCGCAAAGAAGACAAGAAATCAGATCTTGGCCGAATTGAAAGCCGCGCGCGCTGCGGCCAAGGCCAAGGAGGAATCGAGTCTGGGGTCCAGGTTCAAGAAGATCGGGCCCAAGAAGCAGGCGGAAACGAGGATAGAGCGCGACGATAGGGGAAACGAGATCATGATCATTGTCGACGAGGACGGTAACGAACGACGCAAAGTTCGAAGAGTCGACCCGAGCAAAACCCGGGAAGAGCAAGAGAAGGAGCGAGAAGCGCTCGCGCAGGGTAGGGTTCTGGGCATGGATGTGCCCGAGTACTACAAGAAACTGGAGGAGGAGAAGAAAGCGGCTGAGGCGGCAGAGGAGGATAAGGAGCCGAATATTTTCGACGATGTCGAATCTGATTACGATCCGCTGGCCGGGTTGGAGAGCGGTTCCGATGACGAGTCCGATAAGGAGGACGGAGAGGTGGAGGATACTCAGAAGAAAGAGAAGAAGAGTTCATCAGATATGCCTCCACAACCGAAACCAGAACCAACCGCTGCCGGACCGAGGAATTACTTCAAAGATTCCAAGACTGGTCTCACTTCGCAAGAAGAGTACAAGAAGCCCTCGCTTGACGACCCCTCCTTCCGCGCCGCGCTGGCCAAAGCAAGGGCCATCAGCGCCGCCGAGAAATCCGAAGAGGAGAGACTGGCAGCCGAGAGGGAGGCAAGACTACGGAAGAAGTTGCTGGAGAGCAGCAGAGACGACGAGGATTTGGATATGGGTTTTGGGTCAAGTCGTATGGAAGACGATGCCGATCTGGACGAGTCGTCGAAGGTCAAGTTGTCTGAGTGGGGTGAGGATGAAGACGATGATGGATATGAAGGAGGTGGAAAGGCGGGCCTTGGGAGTAGTAAGGGGAAGCGCAAGCGGGGCGGTGGAAAGAAGGGGGGTGATAAGAACAACTTTGCGGATGTGATGAAGGTTATTGAGAGGAATAAGGCGAAGGAGTGAGGCACCGCCGATGATTGGGGAGGGAACGAAGATATGATAATATACCCAGTGATATGAAGTAGTTCTATAATCTAGTCTATGTCTACAAACTGTCATGATGTCTCCAAGCAGCGTCCTCTGGATGTGGGTATTCTGCAGTGCAAATCTCCCTTTGTGCCATCTACGTCCTGTAAATCGCTCAGTCAAAATCTCATCACATCCAAGCCCTTTATAACCCGACAACCCACAACCCCTTCAGTTAGGAAGCACATCCTCCCCCCTCGCATTCGCCTCATCCGCTCTGCTCACACACTCCTCCAACACCTTCCAAAACAGCGGGATATCCAATCCCCTCGGTATCCTCACGCCCTCCTCACCCTCCGGCAACAGCTTCGCAATCGTCATTCCCGTCTTCGCCCCGTTCACCCTCGCATCCTCATAACTCCCCTCCGTCACCACCGTAACCTCAAACCTCTCTCTGTGCTTCTCCACACTCCCTGGAGTAAAATCCCAAAAAGGAATCTGATACTCCTCAAGGGGCGTACCCACAAGCCCCGTCAAAACAGCCGCCACAGCCAACGGATCATGCAGCGGCGGGCCCTCCGTAATCCCAAACACGTCCGCATACGTCTTGGCGAAGAACATGAGCAACTCCACCAGCATGGTGCGCAGCGTCGTTTTGCCCTTGCTCCCATCTTGCGGCAGTTCCGGATGCGCCTCCTTCCCCTCGGGGCCGTAAAGAATCAAATCGCGGACTTGCTCGGTCGTCAAAACCATGTGCGTGAGGTCAAGCGGGATCAGCGTCGTCTTCCCCGCCAGTTCTCTGTTCGAAAAAATCGCGTGCGCCGCCTCCGGGTCGGCAAGCACGTTAAACTCGGCGAACTGCGTCCAGTTGCCGACGCGGGGGATGCCGTCGACGGCACCCAGGATGGCGGGGGTGAAACCGTTGCCGAAGGCGCCGCCCATTAGGGACAGGCCCTTGACGTGGTTGACTAGGTCTGGATGACTCAAAAAGAGCTGCGCAGCGTTGGTGAAGGAGCCGGTGGCTACCACCCAGGCGGTTCCGGGAGCGCAGGAACGTAAGGCCGAAGACATAGCGGTTATGGCGTTCTTGGTGGTGTTGGGACCGACGAGGGGCGCGGGCAGAAGGTCGGTCCCGTCGAGACCGGATTCACCGTGGATGTCGGTGGGCGCGTGCATGGTGGGTCGACGGAGGGCGTGCGAGGCGCCGACGTAGACAGGGATGGAGTGCGAGCGGGAGATGGAGGTGAGGATGGAGCAGGCGTTGCGGGTTGTTTTTCTGTGATATGCGTGTTAGACAGACACGTTTGAGTGAGATGGAGAAATAGGTGAAGTGACTTACTCCAACGACGCATTGCCAAAGACTGTAGAGATACCCAAGATGCGGATGGCTGGGTGGTAGGCGGCTAGGAGAATGGCGAAGGTGTCCTGTTCACCTCAACTCGTTAACGTCTGTAATCTTGAAGTATTGATCAACCTCATTCCCATTCCCATATTCATCGGCAGGTAGGTAGGTCGCACCGATGCCATCAGTACTGCCCGGCCACAACTTGTCCGATCCGCTCCGATCCGATCTCTGCCCGGTTCATCTCTTTCAACTCTCGTTTCTTCACATCATCTCATCTCATCCCCTCTCACCGCGCCCGCCAAGTTTGCGCGAGACGAACAGGTGGAGAGAGAGTCGATTTATGATGAAAGAAAGTGCCGTCGAGGTTGACCTCGAACCGAACCAGACCGAACTGAACCAAACCGAACCGGAGATGGATGCGCCTGCACTTACGCATCGCACCGGCAGTGGCGAATCCAACGGGAGATGCTGACCTCTCTGTGTCTCCCGTCTCTCTTGCATCCCGTCGCGACCGACTCATGTGTAATTCCCGTCCTGTACCACCCGAGCTGTACTTACATCGTGACCCGGATCGCAATCTAGCCAAACGGGAATTCTGTTATCGACTGACGATCCCATTTTCACTTTTCTTTCCTCCGATGATATCCAAAATGAATTTGTTTGGAACAAGTTCTCAAAGTTCTGAGGAGTCTTTGGTAGAAAATCTGACTGATGTTAGTGAAACTGATAAGCTCCAAAACGAAACGCGGGGTAAGCCGGAGCAATCGAACTTTGGTGCAAGAACTCACTGATGTTTATCGTCTATCTCCACGAGTTTGTTCACAGACGTTCGACGACAAGGAACCTGAAAGAACAAAAGTGAAACGTGTAAACGCAATGAATTAGTGATGAAGAACAATCGCCAAAGGGGGTCCTAGCTGTCTTATAAAGGACAACAACCAACAGGATCCTCAAAGCCGCGGATATCCCTTCAACCGCCTTCTAAGATGATCCCCCAAACATCAGCTTGTCAGTGGCATGCCCCCTACAACTTTTCTCCACCAGGCGGCCACCAAATAGGAAGGCGACTGATGGCTGAGGACGCCGAATTCCGATAATTTTTAGTAAACATTTCTCCAGATGATCTACACTTTCATTTTTCGAGACATTCTAGTTCTTGTCATCTTTTTATTGCTGGACCTCTTTTTTCTTAGAGATTGTTGTTTGGTCATGGTCCTGGCAACGCAAGGCGAGTTCTGATCTGCTTGTAAACTTGCGGTCTTGGCACTCGCTGGAACCGCTGACCCCATGATCAAAACACACGGAGACTGCGGAGCTTCATGTTGGCGGAAAAAAATAGGGGGAAGAGGGATGATCGCTACAGCAACGACGATCGTAGAGAAGCAACAAGAAAACACCATGGTCTTCCACAGCCGCCACACATGACATGAGGCAAAATTGGTGCGCACGAAGGCATTCCACAAGATCTCATTATCCCATCAACATAACCTGGTAGATCGCTCAAACACATCTACCAACGCACGCTTGCTGACTTGCTTGCTTCCTCACTCGTCCATTTCATGATGACCTCGTGACACTCCCCTCCCCCAGATCATACACCCAACACCCCTTCGGCCCTTCCCTCTCATTTCCCAACCTAATACCTAAAAGTAACAGTCTTACTCCTCACCCACTCCGCCAACCCCTTACTAGTATTAAACCTCCCATACCCGCTCTCCTTCGCGCCACCATGGGGCAGCATCGCCTCATCATGCACCGTCATGCTATTAATATGCACCGCGCCCGTCTCAATCTCCTTGGCCATGCGCAATCCCCTTCTCAAGTCCTCAGTAAACACGGCGCTCGACAATCCGTACTCGGTATCGTTCGCGATCCTTAGCGCCTCCTCCTCGGTCTCGATCTCGTACACGGCCACCGTGGGCCCGAAGCTCTCGGTCTTGTAGATGTCCATGTCGGTGGTGATGCCCGAGAGAATAACCGGGCGCATGCGCGTGGTAGTTTCTTCTTGGGCGTCTGGGTTGCCGTAGAGTAGCTTGGCGCCCTTGGAGAGCGCGTCGGCAAGGAGCTTCTTGTTCTTGTCGACGGCGACGGAGCTGATGAGGATAGGGGCGGGCGTCTGGGGGCCGAAGATCTTCTCGACGGCGCTGACGAGCTTCTTCTCGAAGTCGGCGCGGACGGCCTTGTGCACGAGGATGCGCTCGGTGGACATGCAGATCTGGCCCGAGTTGAGAAAGGCGCCGAGGGCGCACTGGGTCGCGGCGTTCTCGAGCTCCGCGTCCTCCCAGACGATGGCCGAGGCTTTGCCGCCTAGCTCGAGCAGGACGGGCTTGAGGTTCTCGCCGGCCAGGCGGCCGATGATGCGGCCGACGGCGGTGCTGCCGGTGAAGTTGACCTTCTTGACCTGGAGGTTGGAAATGAGCGAGCTGGTGATGGCCGGGGCGTTGGCGGGCTCGTGGACGAGCATGTTGAGAACGCCCTTAGGGAGGCCGGCTTCGTGGAAGACGGAGCAGAGGCCCCACATGGTCCGTGGGCAGAGCTCGGTGGCCTTGAGGATGGCGGTGTTGCCGGCGGCGATAGGGAAGAGGATGGAGCGAATGCCGAGAATGTAGGGGGCGTTCCTTACATGGTGTTAGTGACGGGAGTCTTTCTCTTGGTCACCTCGCCCAGTTGAACTCACCAAGGGGCAACGGCGAGGATAACGCCAAAGGGCTCCTGCAAGACGAGAGCAGCCGATTCGGGATTATTGACTACTGGGAACGACCCTTCCAACGTGTTGCATCTCCCGGCCACATCCAGCAACAAGTCCTTCGCAGTCTGAATGTTGAAGTCGGCCCATTGGCGTGGGGCACCTGTCTCATCCATCATGTACTGGCCCAACTCCTCCTTCCTCTTCTCCAAGATCTCGGCCGCCTTGTGGAAGAGGTCCCGGCGTTGGTTGGGGTGCGATTTCCTCCATGTCTCGAAAGCTTCTGCCGCGGCGTTTACGGCAGCCTGAACTTCGGTGTCGGTAGCGCTGCTGCACTTATGAACAACCTTTTGAGTTGCTGGAGATGTGACATCAAAGGTCTTGGGCGTGACGACCTCCTCGCCATTGATGAAGAACGGTACAGTATATGTTTCGGCCATGGTTTCGGTTGTTGGATGAAAGAGCAAGGGGATCGCCAGCACAATCCGGGGTATCTAAAAGCTGGGGAAAGGTTGATACAAGCAAGGGATAAATATATCTAATGCTGAGAAACAGAATAATGATCAAAGGAAACGAGGAGGGATGAGGCCTCGGCCACAGCGTGTGTAGCAACGGTTCTATAACATCATATACATAGTACGTCGTAGCGGATCCCAAGGACGGAGTGAGTGGGACTGCCGTGATGAAGATCTTGGTTGCCCACGTCCCCGCAGCACCAAGCCGGAAGTGGGTAGCATTGATCGAGCCGACTAGGGCAACTGTGTAATTTTCTATAAAAACTGTGTGGAGCAGGCTTTCTGTTGCAAGAAACTCCAAGTCAGCATCAACGTGATCGTCAAAACATCAAAAGTCATCATCTTGAACGACATTAGGAGCTCAAACCAACCTCTTTCTCAACGCCAAATTCACATTTCACACGTGAGGGCTTCTCAACGGCCCTGCACCCCCGAAAGTAACCCTTACACCTAACCCTAACCACTAACCCTAACACTAATCTGGGTTGCCGGAGGTGACTTACACCTGTGCCTTGTGCCTGGTGCATGTCCCACACAGTCGCTTTAGGCAGATTACACCGTCGCCCTAGTCACCTCGGCATTGATGAGCCGGTGAACCATCCAGGACATCCCCGTCCCCCGCTGTGAAGCTTATGAAGCAATGCCGAGCCTACACCACCAAACAGTCAACAATTGAAGTCCGATGGCGGTGTTATTTATTGGACTTGGCTGATGTTCAACACGATTGGTGACCATGGCACTGACAAGTTATGTTGCCATGGACAGTTTGACCCGGATCTTTATCCTGACGAGCTCCTTTCCCAAGCTGCCAGACCTGTTTCCCTGGATATTTTATGCAGGCGGTGGTTACATGATCTCGGCTCCAGATTTGATATGCAAGGGTCGATGACACGGCGACACTGACAGCGCCGACGACCGGACGACCATGTTGATGATTAATGAAGCTATCGAGGAATTTGATAATTGACCAGCTCCACCAATCAGAACTTATATCTCAAGTAGCTGTAGCGAACATCAGGAACGGGGCACAACACCCACAACCACACCCCCATGGGCCTTGGCAACCCTGTGGGCAATCTATGTGCGGGGTCCTCAGTGGGATCTAGGCGAAGCGGAGGTGACGTTCGGCATCTGTCTCACAAATCCCCCTACTTTGAGGCTCAACCTTGATACGATGACTGGGGTTTTGTCTAGTTGATTCGGGGATAGCTTCGGGAGTTGAACATGGTGCCTGACGACGTGACCGACGTGGACCGGGCGACGTGGAAGTGGGAGGAGGGCCGAGCGGTGCTTGTCGGGAGCCATGTGGGGGAGCTGCGTCCGCCCCGCCCCGTCTGGCAGGACAGGGAGGGCCCGGGGGAGGAAGACATCAGTGATACGGAGTGGGGTGTACGGTGACTCCGAAACCTTGGTGTCTCTTCACCCGACGCTCGGACACCTCCCGAGTCAAGTCCGAGGCCGGATTCACATATCCGGAGGACCCACTGGAGGTGACCATCGGAGCCGGTAGATCCACATTCGGACACGGAACGGATGTGTTGATGCTGATCACCGGCCGTCACGGTATTCTCTAGAGCCTACATCGTTACTTCCTGCTGGTTACCTGCGAGAGCATCTGCCGGATTGACAAAGGGTTGAGGCAAAGAAATCATGTCAACTTGTTTTGCGTGTAGGAGGTCGAAATCAGTCGCGGCTTGGGCGGTTGCAGTTTGCCGTGTACCAGTTTTCTCCTGTTTGGCTGTTATGACATGTTGGATAGTGACTTTGCTCGCTGTGGTTGCAGTGTCTGTCTGAGACCCGAGATGTGCACAATGCCTACTGCACTTCAGACATTGGTAACGGGATGGGATCGAAGACGGAAGACACGAGATTGTCCCATCTTTCAAGAGGATCGCACTGTAAGAGATCAAAAGTGGGGTTACTGCCAGCGTTTGACTCCTGCCAGCTGGCAGGTTACTCGCATCCATCAGACAGGCTTCAGGCACGCACGTCCCTCCAACTTTTTTAGAAGCACATGGTCATCGATAGCTTGCGAACATGACTTGATATGAGCGGAACACTCACACATTGGGTCGTACATTGTGCCCAAATCCCATGTTGGCTCTGTCTGAGGGATTACGGGAATTGAGCGGCCATTAACCGTGCATTTGGCGATATGTTTGCATCCGTACCGGCTCCCAAGGCAACTCTCCAAGAGGGCATTCTCTTAAGTTGTGGTTGCACGACCATACCGGAAGGGACGGAAGTGCAGTCGCTGAATACAAGACGGGAGCGCCTGTTGATCGATTCTTTTCACGATACGGCTGAAGCACTGAACGAATCGAGAAGGACGCCCACAACCCACGAACCGGTGACAAAGTCTGGGCTCGATTGGACCGCCTTGAACCCTGAGGTCTAGACCGGCCCATTTCCTTTCGATCCTCACTCCAACAGGGTCCTCCCCCGGATGTCAGACGACGACAAGCGAAACTGAAGCTTACGGCGCACTCGATATGTTCGACGTGTTCCGGCGCTGTTTCCCCATAGTAACCCTCAGTGGTCTCCTCTCTTCCGTATCCCGAGAATAGAAGGCCTTTCAGGCCCCGTGATGGCTTCGTGATGGCTTCAAATTCCGAGCATAACAAGACCTCACTGGGGTTTCGTCTTGTCGCCACTCGACCGCTACAATGATATGATCGAGGTTAAAGTCCGATCTCTCCGCGCTTGTACCCGTCGACGCATCAAGCCACTCAGCTTCCAGCATTTTGAAGTGCTCTCGCAGACTAAGTGAGACGTAGAGACCACGAAAGCATGGCGAGTGAAGTGCGCTGTTGTGGTCTGTCCGTTGCTCCGTCAAGCTCCCATCCCGTCCAAGTCTCCATCATCATGCGCATGTGTGATGATGTTGTCCTTGTCTTGACATGCCGAATTCATAATGACGACACGGCTATTGCAACAATCACCGAGATGGGCCAACAACAAAGTAAATGGGAGTTGTAGAATAAGGTACCCGATTATAACGGCCTGGCATGCAGCACAGTGGATGGAGGGATGGTGGATGCTTGTCGATGATGAAACGATGGGACTCGATGGAAGCGAAATGGATGCGCTATTAGGTAGGTACCTTACGAGGTTTATCCATTCTTAAAAATTCCTTTCTTCGATCGGATCGGGCATTGACGCGGTTAGTAACAAGTCCCCTTTTCCACCCACCTCACTCAATCCTCTCACCCCTAGCATGACTTCACCTTGGTTCTGCACTCCAGAGTCACTACTTCTACAGTTGCCTATCTCTACAACTGCACCTGCTTCCATTCACCGTGTGGTGCCAGCTGCAGTTCGCAGTTCTTCCTTCCTTCCACTTCGGAGATTCGGGACCTGGCCCAGACCTATCGGTAGGCCTCCGTTAGGTTGCCTTGCCCTAGGGCCAATCCATGCAGAATGCTTTCCTTTCTCGCTGCGGCTGCATCTGATTTTAGTTTGCTCTGCTTCTGCACTCTCCAGCTCCTTGCCGGCTTCCGTTTTGTCCTTCCACTTCCACTTCCACTTCTCCTATGGGCCTGGCAGTTTCAAGTTGACCACTCTAGACCGGTGACCGAGAAGAAGCGAAAAGTCTCGGCATTACAATTCAACTTCATTCTTTCACTTGCTTTCTTCCATCCCTCCTTTCTTCCACCACTTCCTTGTCGACTCCCGTCCCATCGATTTCAACCACCAGTATCCGCTATCTTCAACACTGCGCATACCTACACAACCACTTGGGATTCACTTGCAGTTTGACCAACCACTACCACAGCGTACAACCACGGAACAGCTTGCTTCACCCAGAAAAGCCTCGCGATTTATCAAGACAGCCAACGACACTAGCCCAACTAAGCTCACTTCCCTCTGCCAATCCTACGGTGCCTACCTTTATCTCGGACCGACGTAAAAAGTATTGATCACTTTCTACATTGATACTACATACGGAAACAGTTACCTTTGGGCTCCCTCGTCCCAGTGGTTACCACCCGCCCGGTTGATCAATCACCACGGTCACATCTCCAACAGCCACTTTCCGACCGCGTAGGCGCCCGACACCCCGACTCCTGGTAGGCATCTTACCTGCGCCACGGACGCCATGCTCAAGGTTCAACTACTTCAGTCATAGCATCAGGTGTCTTTGCCGTCATTTAACCTTTAGCCTTTCTTTCATCTTTTCCGAGCTTTAGGTCGAGAAACATCGAACACGCTTCTGCGATCGACCAAGCCCTGCCGATTTACGAGTTCCGCGGACCAACAGGATCTTGTACGACCCAATTACGGGACGACGACATGGGCCCCGATCTCCCATCCCCCCCAGACAACAATGACAACCCTGTCTTGCAGGACGAGCCCCGGTCCGCCCCCCAAGAGACGCAACTCCCGCAAGACCCCAACATGCCCTCGGCACTACCGGACGGGAACCCCGTGTCTCATTCTGAACCTCCGTCCGAAAGTTTAATAGATGGCAGCATACCTTTACCCCAGGGGAACCTAAAGCGCCTCTGGCGAGGCCTACCTTCCATGACTCCTCAAGTACGCCGAAGTCAGTCGTCGAGCCCTTTGCGCCTCACAATGCCCTTTATAACTCCGGGTCAGCTTGCCTTTTCAGCAATGCAATTTCTACCCGTTCCAGTCCTGGTCTTGGATAACCTCAAAACAGTGGTACTGGCTAATGAGTCTATGGGAAGACTACTGGGCATGCCATTAGATGCGACCGGAGAAGGGGATGGTCTTTCTTCGACAAGGGACCAGCTCCGTGGCCAGACGCTTTCCCAAGTTGGTATCGACCTTATCCAGGATGGCATGCCGGTTTGGATTGCATGGGAACAGTTTTTGGACCAGGTTGCCCTCGAAATGGGAGTTGGAAACATGGGAGAAGAAGAGACCTTCAAGCCAGCTCTGCAAACAGATCCCGACGGAGACGCTACGCCACGTCCTGCAGAGGTCCCTCCATCAGCTTCCACTTCTTCGCCGCGTTCTAGATTAACATCGGCTCCAACAAGAGATGGCGTGTGTGACGGGGATGCGGGCAACACAACCTGCCGCCCATTACCAAACGCTGTTGTGGATGTGGTCATTACCAGGAGAGATATCGCCCGGACAACATATGATACCCGCGCCCGGTCGGAGAGTTCTACGTTCCACGCACAGGCCAAGATGATCATTTCAATCTGGCAGTTGAGCCCGCAGCAAACATACTTTACCCTCACTTTCACCAACACCGAGTCCAAGTATGTCCCTCCGGTTGGTGCTAAGAAGCTGACTGGAAGGCGTGATTTCTTGGATGCTGCTGAGAAAAAGTACCCTTACAGCGTAAACGACCCTCCCTCTATGACATCAAGTCGTGATTCGCGTTCTCGTTCTCCATCCTTTCCCCTAAGTCCTTCTGCGGTCGCCATGTCTTCCAGCCCTTTCCCTCCGCTTGGACCTCCATCTCACTCTTCCTTCACCAGTGCTCCTTCCATGCTCCAAAAGATCACTGTCATGAAAGATGCTCTTCTGGATAAGACACAGACGCCAATTATTGCCATGTGGAAGGACGGGAGTGTGATCCTTCCCAACAAACCTGCCCGGCGCCTCTCCAATCAAGACCCTGTGCATGGCGCTCCCTTCGAAGGTTTCAACCTCCTGTCACAGTGGAAAATGTGGACAGACGATTTCAGCAGACAGTTGGAGACCGATGAATACCCAATATCTGTTCTGATCAAAACTGAGACGCCCTTTGAAAGCTACAGAATTGGCATGCTGGATCAAAACGGCGAGCGGTTAATATTTGACGTTGAGGGAGCAGTGATCCGAGATGAGATTACAGGCGAACTTCTGGCGGGCGTGATAACATGCAGGGACATCACACGAATCGAGCATGAAATCAGTCAAATCAAAGCGGCAGACGAGGAAAGGTTCAAATTGATATGCGATACCATGCCTCAGCTTGTGTGGACTACGGGACCAGACGGCGCACATGACTTTTACAATAGCAGATGGTACAGCTACACAGGTCTAACCGTAGAAGATTCGCTAGGCGGAGGCTGGAGAAAGGCGTTTCATCCTGACGACTTGACCGAGACTGAGAGGCGATGGCAAAACTCGCTTCGAACCGGCGAACCGTATATGACAGAGTACCGGTGTCGCAGCAAAGATGGCGAGTGGAGATGGTTCCTTGGCCGTGCGTTGCCTCTGAAGAACAAACAAACGGGGGAAATCGAAAAGTGGTTTGGTAAGTGGCACTCTATTGTTGAAAAAACCATCGTATCTAACCACTGTCATAGGAACCTGCACCGATGTGCACGAAACTATGGAAGCAAAGCTCGAAGCCAAGCGGACAAGACAACAGCTACGTAGCGTCATCGCTCACTCACGAATGACCATGTTCGCTGTTGACCCCAATCGGAAGGTTACCTTGCTGGAGGGATCGTTAATATGGGACGCTCTCTCGCCGGAGCGTAGCAGCTCCTCTTGGTTTATCGGGAAGGATGTCTACGAAGTTTTCAATGATCTCAACCAACAATTACCGGATGGCCAAACACCCGCTTTTCTGCAGCCTCTTGAGTCCATCCTTGGCGGACAATCACCGGTGGAACTGCAGGACCACAAGTTTGGTAAGTACCATCACAGACCTAAGGATTCGAGTGTCCTGAAGAGTCTAACGACAGACTCAGCAGGTAGATGGTACCGCACCGGTTTTCAGCCCATTCTCAGGAGAGATCCTCTTACCGGAAACTCAACAGAGGATTTCATCGAAGGCGTCATGGGCTTCATAATGGACGTAACCGAATTAAAGGATCGCGAAAGTGACATCGAGGCTCAGGTACTGGAGAAGAGACAGCTTCTAGCCAATGAAGCAGCCGCAAAGGAAGCAAGTCGGCTCAAGAGCCAGTTTTTAGCCAACGTGAGTTTATCAGCTGACTTCCCACATTGCTTCCGAACTAACGGTTCTAGATGTCTCACGAGATTCGGACACCCATTACCGGTGTAATCGGGATGGCGGAATTGTTGCTTGATATTGAGCTTGATGCCGAGCAGCGAGAGCTAACGGAGAATATTTTCCGTTCCGCGAATGCACTTCTGACTGTAATCAACGACATTCTTGACTTCTCAAAGATTGAGTCCGGGCGACTGGACATCGAAGAAGTACAGTTCTCATTAGCCGTTGTCATTCAGGAGGTCAGCAAGATGCTTAGCTTCACCGCCGAGCGGAAAAGCTTAGCCTTCAACTACGAGATTTGTTCAGATATTGCGATTGATCTTGTGGTCATGGGAGATCCTGGACGTGTGCGGCAAATCATCACGAACCTGGCCACGAACAGCATCAAGTTCACACATGAGGGCCACGTTAAGCTAAATGTCTTTATCGAACAGGAAACGGACGATACTCTTGAGGTCAAGTTCGTGATTCAGGACACGGGCATCGGTATCGAGGAAGAAGTGCTAAAAAGACTCTTCCAGCCTTTCAGTCAGGGAGATCCCTCAACAGCGCGGAAATTTGGGGGTACCGGTCTGGGGCTGACCATTTCCAAGAACTTGCTAGAACTGATGAAAGGGCGTATGGTGCTCGCTTCCAAAAAGGACGAAGGAACTACAGCCACATTCTGGATCCCATTCAAGAAGCCACAAAAAGCACAATCGGTTACCGGTCCGCTGTCTGACAGATTGCAGGGCGAGACAAGCGTGTCTTGCAACAGCCCGGCTCCGGCTGACCAGGAGCCGAGTGCGCTGAGCGGCGAGCAAAGGTCGGCATGGAGACAATCCTCGATAAGCCTCTCCACTACCACCTCACAGGAGGAGCTTACCATGTCGGATCGCATCAAGATTTTCATCCTGGTAGTCGAAGACAACGAGATCAACCAGCAAATCGCCATCAGGACGATTAAAAAACTAGGCTTCCAAGTCGCGGCCGCTTGGAACGGCAAGGAAGCTCTCGAATACCTGTCTGAAGCCAGCGCCGGCAAGAAACGGAAACCGGACATCATCCTGATGGACGTACAAATGCCCCTGATCGATGGATACCTGTGCACCCACCTCCTGCGGCACCACGTCCCCTACAGAACCTACGTGAGAGACGTCCCCATCGTGGCCATGACCGCCTCGGCAATCCAAGGCGACAAGGAAAAATGCAAGAGGGCGGGCATGGATGACTACCTCTCCAAACCGGTCAAGAGCAAGACGCTCGAGAAGATGTTGCTCAGGTGGTGCACCACTAGGAGGGAGAACCTCTCGCCGACGACATGGCAGTGCTCGGAGTCGGGCGAGCATTGTCGCAGTGCTGATATCCCTGCTGTAGGGCTGAATGAGGGGGAGCCATCTGACTTGGACTTGAACGCGTATGACAATGTTGAGGATGAGGGGTCAAGTCTTTCTACGCCTATGGGTCCTGTTCGCGTGGCAGAGGGAACGTCTCAAGATGGCGGTGGTGGTGGTGGTGGTGATGGTGAGGTTGAGCAATCACCGACGGCGGGATACTTTCCGTCGGGGTCAGGTTCTGGACAGGGCGTGCCTGAGACAGTAAAACATACAGCAGATCCTGGTGAGCAAACAATGCTTCGTCAAGCTGAGCAACTTGTGGATGCGGAATACCTAATACCGAGCGTGGAAGAAACGCCGACAAGCCCGGCCTTGACAGAGCAGAGGGAAGGAGAGGCGTTGACGGAGGAAAATCTGGGAAAGCTGCAGGAAGAACAAAATAAAGAGCTGCAAAGCAAATAAGGAAAGGGAGGGTGTTAAAAGGAGGGTCTGGAAATCACATAGTTATCTTCGACAGAAAGCGGAATCACTTCCTTATAAAAGAAGGAGATCAGGCTTGGGGCATAAATATGTATGGGCAGGGTTTGTTTACGGGTTAAAGGCACGGTATCAACGGGGTTCTTTGTTCTTTTGGAAGACTCAAGAACGAATGGTTTTATCGCCTCTGTTGCCTGCGTCCATGTGAGCATTTCCGAAGAAGCATGGCAATGGATGAACAGATTCAGCGGAGACAAACGTCTAAGTGCGGACGGAAGGCATAGCGGCCTTGTAGATATAAAGGGATAGGCGTAAGAAGCAAATTGATAAAATAACGCTGGAATAACCCCACCTAAGAACTGTTGTGACGATGTTCGCTGAATCATTTTATTCCGGATCAGACCGGCGCTCTAGACTACGTCATTTAGCCAACCATCCATCCCCTCCCCAACCTGAACTATTTGTAACCAACTAACCTCTCCGTCTCCCATGAGCTGCAGTCCTCCCTCCACCACCACCGGCAGCACCTCCTCCTCCTACTCCTCCTCCCCCTCCAGCTCCAGCACCCGCTCCACTACCGGCAGCACCAACCTGTCCCTCAGGCGTAGTAACCACACCAGCACCCCCGCCACCAGCAGCAGCAGCAGCAACCCTCGACCCAGAGCCCTGCGCAGCAGGCATGGTAGTCGATGCCACAGACAAAGAAGGATGTCCCCTCGTCAACCGAGCATACAACCCCTCTTGCTCATCCGCTTCCATCGCCATCCTCCTTCTTTGGGCACGGAGAGCGGAGGCTTGTTGGGCGGCGGCCCGTTGTTGTGCTTGTTGGGCGGCGACGCGCTGGGCGGGTGTTGTGTGGGCGGGAGTTTGTTGGGGCGTGGTTGTTGTGGGAGGGCGAGGGGTGGCTGTGCGGGGATTGGGAGTTGGTGGAATCGGAGGGGGGATATTTTGGGATTGAGACAAGCGGCGGTTGGTAGCTTGGTTTGCTTGGGTGTTGGTGTTGGTTCGGGTATGGGGCTGTTGGTGATTTTGGTGGGGTGCCTGGTGACTGTGCTGCGATTGAGAAGCCTGAGAAGCTTGAGCAGCCTGAGGATGTTGTTGACCGTGTCCATGTGACTGGTTCGTCGGCGTAGCAATCACCTGGTTCCCCGACTGCGCCGCGACAGGGGGAGTATGGAATTGGATTTCGTGGCTTTCGACGTGCAGGCCGTAGCCGTTGAGGTGGTAAGGTGGAAGCATTTCCATTCCTCTTATGTTGTCGTCATTGCTGCTGTTGTTATTACTGTTGTTGATGACGGTGTCGTTGTCGTCATCGGAGGGGGAAATAAGGGGGATGTGGGTGTTGATGTCAAGATCCATTTCCCCCGCGTAGCTGTATCTCTGGTCGAGACGCTGTGTTTCTTCTTCCGATTCGTCTACTGCTTCTTGGGCGCCGTCATATTGTCCTGTGACAGCTGGGGTTTGTTGTAGTCCTTGCCCTTGTCCTGGACGTGTTGTTGTGTCCCCGCGTAGCCCTCTTCTTCCTCCTCCTCCTGGCATGGCAGATGGAGTTTCCACCGCTGCTGCTGTCGTCGTAGGTCCGGTAGGTGTGATTGCCGCGCGTGATTGATGGCGGGGTTGTCTCCCTCCTGCAGCTGTCGTAGCTGGTTGTGCTCTACTACCGGCACCGACCCTTCGACCGGCTGTTGTGGTCGTCCTTTCTTCCATCCGACCCTGTCCCTGCTGCTGCGCATGTCTCTGCGCCGCCTGTCTCTGAGCCGCCTCCCGCTGCTGCTCCATCATCCTCGCCTGTCTCTGCGCATGGCGCTGCGCATAGTAACTTTCGTCACCGGCATCTTCTTCTTCTTCTTCTTCTTCTTCTTCTTCTTCAATCTCTTCCTCTTCTTCCTCATCGCCAGTACCCATATACTGTTCACTTATCCTTACACCACCACCACCAACACCAACGCCGCTCGTACCAAACCCTAACCCACCACTTTCTTGACCGTGACCGTGACCGAATCCACCACTTAACCCAACATTCCCAACACCAGGATGCTCCCTCCCAAAAATCCTCGCTCCTGCGCTGGGTTGTTGTTGTTGTTGCTGTTGTTGTTGAAGTGGTTGCGAGTGACCGTGGCCGTGGCCTTGACCCCGTCTCATGGCATCTTGGCGGGCTTGCGTGCGAGCAGCGATTTCGCGGGCTTTTTGGCGCTCAAGGGCTCGGTCTTCATAAGAGGCTATGTCTTCGGCCGTGATGTTTAGGACTGTTAATGGGCGGCGGAGCATTTTGGCTGGTTTTCCCCCCCTCCTCTCTGATGGTTTTGGGTGGGTGAAGTAAGAGTAAGGTAGAGTTCAGTGGTTGGGTTGCTGTTTGTTTTTCCTTTACGGGGGATGGTCGGAATAGCTAGGAGGTGTAGATGTCTTTTCGGGGGGTATAGTTGTTAAATTCGTTGATTCGCTGGGTGAGTTTAAGTGTTGATGATCAGAGTGAGTGAGAAGTGAGTGGGCGCTGTTGTGCCGCAATGACGCCCTTGCGAACGGTTTGCGACGGCGATGTGATGTGGGGCGGGGCAGAATGTCGGTTGCGGCAAGGTATCGCAAAAAAGGTGCGTCGGAGTCACAAAGGGTATCAGATGCTGTTAAGAATGTTGAAGAAGAACAAAAAAAAATTGGGAACCCTGTGGTTGTCGTGAGATTGATCCTCGATGATGAAAGCTGATTGAAGCTCCCCGCGGGGAAACGCGTGTGGAATATTCCAGGGTTGAAGGCGCGTTGATTGTCTTCTGTTGGAAGGGTTACGGAGCGGACATAGAAGGGTTAGGGTTATGACAGAATCACACCGGATACGGTACCCCCGCCCTAGCCTCTCTCCCTTTACCTCACACGTATGCGACTTCACAGTGGTTAACATGAGATGGAAAACCTTGTGCATTCCTAGCCGTTCCTCTTATATCTGGGTATCAAGCGACCCTTAACCAGCTGCTAATGCATTGACGATGATAAAATGACTATAAAACACATCAAGAGAAGAAGAATAAACCGAATAAGGTAACCCGCTATGCAACGCAAAGACGCTTGCCAGATAATATGTATATCGTACGCATTCTCGTCTCAATGTATACTACGTATAGTTTGTTTGCCGAATTGCTCCTCAAATATTATCAATCGCGAATTCGAAAAAGCATGCTGACCCAAGCATCACAACCAAAACTCTTACCAGACAAGTGATGTGGAAAGTAGTCCGGACACGCTTACACCAAACCAGACGCAGTGAGTGTCCGGACTTTTGTTCACACCACCTGCCAGAGTAACAGGGTTTATAACTTAGTCAGCGCGACGAGAAGAAGCACCGCCAGTGCGTCTGCGGACTCTTCCACACGAGCTGGTGACATTGTTGATGGGCAGAACGTCCTGCACCTCCTTTGTTTCCTTGCAGAGCTCGGTGCCGGGCTTGGCGGCAAAGCCCAACTTGGCGCCCTTGGACCAGTCATTCTTATCGGTCTCGCCACCCTGGAACACAACAAACTGGGCCTTGAAGAAGATGTCTCCGTAAATGGCAAAGGGGAAGCCCTGGGCGCTCTGGAGGCCACCGTAGCACCACTTGGCCGTCGCAAAGTCATCGGTGTCGGCGGGAGCGTACTTGATGAGATCACCGGTGAGGCGAGCCTTGTAGGAGCCGATGTGGAGGATGAGGTCCGGGAGATCGGCGTTGCAGGGGAACACATAACCACCAAAGGAGTTGTCGCTGCGGGCCTTGGCGATCTGGGCGTAGTAAGCATCGACGATGGGCTGGGGGAGCATGAGGAGGGTGGTGCCGGTGTCGGCAATGGCGGCGTGGGGCATGGACTGGAAAACACCGGTCTTGTTGTTGGACTCGGTAAAGTTGGAGGCGGGAAGGGTGTAGCCGGTGGCCTCGAACTCCCAGAAACCGCGGGAAGAATCGACCTCGACGAAGCTGATGGGGCCGACGAACTCGGTAGGGTCGATGAAGCCAAAGTTGTAGTTGCCAGGCTCGGCCTTATTGAGATTGGCACTGAACAGCGGCATGGCTAGGTCCTCGATCGCGTTGCCGAAGAATGTCTTTTGCTTGCGGGGGTTGACCTGGTTGATGGAGTCAAAGGCGAGACCGACGAGACCGGAGGAGGCAGCGTCATTGGTGAAAGAGTTGGACACATGGGTGGCAGTCTCAACAGCCTGCTTTTCCACCTCGACGCCGCCAATGCTGACCTTGTCAAGGTAGACATTTCCGGACGAGCTGCTGCCGTCACCGTACGAGATCCTCCAAACATGACCGTCGACGCGCTCAGCAGTGGTACTCTCGGTCATGTTGTAGATCTTCTGGCCCTTGCGCTGCTTGGCAGGGGTCTCGGAGCTGAAGACCCAGAGATCGGAAGAGCCGGTGTCAAAGTTCATCATGACCGTCTGAGGCGGGGTACCGATCTGGACAGGGGCGAGATACTGAACATCGAATTGGACAGGCGTAGCATCAACCTCACCTGTAAGGGAGGTCAGTGAATGTGGATGGTCCTAGAACAATGAAATACGTACCCTGGTTACCAACAGTCTCGTTGGGGAAGAGGCCATTGTTCAAGGCGTGCAGGTTGCCAGGGACCTTGAGGCCCAGGTCGGCGAAAACGCGGATGAGGGCCTGGCGAAGGTGGTCGGGAAACTTCATGTTGTACTTTTCGTAGACCTTGGCGACATCTCTGATGCCCTTGCCCTTGACTTTGTGCTGGTATTTGTGGTTGAAAATCTGGGAAATCTTGAAACTGTGACCGCCATGTTTGCGGACCTTGAGGTCCTCGGCGCGAACCTGGATGACGTGAGGGTCACCAGCAACCAGACCAGCAGTTGAGAGAATGGAAGCCGCAACGGCGGCAACGATGGGGAACTTCATCGTGACAAGAAAGACGGAATAGGCGACGAATGTGTAAAACCGTAAAAAAGAGTGTGGCCGAGAAGGGCGACCGCGACGTTTGCGGCGGTTCTCGGGCTTTGTTGGTTAAAGGAGCGAAAGGTTCGACGACTAGTCGAAAGTGAAAAGAGAGTGAGGGAGGACGAGTCAGGCCGGTGTTTTCGTCAAGAGGAGACTGGCTGGTAGAAGAAAGGGAAAAAGAGGGAAGAAGAGAAGGTGATAAAGCAGTCGTGGAAACAGCGGGCCAGTGCGGACGTATCTTGGTCGAAAGAAAAGGAGGACCAGAAAAACGATCATCGGACTTGGCAAACACTCGTGTCGTCCCATGTTCATCCAGTCGTCCTCCGTTGTTCCTCTTGGTCCTCCCAGGGGCAACCAATCTTCTGGTGACGATCCTCAACCGATTGCGAGCTTGGCATCAACCAAGCAGAACACACACGACATGGAATCGCCGTTTACCAGCTGTGGAGTGTTTTGAAACCATGTCAACTGCCCGGCCTGGTGACCTTTTGTTTGCTCGTCCCCGGGCCTCCGCTTTTGATGAGTATCAACTTGGTATCCTCAGAAAAACACCCTATATCTGAGCTGCAATCCGACGGCATCCAGATAGCAAAGTGGCAGGCGGGCCTACCCATGGGCAGCGCGTTTCGGAAGCCAACATGCGGTTGAACATCGCAATTTTGAATCAGTGGACTGGCATCATTGGGGCTCCATAGCCAGAGGACCGCTCGCTTGAGGTTCCTCTGCTGCCGACTGGGCAAAAAAGACAACGATCAACGGTCTGAAAAGGGACGGGATGTGGGATGTACAGCAACACAGAAAACATATGCAGGGGGGAAAACAAATGCGAGGTGCAGAGAACAAAAAATCAAGGGATCGATGATTCGATGCCCCTGAAACAAGGGCTGCTGGGTACCACGTTACCTAGTGATGGGATCCAGCTAAAAATTGACCACCACCAACCAAGACGGGAGTGGCGTTGCCGACTTGCGGGGACGGCCTCGCGCCAAAAAGCCAAACGAGCCAACCACATCGCCCACCGACGACAGCCTGCCGCAGCGACCGTGGATCGGGTCCGGTAGTGCTGGGGTGCCACTATTCCCATCTCGGGAAGCCCACTGAAGTTCCGAAGCGAGGCCTGTCAACCTGAAACGGCGCTTCTGAGAGCTTAACGCAGACAAGCTCGAGGTCACCGTCTCTCATTCGCTGCGGCAAATGGCCCCAAGTTGTGATTATTCGACGTCGGCTTTCAAATGGTCGGATCTCGCTCTGTGTAAGATTCGTTTCAATGTTTCTAGCTCTCGTTGGTTGAGGCCTCCGACTTATAGGAAGCACAGGTTTGCTCTGTTTCCTGTTCGGTCGTATTTCCATCCAAACAATCCAGATTCATCCATCCAGACAAATGCGCGCAGTATGCAGTTTCTGGTAACACAAGGGCAATATCGGAAAGACCGAGTCATCTCGTCCAGTACCTCGGCATGAGCTGGGATGGAAAAGAAGCCAGATCAGGGGCGTCGCCTTGGTCATTTGTCAACTGAAATTGTGCACTTGGCAGATGGAAGGAATCGTTTCCGATGGAATAAGGACTATAAACAATACCGGTGGCCACTCTCGGTATAGTATCAAAAGATGGAGTTGGTAATGTTCTTGTCATTGCAGTTGTGGTCAATTCAATGTCGTCAACTCCGCAACCTTTGAGGCTGCAAATTGTTTTGTCATTCGGCACTTGTCGCAGCCAATGTGGGGCTCACGCTAGGAGACCACTGTACGCTTCTAGAGCTTCCCACAGAAAATGCTACCTTAGAGTGCGCTCTAATGCAGGTACAGGTTTTATTTCTTGTAACCACTAACCAGCGGCATGCATTCACCAACGCCACTGCCTTTTCAAATCGAAGGCAGCCAGCTGACGCACCCTTCGCTTTGGCTTGTCAAGTTGCTTACCAAATTGAAGGATATCCGAGCTTCTGGATGTTTCCTCGGACTTAACTGGGTTTAATCGCAAACTCGGAATAGCCACTCTGAAACGAGCAAATCTGTACTTCCTCTCCGCAAACTATCAACTTGAAATCACCCAACCCACCCCGCGATCCCACCCCCAGCGCAACTGATAGAAGAACCCGCCGTGAACTCAACCACATACCATACACCATCACTCAGAGCAAGGCTCACACAACGCCCTTCAAAATGTCCGAAATAGATCCCCTAGTCCTCTCCTACTCCCACCTGCACCACCTCCCCCAGCCCGCCTCAGCCCTCCACCTCCTTAAAAAGATCGCCTCCCTCGTGAAACCGCTCATGCGCGCCCGCGGCTGGCGCGTCCGCGAGCTAGGCGAGTTCTACCCTGAGCAGGACAACCTTTTAGGACTGAACATCAACCGCGGCGCCAAGATCCTTCTCCGTCTCCGCTACCCCTCCGACAAGTCCCTGTTCTTGCCCGTCGAACAAGTGACGGATACGATGCTGCACGAGCTAGCACATATCGTTCACGGCCCGCACGACGGCAAGTTTCATGCGCTGTGGAATCAGCTGAGGGATGAGCATGAGGGGCTGGCGATGAAGGGGTATACGGGGGAGGGGTTCTTGTCGGAGGGACGGCGGCTTGGTGGTTCCTCTCACAGAGGACGAATTCCAATGCATGAAGCTAGAAGGTTGGCGAGGGAGCAGGCGGAGAAGAGGAAGGTGCAAACAACACTAAGTGCTGGGTCGGGACAGAGGCTGGGAGGAGCGAGGCCGAGGCCGGGCGAGGATATAAGGAGGGTGATTGTAGATGCGGTGGAGAGGAGGAATAAGACTTTGAAGGGCTGTGGAGTTGGAGGGGGTGTTAAGGATACGGGCGATGAAGGGCTGGGCGAGCAAGAGATTCGCAGGATTGAGGAGCAGGCGACTAGGAATGGCTTTCGCTCCCAAGCCGAGGAGGATGAGGCGAATGAGGCGGCGATTGCGCAGGCGTTGTGGGAGCTGGTGCAGGAGGATGAGAAGAAGAAGTTTGGAAGTGGTTATGTTGAGCCGAGTAGGGAGTTTCCGGCTGGGAGTCAGGGGGCTTTCTTGCAGAATGAAGAGAAGGGCGGGGGGTCGGCAACGTCGTCTTCGTCTGCAAAACCACCACCGATCCCTTATCACACTAAACCAACGACTAGGCCTACTGTCTCTTCTCCTCCTCCACCATCCATTCCAGCAGAACCATCCAACGAACCCTCAACAGGCTGGGCCTGCAACATTTGCACACTCCACAACCCTGATACATTTCTCTGCTGCGACGCCTGCGGTACCGAACGCCCACCTCGAACTTCTATCACCACTGCCCCCAATCCCAAAAAGAAGACCGCGGGCACCAGTTCCAGTTCCAGTTCTAGATCCGCCGGAAAACGCCCAAGCAGCTCAGTAGTCGATCTGACCAAATCTCCACCTTCCATCCGTACCCGACCACCACAACCAAGCTCTCACACCCGAACGGGATCAAGGTCAGGATCAGGATCAGGGCCAAACAAAGACAAAGACAAAGCAAAATCCATCCTCCAAGCTCAAGCCGAAGCGGAAGCTGCCCGTCGTAAACTATTGACGGAGAAATGGCAGTGCTCCTTTTGCGGAAATAGGATGGAGAAGCAGTGGTGGACTTGTTCTACGTGCGGGAAGATGAAGGATAGTTCTAAGTGACTGGTCAGGGGTCGGCAGAGGTGATAATGGGTAACGATGTTATGAGTGAGGATATGCATTTGATGGCTTAGCAATGGATACAAATATGATGGCATGGGATAAATTGGGTGGCTTTGTTCTCTATGATACCCAGGGTTATTAGACTTTGGTTGGGATGATGGATCTAGTGATGATAAGTACAAGACGGGTACAACAAGGAAGCATTGTAAAATCCCATGCTTCGGTTCTTACGTCTTTTCCCCGCGAAGTATCTCATTTTATTAACCTCAATGCGCAACGCCAAACAGCAAATACCTGAAGCTGACACGAACTACACCAGCCGCCCTTTCACCAGTCTAACCTCTCTACCAGCAGACGACCTAAACACCTCTTCACCACAACATCTGTGCAACCACCCCTCCTCCAACCACCAACACCAGCATTAACGCAACCCGAGTTGACTGACCATAAGCAGCAATGGAATTGACAACACCATTGAGATCGTATACCTGTTTCATCCTTTAGCATATATCTGTAAAGTTCCCGCAGTCAGCAGTGGAGGGAACACATACACTAATCCTCAAATCCCCTCCACAGATTTCGCTCTTGTCGCCGTCACAAGCTAGGTTGCAATCGGCATCGGGGACCTTGGAGGAGAGAGAGAAGAGCTGGGTGGCACACCAGCATTCTCTGTTTGTACGGAACAGAGGTCATCGGTTAGCAATTCTTCCCCTTTCCAAGACCACCCCGTCCTTCTTATACTTCACTTCTTTCCATTCCTGCCCCCCTTTGTGTCCGAACTTTGCGGTTGCGACTCTGTGTCATAGAAAAAAGAGAGAGAAAACATCAAAATCTCACCTCGAATACTCCAACCCAGCAAACCGATACCCCTTCTTCCCCATCCCACTCTTACAAAACCCCAAACACTTTTCTACCGTCATCTCCCCGGGCAACACCTCATTGATCCCGCCATACAGCGCCCTGGTTCCGCTGCCCGTTCCCGAGAGAGTGGTGGTCTCGTTATAGCAACCTGCATATTTGTAGCCATCTGATCCGGCTGCTATTGTCGCTGCCGCTGGAGCTGGCAAGGTTGAAGTAGTCTGAGCTGCCACTAGGTTGGCACCCGATAGGATCGCAAGAAAAGATAAGAAGAGAGGGACTAAGTGATTGATGAAACACGTGCGGCGTACGCGGCTTGATGGCGACGAAAAAAAATACGGCGGCATGTTGACGTGCAGATAAGTGTAACACGAAACTGTGTGAGGGCGTCGCGCAGGGCGAAATATGTCGTGGACTCGTGATTGCTGTGCGTGGATGTGTGAATTCGTGAAATGGGCGATGACCAAAACTCCAATTGCGCAACGCAATGACGAGCCAGCAGTTGATAGGAAGGATGACAAATAAAATCACGAGAATGATAGATGGTCAGGGTTGTCTCCAATTAATTATCGCGTAAAGAAAGAAGAGAAAGCCAAGGGCAGGAAATACGACAAACACGAGGAAATCAAGACCTGTTTAAACCCAGGTTCTCCTTCCGACCATCTTGGGTCCAAACAACCAGCCGCAAAACTCCGAGATTCAACCAATCACCATTCTGATGACCCAAGATGATAACAACGGGGATACGCAGTAAGCTGTAGGGCTGGAATATTCGAATAATCCTTCCACGTTGAAGATAAGATGTAGAAGGTGAGTAGCTGAGAGCTGAAAACAGGGGTCCAACCATCCAAGTCATACGTAACAACCTTATCAACCGTGCCTTCACCATGCCTGATTGCAACGTTGATGCATCACCTTTATCCGCCTCTGCATATAATTATTGATAACATTTAATTATGAGCGTTCACAAGTTTCTACTATTTTATTTCACTCACAAACACCCACTCACTCACTCATCTCAATTCCTCGGACGTTTAGACAACTTCAGTCCATCATCTTGAAAGACGATTCAGAGGCTATATATTGACGGATAAAAAAAAACACAAACCTTGGGGGATTTGAATACCAGCAGTTTCCCGGCGGATTTACATCTACTACTTTTATTCTTGAAGCCTTACGCCCCTATGTATTCGACAATTGGAGACGAGCTGGTAAGCAGTCACTGTGCGTAGAATGACATCGTCCAATTAGTGTTCACATACAATCTGATTCTTGCAACGCTCCGCTGGCATGTGAAAAACACTCACCGCGCGGAACACTCTAGTCAAGAACTCCCGTATATCAAATAGTTCGTTCTTCAAATGGGTTTAGCATCAACAACACGCACTCAATGGGAAATGGTAGCTCCGCAAAAGTTCCAAGAGAAAGCATGTCACTTAATATTCGATTCTATCGTTCTTCTCATCGTTGGTACATTGGACTCCGTGGAAGCCCAAGTCGGGGTATGTCAATTAGCCGATACAAACTGACAAAACTGCCTAACTACCCCCTCAAGCTTGACTCGAAAAGTATCTTCCTCGTCCCCAGTTGAGTGCGATGCTCAACGAAGAACTCGAGCTCGCGTGGTCGAGCCCGACGCCCACACTCCTCGCAATCCATCATCTTTACGTCGTAAAAAGTCTCGGGGCTGGGAATTTCCACGCCGTCTGGGTCTCGTTATGGCCTGAAAATGCGTATCAGGATGGGTTTGAATTGGTCTTCTTAGGCGCCTGCTTCAGGTTCTCAGCGAGGAGATTGGCGAGGGTGTGATCCTCCTTGAGGGTCTTATAAGTCTACCGGACTCAGGTCCAGGGGGATCTCGTTGTGAACTATCCTACCCCACAAGACTTCGACAAGCTGCTTGAAGCAACTGCCTTCTCCTCCCTCGGCGTGACGTTCGCATGTTACTGGAAAGAAACGAGTCTGGTTTTCTTGTAATGGTCTCGAGTCCCCGGGAATATGCAGTGTGCGGGGCCGATGGTCTCGAGTGGCCCTTCGTAGTTGCTTAGTGTCATCGAATTGCTGACCAGACCTTGATGGGCTGAAAGGTAACCGGTGACCATAACTAGATCAACCGACATCTTCCAAATCTCTTGTCGGAGCTCGGGTGGTAGCATTGCAAAGAGGGAAAACCGCTCGTAGAGCTTTCCTTTTCTGGCCGAGTTAGCAATGCCGGACGGTTGATTTGTTCGAGTTAACCACCACAGGTCAGGCGATGGAGTAAGGGCCAGTGCCAGTGCCAGTGCCAGTGCCAGTGGGCACCAGTTTGAATCCTCACGCCAATTCTTACACTCATCCTCGGTCATAAGCATGAACTTCAGAGAGGCGACATCCTGACAAAGATAATGTCAATTCCAATCTCTCTGATAGAAGCAAAGAAAGTTGACAATATACGACTGATGATGATGAAGGTTGAGAGGGAACCAGAGCCACGATAGTCGTTGGACTGTGTGTTCTTGTTCCAATCCACCCAGTAACTATCCAACATTGTAGCTGATGTTCGTGAACTCAGACGGTGGCTTTGTTGGGTTCGGTGTCTGAAGCAGAGAAATGTAGCGGAGGTCCGCTAACGCCAACGCAATCTTAGCATCAACCTTATGTCCAGCAGCACCAGTAAGTTGAACATCCGCGAAGCAGTGCGGGATCATCGGGATCAAGGGCTTGTGTTATGAGACCATTTACGATCTGCGCCTCGTGATGTACATGATCCATAGGCAAGATGGGCGTTGTATGTGCCTTGTTATAGTCAGTGGTGGTCTCGCAATAGGTAGTGCACTGCTTCGCGGTGACCGTGTGCCATGCGACCATTCTCTCTGACTGGCAGAACGCTCCGAGCGATTCTCGGAGTGAAGACCGCTCTCGCCAGATTGCCCATAGCCTCTTTCCGTGGGGCGGGACTGATGCCCGTTTTGCGCGTTGATCTTAATGCGGGCCATGATTTGATTTAGTTGAAAAAAACAAATACCCTTCTTCAAAGTTTTTTTTCCTTGACATTGGCGATGCTAGGATTGTAGTTTTCTAACTAGTCGCGCGATCGAGAGTCCTATTCAAATCTGACATGATGCGGTTTTGTGAATCTGAAAGTTCATCAATGCTGATCTCGCTGTTCAACTTAGGCTTCCTCGGATTGGAATTGGTGCCAATGGGGGGTTCATGTGCAAAGCACATACTTAATGATGGGGACGGCGTTAATGTGCTTTCAGAAGACCCGGTTAGTCACATCGAGATTGACACTCAAACCGATGGGCTTGATGCCCTGGCTCAACACATGATCTCGCGGATCGTCTTGCAGAGGGTGCCTGGTGGCTGAAAGACAGGCTGGACGGGAGCGGTAACCGTGGCAATAGGAACATTTTGCGGGACTCTGTTTGAGTTGCTGTCGGTTAGGTGGTTGACCGAAGGGTGGAAAAGGTTGTTTTGTATGCCGTATTTCACCGCAGCGCCGTTGATAAGGTTGCCATGGAATTGCGTTTAAACCGTTGGCCAAGTCGTTGTCCATAGTACCCAGCAATGCATCTCCCAAACGCAGGTTCTGGTCATAGAACACTGCGCTGTCCAGAGAAAAGTTGTCAACCATGCCCAAGGGCATAGCAAAGCGCATGGCGCTCCCGTGCACCGTGTTAACATTTCCCTTGTATCCTTCGTTCGGACCGTTGAGGATCGTGGGGGATGTGTCTGACGGCGCCTTTGTCATGAAACCCTTCGAGTATCTCGAAAATCACTTCTCTCACGCTCTCGGAGCTCGTTGATCCAGGCGTTTAACCTGGGCTTTTGCCCATTTGCCGTTCATGTTAATACCCTCAGGGTGTCGCGCTTCTCCTCAGGAGTTAACCATGAGGTGAGGGGCAACACACATCCCGCCAATACCTTCACACCCTTTACTACTACCACGTAGATCTCAGTAATATGCGGGCGGCTCTGTCTGTAGCGCCCAAAACAATAGGCATAGGACTCAAATTGGGCGAGAGCATCGACTACCTCTCGTTCCGCAAGACTGACATGGGGACTAGAGGAATTTGGTTGTTCTCAGGTAATTGTTGCTCAATCACCTCTCTGGCCCGGGCCAACCTCAAAAGGCAGTTGCAGTTTGGGGCGGGTACCGGGGCAAAAGTGGCGAATGCCGGAGCAACGGGTGTGGGTGCTGTAGACGTGACAGTCTATGTACCTGGATCCTAGCAGGCCGACCGCGAGGGCAGTACCACAGATGCCGCCGCCGATGATAGCCACTTTAATCTGCTGTCGTTGGCTATCGGACAACCTGGTGGACGAAGAGCACGTCGGCGGTTGAGATGCGAGGGCGTCTATGCTGAATGATGCTACAGGTTTCTTGTTGGATGAAGTAAGCAAAGAATTGATGAAGAAACGAGTACAAGGACAGTCTATGGTCCAAGACACAGGAAAAGTCGGGATTCTTGTCGATTTGGTTGCGGTGAGCAAACTGGCATTGTTAGAGAGAGGTAACAGAGATAACCAGCCCTTCTTGAGAATTGTTCTCATTGGCTTATAAACAAGCCAAAGAGCCCCTTTCCTCACTATGAGAAACTGTTTCGAACCCCGGCGGCCATGTCCCGGTCTTCCTGTCTCGTATGGTGGGTGTACCGATCCGGGCTTGATGAATTATTGCTTCGGATACTCTGACTGCTGGGTGTTAGTAACGACGGGGGGAATGGTTTGGACTTGGGGTGCTCCGGGTGGTGCCATCGCCCGACCCAATTCGCTGGGCAGGTTGCACCAGTGAGCCACGCCCAATCACGACTGATCGTGTGTCGGACTTGGATTTCCTTGATTCATTCTGCTTCATTAAGCGACGAGGAACGGGGATCGTAGGTAGCACATCCTACTTCGGAGACCTGGTCCGAGATCTATTCGTTTAGGTTGTGGTCGGTCTTTTCGAAGTCTAAGGCAATGAAGATGGTGTCCTCCTGAGTGATGTTGAAATCTTTCAACCGATCGTATGTGGAAACTTCCGGCGCCGGGGGGGCATGTGGACTTCATGGTGGCTTGACGGCAGTCCGCGTTGAGCGAAGATATCAGACAGTGGCAGACGCGGAAGTGGGCTATCGAGGTACGACCGTGATCCGGAAGTATCTTCACAGACCAAGGAACTTTGTTCCTGACATATTCCAATGGAACGAGCTGCCAATAGACGAGGCGGCATTCCCCGCTCACATGTGGCAATTGTCTTGCTGGGGACCGGTCGGGTGTGCTCAGTGTTGGCCATAGCTGGAGACGGAGACAGCCGGTGCCATCTTAACCGAAGATGTCGGACAGTGCTTATCAGATTCGGGAATTGAGGAGGCTCATTGAGCTGGTCAAATCAATCGGCCACAACACGGTTAATTCTGCAGAATTACATTAGCTGACAATGGTCAAATGGCTGTTCACGGGAATCACTTACACCCAAACAACGACCTCACCAAGCATTGAGGTCCAGAGTTGAACCAGATGATCGGCCATGTACGTTCCAATCCCCCTGCAATCGCATGACCTGCATGGCGACGTCCTTTGATATCCTTGTCCTCTTCAGACACACAGCTTCTCACTGTAGGATCGAGTGTGAGCATGGTCCTTGCCCTGTGGCAACACCCAAGAGTGAAGTCAAGATGGGGAGGAAACAACTTCGCCATGCCAAGAAAAGATAGCCCAATTGATGTAGACTTGACAGATGCCGGACAGTGCTGATCAGAATTAGGAACTCCCAATCAGGAGGAGGCGAGCCCATGAGATGCAAGTAGGGCCAGACAGTTCCGGCACCACTCACAGATTCCGCAATACACAGGTGTCGGATTTGACACTGCGCCATTTGTTGCCGCCTGTCCTTGTGAATGGAGAATGGGAGGAAGTCGCATAAAGTCATCAAGCAGCCGGTTCAGCAGTTGCGTGATTCGACGCCGCTGCTTACTCGCCTCTGCCGTTCTGCCCAGGGCCACCACATAGCTCTCACTGGCTTCCTTCAGAGCAAAGAGGTCGGCGAGCTTTACGGGATAATCCTTCGGTGGTGAACGAGGCGGTCGGGGGCCGCGTTCTCCGACCAGCCGGTCTCGATGTTCCTCGTAGGTATTGAGGTTGCCGTCGAAGAAGAGAGTGGTCTCCAACCCGGTGAAGCGTAGATGAGCAGTGAGATCAAAGTCAGGCATATGGTCCCGGACATCTTGCTCAAAATTTGGAGAATTGGGCACGCGCAAAATTCCATCAGAAGGCTTGTCCAGGCCACGAACGTAATCGATCAGCTCGTCCGCATCCTTCAACCTTTGCACGTGCCTCACGAGCTCAGTCTCGAAGCACCCAGAATGCTCCTCTCCTTGGATGGCCTCTTCATCCATCTTCGTTGACCACATTAACCATCTCATCATGTGGAGACGCATTCGAAAGGCGTAGCAACCCTTGGCGTGCATGAAACAGCCAGAGCACAATGGTGTATCACGGAGGCTGGTGCCTTTCAGAATCATCTTGAGCATCTGTCTTCTCCCGTCCTCAGCACCCTCGGCCAAGCGAAACAGTGCTCGCACAGGTAAGGCGTCCAGAGAACTGCATTTGACGCATTTGGTCTTGAGGAGATCGAACTTAGGTTGATGGGTTGAGGATGGTGTTTCCGGAGGCAGGCTAGGTGGTGGTGTCAGGGGGGTCTCCCGTGATGAGGGTTTCCGTGGGGACGGTTTCCGTGAGGGGGGTTCCGCTGGGGTGGGCACAGAAGGCCCCATGATCGCTGTCACGAACAGTTATCATCCCCATCAAAGACAAGCAGAGGTGATGTCAAAAGGGTAAGGGAGAGACTGGGATGCTCGAGTGTGATTGTTCTCAAGCTTTGTGGCTCGAACATCTGGGGAAGTGAGGGGATAAACCGAGGAGAACTGACCTGGTGGATGATGCCACAATAAAAAGAATATGACAGAATGAAGAAGAAGAATATGACAGAATGAAGAAGAAAAATGAAGAGAAAAAGATATGATGAGACCAAAAGCTCTGAAGATGATTTGTAAGATGGAACTGTGATGAAGAAGAGAGCGGAGAAGACTAGGAGAGGAGAGAAGAGGGAAGTATAAGTAGTCGAGGGACGAGGAACTCTGGCAGAGGAGGGATTGTGTGAGAAAGGTGCAGTATCCCTTTCCCTCTGCTTAACTGTCTCTTGCCGCGTTGCGGTAATGGAAAGAATGCAAAAGTAGCAGCAAGCAAGAGAGAAACAGTCTGCCCCCTGCGGTTAAGCTGGCAGGAAGCTCTTTGAAATGGCAGAGCACCCACCAGTTGAGCTCTGCAGCACTAAACTGTTGGCAATGTTCTTTCCTCGCAAGGCTGAATGGTCGGGTAGATGATCCATAACGGAAGCCATGAGAGGATTCACCGTAAAGACTCGGGGAGCCACTCCAGTTTGAAGGATTGAAGGCCTCCGAAAACCAAGCATAGCGGAAGGACTCGTCAAACTTGGTCGGGTAAGTGCGAGACGTGCCGGAACCAAGCACTCGGAGCAGCGTAACGCACTGCAGAGCACCTTCGGGGTTGAGTCCAAACAGAAGATACCGCAGTATGCAACAATGTCTCTACCTGGCATCCGCAAGTTGCATACCTACCCAAGTCCCAATTGGACAAGTTTATACGGTTATGCTTCTTGACAACTGCCAGACCGAACCGACCAACATAGCGATGCGTTTTCTGCATCATCCGAGATTCCCATTTCCTAAGTCTCTGCGGTGTGAATTTCCGATTCACCACGTGGCTGTGAAAAGAAAGTACAGGCGCTGTTTCTAGCACGGATTGTTGCTATCTGACCAGGTCGTCAGACACTTGGGAGTGGAAGTTGTCGATGCAAGAAGATGTCACGGTGAGTATACGCAGAAGACGGAGTGAAGAAGAAGGGACGGAAGACAAAGAGAAGGTGAAGAGAGCAAGTGAACAAAGGGAGAAGGCGAAGAGGTGAGAGGGGAAGGAGACAACACGGTGACGAAGCCAACGCCCTTCCAGGGAGGCACTTGCCGGCCTGGATGAGATTGGAAGCCATGAGGCTGAGTGTTGGTGAGTGCTGTCCATCGATCTTGACTTGACACTTGTCAAGGTGGTATGCACAGATGGCAGGCAGCCTTAAGTACTCGGGCCCGGGTTTATGTGCGCCCTTTGAGGTCGTTACTGCCTTGACATTCAGACATTGTCCCTATTGGGATCAAAGGTTCGACCGAGCTAAGGCTGCTGGATCAGATTTCTGCCGCCAGGTAGGTACGCACCGGGTATTTCTTCTTGCCACAGCCTCGACTTAACCCAAGAATTGATCCGGATCGATTGAGCCTGTCGACAGCGACCAAGTTGATTCCACTAACATTGGGCGCAGGTGTATCTTGGCGCTTTTGTGAGGAACGAGTGTCCATGGATATGTTTTGGCAATACTGGGAAGTTCAGAGTCATGGTCAAACAACAGGCACGGCTGTTGCGTAGTACTGGCGATGTACCTCTTCACTTCTTCGTTTGAACTCAACTGTTCAGCCAAGAGCCGTCACTCGTGTTCCAGGTTGCGATATCTTTCTCACTGCTATACTGCTCGATCGCTCTTTGCTCCCTGTTGGCCTCCCCAGCTTCCAACCAACTTCATTGCTTTCTCTCCACCTCCCTCTAACCTCTCATCCTTTAATGCACCCGCAAGACACTTCCAGGGGTCCTTGCTACCTCCCCACTTGAGCAGGTTTTCCTTCAACCTCTCTCCGTTTTCTCTTTGTAGTGCTGCTCCGTCTTGTCCACCGTTGAACACGACATTCCATACCCTCTGAGCCAAGACACGGTCAAAGAGGTAACTGTAATATGTGCTGCCGTATCCGACCAAGTGGCCGAAAAAGCCCTGCCATGCCGTTCCTTGGGGGTCAGGCGGGCCGGTACTGTACTGTCTCTGAAGGCTGTGGAAGATTTCGGTGGAGTCAATGTGGCCTTGCAATGCCTTGGACGAGTGCAACTCCTGATCGAGCATGGCAAGGATGATTTGGTTTTCAGTGTCCAGCGCCTCGAAGCGACGGGCCTCGCGGATCTTGTTGTCGACCCACTCATACGGAAGGGGGTTGTCAGTCTCGTAGTGGCGTGCGAATAGGGCGAGAACAGACGGGTCAGCAGCAAAGTATTCCATCAATGTAGAAGGAAGCTCCGCGAGATCAGTGGCGCATCGGGTACCACTAACGTTCTGGAAGGAGGTACGGGCGAGGATGGAGTGAATAGCGTGACCCATCTCGTGGAAAAGAGTCTCAAGCTGAAAGAATGACAGGAGAGCGGGTCGGTTGTGGGATTGCTGGGGGAAGTCACACACAAGAGCAATGGTGGGAAGCTGCTTGATAGTACCGTCCTGGGAGCGAGAGTAGGCCATGCCATCATTGGCAGCAAACTCGGCAGACTCGAAGGAGGGAATCAAAACATTGGGGTTTTCGGCTTGGATATGGGCAGTTTCAGCAATCTCTTGGGGTGACAGCTCACGAGAGCAGCGAAGGGTAAAGTGGGCTGGGTTGGGCGATTTGAGAGGGCGGTAAAAGAGGTCGCAGTATAGAACAGCGACATGGCCTTCGACATCCGAGACAACATCTAACCGGCGCACGTCAGGATGCCAGGTCTCACCGGGCATGGGCTCGCGGGGGACGAAGCGAATACCGTAGAGGCGGGTGAATATCCTGGAGAGACCTTGCATGACGGTGCCGAGGGAAAAGTAAGCGGACAGGTCTTCACGCTTCTGCCGGGACTTGATGGCCTGACGGATGGACTCAGCGTAGAAGTCCTTGTCCCAGGGTTCGAGGGTTGCATCGTCACCCTTGTGCGCCCTCTTGGCTGCTGTGAGATCGACCACCTCCTGTTGAGCTTGAGGTCTGGTGTTTTCGGACAAAGCTTGGAGAAATTGTCTCACAGACTCGGGGGTGCTGGCCATCATACGGTCATGGAGCACGAGGTGGCCATAACTCTCGAAGCCCGAGAGCTTGGCCGACTCACCACGCAACAACATGAGCTCCTCCAACGTATGGACAGTCCTGCGGGAAGCGGTGCGAGAAGCCATAAATAGTTGGTATCGGGTGTGGTCATCGCGTACAGTACGGAGTGCTATTGAGGCCTGGGGACTCAGAGTTTGGACGTACACTTTGCCCATAGAAGTCATCCTCTTGACCTCCACGGGATCCATGCCCATCATCCTGGACTTTTCAACAGTGCTGTATGGGATCTTGGGTTCCATGTGCTGGATAAAGTTGGTTCCAGTCTGGCTGATTGCCGACGACAGTTGGACAAACTTGTCCCGAGCGTCCTTGGGCAAGTGAACGGCGGATTTGGCGAAGTCGAGTTTGAGGACCTCGGCCACCATCATCTCCTCCTCAGACCAGGTGGAGCTAACATCCGGGTTGTCCATTGCCTTGACCAACTGGTCGTACAAGCCCGTCATGGTGTTGAGCTGGTTCATGTACTCGTACATCATGTCCCAGGCTACCGAGGCGGTCCTCTGGATGGCCTGGTCAGGGTGGGTGACGCGCACAAAGTCGGCCATGTCCAAGACGCGACAGAGGATATCACTCAGGCGATCGAGATGGCGGACAACGGCGCGGTATTCGTCGAGAGATTGGGCATTGAGGACCTTGTCGACCAGGGCGCGAGCCTTTCCCAAGCTCACCTGGGCAAAGTCGAGGAAGCCATGGGGGCTGGTGAGATATGCGTTGCGGAAGAGGCCGACGTTTCGGCCGTGTTTGTCACCGGAGAACTGCTTCCATGTTTCAGGCGAGTCGAAGATGGATCGTAGAAGGGAGTCATCGTGTTTTGCGCCGCCATTCTCGTGGGTGACGGGGGTGGTGCCCGTCAAGGTCTTGGGAGCTTGCGCAGTAAAGCCTGTGAATCGTCGTCGTTGCTGTCTAAGCAGAGGAGAGGGAGTGCGTCGGAGAAGGCAGTTGGAGCAGACCCAGAGCCGGGGCCTGCTGGCTTTAACAAGAGGTTGTATCATGGTGTTGAGATGGTTTGGAACTTGGAGGAGGAAGAGGAGCAGATTGTTACAGTCGCTGGGTCGGTATCGGGTTGTGGATGGCGGGGTGACCACAACTACTAGTGTCGTCTAGGAGGCGAGCATGTGCCGCAGTTGTTCTGTCGTGAATACTAGAGTAGATCTAGAGGTCGGAATATGGTGGTGTTATAATTGGTGAAGTGAAAAGAAGTAGTTAAGATAGAACATGAGACAGAAGAAGCATTTGTGCCTACCACGTTCACGATGGGATGGAATTAATTCAATGCCAAGTTCCAGTTGTGGAAAGCAAAGCAAGCTCGCAAGGTGCCTTTTAGTGGTTATCGGTACGTACTCTTGGTACTCCAATTGACTGAACGGTACTGTAAAAGTACATACGTAACGGTCACCCCGCCAAGAGATGATCCCCCCCAGTCTGCTACGGGAACCACCCCACCACGCCCACAAAGCCGCGACCGCAGCGACCAGGGGCAGAAAAAGCAGGAAACAAAGTCCCGAGTTCCCGGAATTTACCGTAACAATACGGGTACCGCAGACTACGCAGCTGTACCTTGACAAGCTTGAATTGGACTTTTTGCGCCTGGACTTTGAATGGACTGTGCAGTTGACATCCGACCGATTGATTGATTATCCTCCAACTGCCCTCATCCCAAACTCTCTTCGCCAGCTCTACCTACCCMCCTCTCCCCCCCCCCCCTCCCCACCCCCTCGTCGACTCCATCACCCCGACGCCGTCTCTCTTCCTTAGGTCAATTGGGTTGGATATGGCTGCCAGACTTGCTTTCCAGCGGGTGAGCTGACCTTTCTTTTTTTCCCTATGCGACTCCAATGTCTCTCTGCATCACATGTGCTGCGTCATAAGGTAAACATTGGACATTGGATACGGACTCAAGCTAACTTGACTTTGACCAACAACAGCGCGCCGCCCGGGCTACCGCCGCCGCCCTCGTCGGCTCCTTTGCCCTCATTCCCACGGTCGCCTTCGCGGAAGCAACCGAGAGCCGTGCCTCTGTACGTGTTGAGCCCGATGCCGTCCTCCATATTCGCGCTCGCTAACCGACGTCATATCTCTGCCGAAACAGGCCAGAAAGCCCATCTACGACGATGACTTCGACGCTGTGCCATCCACCCCTTCCTTCACCACCGCCGAGACCACAAAAGACGTCAGCTCCCCTGCTGCTGCCACCCTAAACGCTCCCGTCACCACCAAGTCTTCGGCCAGGTCCGGTGAGAAGACCTTCACGGATAGCCTCATCGACGTCCTCGCCAGCACCAACACCCCCCGCGGCCCTACCCCTACCGACCGTCTGGCCGCCCAGATCCGCCGCGCCCGCCTCTTCCTCTACAAACAAGCCTGCGTTGCCGAGGACGCCGTCAACGCCGGCATGTCTCGCGCCTTTGACCTCGAGCACTCCTTCACCTCCACCATCGCCGGCCTTGCCCCTCCCCGCGAGAGCGGCGAGCGCCTCATGCCGGGCCTCATCTACGTTCTCGTTTCAGGTATGGCCGGTAGCATCGTTGCGCGCAACCGCGGCGTTGTCCTCCGCGGCGCTACCCCTCTCGCCTTCGGTCTCGGCGCCGCCTGGGTTGTCCTCCCCGTCACCATGAACAACGTCAGCGCGCTTGCGTGGAAGTACGAGCAAAAGTTCCCCGCCGTAGCGGACGCGCATATCAGGACCCGCGAGGGCATCGAGAAGGGTATCTACATGGCCAAGGTGCACGCCGAGATTGCGCAGCACAAGGTCGATGAGGCGGTTACCAGCGTGAGGGAGACGGTTGAGGGCTGGGTTCGCAAGGGTAAATAAATCATTGCAGCATTATCACTTATAGAGACATGGGAACCATGGAACCTGGACGATGATGGTTGTGAAAAAAGAGAACGAAAAGCGGGCACCAGGCACATGGGGCTGTGACCTGCGCGTGTGTGTGTACATGTGTTAGGTATAGCGGGGCAATGCCGAGTGAAAGCGGAAAATAGAGATCGTGTTAAGCTTCATGCGTGAGGGGAGTCTCTCTGCCATGTATATTGTACGATATTACATCACTTTGTCAGTGGAAAGGGTCAAGCTGAATGGTATAATATCCTCTTCACAATTGATGTTTATTTTGTTAGCGTCACTCAGGGGCTGTCTCACAGGCTTGGCACGTGTTCCGCTTTGGGAAATTATTGACTCCTGCATGTCAGCAGCTGAAGGATAAGTTTGACTTCGGTCTTCTCTCACCATCTCATCACCATTCGACAATCAACCTGACGAGTTTTCAGGGTCCGGTTTGCGACAGGCTCATCAAAGTATTGCTCTCGGTATCTAGACACACGCTTGCTATCCGGTCCAGAACGCCCAATGAGGCGCAGTCTCCTGCAACAACGGAACCAACGACATCAAAGTGGCTCAAACCAGCGACTATACGACCTCCATTTTGTCTGCCTAAAATAAGGGGGTATATATGGAGTCATAACTTCGTCAAAAAGCCCTCATTCATCGCTCTTTCTCCAGATTATCAGCTCCTCAGACCGGTCTTTCTCCTCTGTCACTCAATTCATCCATCCATCTCACTCAACCTCGACACAAATGAAGTGAACAACCAACTCACCAACCACACGAATCGACCGACCAAAGTGGTCACACAACCACCACCATCATGGCTCCCATAGCCAGCGAACCCCGCCAAGTCCGGGTGGTCCTAAACCTCCCCAAGCGCAAAGCTCTCTACACACTTGTCGTCGAAATTACAGATTGGATGCGATCCCAGCTCATCCTCAAGAACTCCAACCAGCGGAACCAGCGGAACCAGCAGAACCAAGCCAAAAACTACACCTCCCGGCAACCCAACACCTCCGGCGGCGGCGGCCCATCATCATCAACATCCCTCATCGATGAGCTGGGCCAAAGTGGTCCCCCGTTACCCATCCGACCCAGCTCCGGCGGACCGCGCTCTCACCCCGGCGTCGGCTGCAGTAGTGATAGAATCGCCCCCATCCGCTCCGCCGCCCTATCCCACTTCGACGCCTGGCGCTCTTCTTTGCTGCAATCCCTCAAAGACCTCCTCACCCCCGCCGACTCCACGCAAGAAATCGACGCCCGACGGCAGCGCTCTGAACGACTTGCCCAGCTCAAATTAGACTCCCCGGCGCCCGGGGAGAACTTAATTGATTTCGGCGATCTTCTCTGTCCGGTAGCTGTGGAGGACGGGAAAGCCAAAGCGCTGAAGCAGAGGCAGAAGGAGGTAGCTGCCTTGCAAAGCAGATACCATGCGATACCGACGAGGTTGTTGACCGTGAGTCAGGAGGATAGGGAGGAGACAGTCGTTTGTCTTTTGCTACTCCTGCTGTCAACGGGCAAGTATATGGCGGAGTCGAGGACTTTCTTGGTTTACTTGTGTTCAGCGCTGGAAATACCGCTTGCCTTCCTAAATGCGCAAGAAGCGGAAGTAGCAACTTCCCTAGTCTCGTCCTCGAAAAGTCCTGAAGCCCAGCAGCAAATTTCAGCAGCCAAAGAAGCCGAAGAGCGCAAAAAGGCCAACCAGACCGGCCGACTATGGAAAGTTGGCCTTGCCAGCGTCGCGGGAGCAGCGATCATTGGAGTTACGGGCGGCCTTGCCGCTCCCGCCGTGGCGGGGGTGATTGGCGGGTTGATGGGTAGTGTAGGCTTGGGAGGCGTGGCCAGTTTTCTGGGTGTGTTTTGGATGAATGGTGCGCTGGTGGGCACGTTGTTTGGTGCTCTCGGCGCACAAATGACGGGGGAGATTGTGGATCAGTATGCAAGGGAAGTCGAAGATTTTGCCTTTCTGCCGTTGTCTGGTGGTTCAAACCAAGAGAGGTTGAGGCTAACGATCGGAATCAACGGGTGGTTAACCGAGTCGCTTTCTTCGTTGACTGCTCCCTGGTCCGCGCTGGACGCGAGGTCGTCGAACCTGTTCGCGCTGCGATATGAGGTCGCGGTCATGTTGAATCTGGGAAATGCTTTGAGGGCCATGGTCACGAGCGCGGCGTGGACGTATATCAAGGTCGAGCTGCTGAAGCGCACGGTTTTGGCAACGCTGTGGTCAGCTTTATGGCCGATTTCGTTGCTGTCGATGGCTAGCGCGCTGGATAACCCGTTTAGTTTGGCGAAGAACCGGTCGGAGAAGGCGGGCAAAATATTGGCGGATGCGCTGATTAATCGAGTCCAGGGTGAACGGCCGGTGACGCTGATCGGGTATTCTCTGGGTGCAAGGGTTATTTACTCTTGCTTGCGCACGCTGGCGGAGCGGAGGGCGTTTGGACTTGTTGATGAGGTGATCCTCATCGGTGCACCGGTGCCGAGCGATAGGGATGCGTGGGAGATGATGAGGAGCGTGGTCAGTGGTAAGCTGTGGAATGTGTGCTCGGGGAATGATTACCTCCTGGGCTTCATTTATCGGACTAGTTCCATTCAGTTGGGCGTGGCGGGACTGCAGGAGATTAAGGGCATTGAGGGTGTTGAGAATCTTGATTTGACGGGGACGGTCAAGGGACATATGCGTTATCCGGATATCTTGGGCAAGATTCTGGAAAAGTGTGGTGTTGAGATTAAGGAAGGATTTGGAGGCGAGATTGAAGTTGAGCAGGATTTGACGAGGGAGGAGGAGATCGTGCTTGCGGATATGGAGGCTCAAGGAAAGATTCCTGCCCCTGCTACGAAGAAAGGCAATCAAGCTGGCGGGCTGATTGACTTTGGGGAAGACGAGGAGCAGCAACATCATGATCCGCCGCCAAAGTATGCGGTAATGGATCCGCATGCTGCTTCGTCGAGGCCGGTGATGAAGCAACAACAGCAACAAGCATCGCCGCAACCACCGAGACCCCAACCTCAACGGAATACCCTCGCTAAACCTACCTCGTCACTTCAAGCTAGCAGCAACAACCCCCTGGGTAATTCTCGCTCGTCATCATCTGAACCCGCGGACGACGACTTCAGCCAGTTCCTCTCTGACCCATCCAGCACGTCCAAGCCAATTCCCACCCGTATCTCATCAAATATCTCTTCCGCCCAGGGGCAGAGACCACAACAACCACTCCATTACTCAACATCCACATCCACATCTTCTGCTCTCTCCGACCTAGCAGCTCTGTCACTCTCCGCCCCTCAACAATCCATCTCTACTACCAACGCGGCTGCTACCCGCTCCCAGTCATCGCAACCCTCGCAACCCTCAAAACCAACAACACCCACCTCAACATCAAAGATGAACCCCCATCTCCTCGCCACCCTCCTCCTTCCTTCAGACCAAACGCAAAAACCCCTCGGCCGATCCACCACCACTTCCACCGGCTCCGACTTTTCTACCGTCCGCGACGTGCCGGCAATTCATCGCGCCAACACTGCCCCTATCAAGCAGGCTATTCCGCGAGATATCCCCCTTGTCAGCAGCAACAGCAGGCCGTCGCCACCTGTGCAGTCCAAGTCTGAGCCCGTACAGAGTAAAACTGGGGAGGATGACAATAGTGATGATGAGACGGGTGGGTATGGAATCAAGATGGTGGATAATGATGAACGCGATGGGGGAGAACTGGAGTGGGTGGACCCGATTCCTATGGAGGAGGTGGAGGAGGGTGGTCAAAGTGGTCACGGTGGTGGTGGTGGGTATGGGGGTTGGAGGTAGAGGAGGAATTCAGGATGCGGAGGAGAAAGAAAAACAGGGGTGGTTGTTTGGGTTGAATGTTGAAAGTTAAGGAAACCTTATGTGGTTTGAATCTATGAGGAAAAGGGAAACTAAATCAGAAGAAGGGGGGGGGGCAAGGGATGAACAGACTGGGAGGCAAAAGGAAACATAGTGCACTGGGTTTATACGACGGTTTCTTAACTTAGTAGTAATGGTATTTCATTTAAGCTCATGAACTTCATACCACTCTGGTTCTGTAACAGTGACGAATTACATTCAATCGCAAGCCGCGAGCGAGAGTCGTGAACACATTTTCCATATTCGCAATGAAGTTTCATGATGAGTTAAGACTCTTCGAACACCTGGTTTGACTTCCGAAAATCGATCAACTGATGTTAACCGTTGGCTTTTGGCCATTTTCTATGTGAACTTAAGCAAATGACAAATACACTTCTGTTTTAAAACATTTTCTATTTCTCGGCGGGATGACGCTTTCCATTCGTTTCCGGTAGTGAGACAGACGCCTACTAAGTCGTCGATGCTCAGTCCAAACCGTTCAGCATAGGTGCTTCAAATGCGGAGAGCGGAGAGAGAAAATAGAAAGAAAGACAAAAAAATAACCAAAACTTAGAACACTTAAAACTCCCATATTTTCCCTAGGTACTAAAAACTATCAAAGGCGCCTTTTTGAGACGATGGACGCAGTGCAAAACCACACACCAACAAAACTGCAGGTATCGTCTCTATCTATACCATAATATTTCGACAAGACAAAGCAAACATTTACTTTCCTTCCTTACTCAAGACATTGAAGGAACAGTTCACTCGTCATCATCATCCTCCTCATCCTCCTCTTCATCATCTTCCTCTTCATCATCATCCTCCTCATCGCCCTCAGCAAGATCATCATGATCCTCCTCGTCGCTGTCCTCCTCATCCTCAGCCTGCTTCCCCAACCTCTCCTCCTCCTCCTCCTCTTTCCTCTTCTTCTCATCCTCCTTCCTCGCCTCCTCCATCATCTTCCTTTTCTCCGCCCTCAACTTCCTCTGGCCCACCACAAACGCGCCCAGCGGCGTCTTCTCCCACTCAAAGTCCCTCAGGAACGCCTCGACCTGGGTGCGATCGTTGGGCGCAAACTCGACGCGGTTGCGCTTGTCCTCGATGAACCTGGCGTTGGCCTCAATTTTTTGGACGAGAAGAGCAAGCTGCGCGCCGATCTTGCCGTTCTTGTTTCCCGAGGACTTCTTGCGAGAGTCCTTGAGCCAACGCTTCAAAGCGACGACGACGGGCAAGGAAAACTCGGGGAAGGCGATGTTGCGCGACCAGAGGACGAAGTACTCGGCCAGCAACTCGGTGACTTGCTCGCCGAGGCCGTCCTGGTAGACGCGCGTGCGCAGGTAAGATTTGGGTGCCTTGTAGGCGGTGGCGAAGTCGAGCGGTTTGAGAGTGGAGGACTTGGGGGGCTTCTTCATCTCGGCGGAGTTGAGGACCTCGAGCAGGATGGAGGCCAGGGGGATGTAGGTGTCGGTGGCACGCGAGAGGCGCAGGAGCGAGCGGATGAGCTGGAAGCGCAGAGGGAAGTAGAGAGCCGTGGGGATAAGGCGCATCGCGCCGAGGGTGACTTGTACCAGGGGGTAGATGAGGAGCTTGAGCTGGGACTCCTTGCCGGCTTCGGCTTCCTTGAGCGGCGAGCAGTGCTCGGCGAGCACGCACGACCAGAAGTCGAGCGAGTGCACGTACTGCCAGTTGTAGACGTTGCGGAAGGCGTTGTTCTTGTTGTTGACGATGGAGTTGCGCAGGTGGATGGCCAGCTGACGGATGAAGCCGAAGGCGGTGGTGTAGCCGAGGGTCTGGTCGAGACCCCAGAGCTCGGCGGCCGAGTTCTTCATGATGTTGATGCCCGCCACCGTGTTGACGTTGGTCAGCCGGCAGCCCTGCACGAGTCCCTGGTAGACGGCCTTGAGGACCGTCTCGCGCACGCCCTTGTCCGAGATCACCATCAGGCGCCGGACGACCAGGAAGGCTGTTATCCTGGTGGCCTCGGTGCTGGCGGACTGCGACCAGAAGGCGACGACGGTCTTGATCAAGACCTTGAGAAGCTTTCTGAAGGAGAGGAGGTAAGGGAGAAGGGGCTCGAGAGCGGAGATTGTGAGTTTGAGGGTGGGCTCGTCAGAAAGGGTGCCGAGGAGGTGGATGATGGATGCGGCATAGTTCTTGACGAGCTGGGACAGGATCCTGAACTTCTTGGTATCCGTGTTGACGTAGGTCTTGCCGGAGGCAGACTCCTTGACAGGAACGTGGTGTGTGAGAACCTCGGGTATGTGCTTAAGGGCGAGAACCAAAATGTCGTTGAAGGCATCGGGGTTGTTGATGGTGTATCGTTGGGGCTTCTCGTCGTCGTCCTCGTTCAGGTGGGCGGCGCAACGGAAGGCTATTACTACCTGGCGAGCGGCTCTAAGTGACTTTGTTTCCTCGATCTGCGCCTTCCACTTGGCAATCATCTTCTGGGTGAGTTCGGAGCCGTTCTCGTCGTCGGCAGCCTTGGTGTCCTTCTTTTGCTTCTTCTTCTTGGGCTCCTCGCCCTCGCCTTCGCTCCCGCTGAGCTCGTCAATCTCGGAAAATTCTGCGTTTTCGTCGAACTCGAGGGCCTCTGGGTCGTTCTCCTTCAAGAACTTGTAGAATTCGGGATCCTTCTCGGCGAGAGAGGCCATGGCCTCCTTGGTCATACCGGTAGGGGCGGTGTCATCTACGACCTCGTCATCCTCTTCGTCGTCGCTAACCTCATCGTGGGAAATATCGTCGTCGGAGAAGTCGACGTCGCTGCCCTCTTCCTGTGATTGCTCCTCCTCCTCGGCGTCGGACTCTTCCTCGTCGCGTTTCCTCTTGCCCAGCTTGCCGGCGGCATCCTTGGTCTTCTTGTCGAGAATCTCGAAGCCGCCCTGGAAGAAGTCGTCTACGGTCATTTCGCCGGCGGCGGCGGTACCGAGGTTCTTCTTGACGTGGACAGGCTTCTTTCCGCCATCGGGGCCCTTGATGAAGGCGTCATCTTGGGACTTCTTGGCCTGCTTCTTCTGCTTGATCTGTTCTTTTTGCTTGATCTTCTGAACGACCTTTCTGCGTTCTAGAACACCTTTCAGGTGCTTCTTTTCGAACTTTTTCGTTTGTTTGACGTTTTTGACCATGGTGGGCGACTGGCTGGGTGGTGTGATATGTCCAGTCCAGTCTGGTCGGATGGGCGTGATGTTTTTTTAGTGAAGAGAACCTGGGAGTGGAAGTGGAAGCTAATTCCGCTACCAAACTAACCCGTGCTCTCTGCTCTTGCCGTCGCGGTCCTCCCAAACTTTTTTCTCCTCCTAGATTCCGGGGTTTTTATCGGCTGCTCTTATCGGTGGAGGCGCTAGCCTTGTCGGGTACTAGCGCCGTCCCTGGCGGGGCACTCCTGTCACTGTGCGGATCCACTCTTGACCGGCGCATGCAGCTTGTCTTGGAACGTCCTCGCAACTCTCCATCCACTGGACCTTCAGTGCTTCGCCCGCAAGGTACTCGTCACATCTTCAAGTTGATTTCATGATGAAGAGTCCAACAAGAGCAACATCACTTCACAACCTCAAGCCTCCAACATGATATCCCGCCAGCCATATGCGCCTACGCCGCACAGCTATGTTCCCAACACTGCACTCTCAGCTACGATAAACCTGGACGAGGTAAACAAAACCCCACTTGGGTACCTTGTCGTGTTATTCTCCAATTACTGACAACATGATGCCATTCCCACTTTAACAGGAAGTGAAGCTCGCCGATACCCGCGCTGAGCGTGACCTCCAGGACTCATTGGCTGAGATATTCAGTATAATTGTCACTCTGGATGAGCTGGAAAAGGCATTCCTAAAAGATGCCATTCCCGAGGCCGATTATACTGAGATCTGTGAGAGATCGCTGAAGCAGTACAAGTCGCTTGTCGCCGATGAGACTGTCGCCAAGGCATTCGTCGGCTTGGAGGAGTTCAAGGCCAAGTGGGATGTACGTTCATAATCGAAGTCACTTCACTGTTTTATGAGTCTGACTCACTTACACACCTCTCCATAGCTCGAGGTTCCCCGCGCAACCGAACGCATCCGCGTTGGCATGCCCTCAACAGCTGTCAACGCCTCCTCCGGTCCAGCACCCGCAACCGTTGCCGCCTCTGGAGGCACAAGCGGCACTCTTATTCTCGAAGCCACTCAGGACTTCATCACCTTCCTCGATGCCTTGCGTCTCGGTCTCTTGGCAAAGGATCAGCTGCACCCTCTCCTAACAGACGTGATCCAGTCGGTGAACAAGGTGACGGACAGGGACTTTGACAATAGGGGCAAGATCGTGCAGTGGCTGATCACCCTCAACCAGATGAAGGCAACGGAAGAGCTGAGCGAGGAGCAAGCTAGGGAGTTGGAGCTGGATATCAACTCGGCGTATCAGGGCTTCAAGAGCACACTTACGTAGAGCCAGTCGTGTTATAGGATTTTGACGGGTAGTAGTGAGCATCACTACACCAAGAACGTCCAAAAGCTAGGATAAACAAACTCCTCCTCAAAGATCCTCCTCACCTGCTCCAACACGAACCTTTCCACCTTACCCACGTTCTTCAAGCTCTGCTTACCACTTTCCCTCTGTCCAATCTCGCTCTCAACGCGGATCTCCTGCAACAGCCCACCCATCTTCGTCTTCGCTCCATCGCTACCTCCTCCTATCCCAGAACCATTCCCGCTTCCAGCAGCCTTGTTCTCCTCCCCACCCACAGCAGCCACCGCATCTTCAGGGCTCAAAAAGCAAAAGTGCACTCTCTTCCTGATATTCGCCACAACCCCTACGCCATCGAACGTCAATCCCGTAATGCTCAGCCGCACCGGAATCCCCACAAAGCTGGGCATGGGGTAATCGAGCAAGATATCAGCCGTCAGCAACAGCTTCACGTCGCCAGCGTATTTGATGCGGAACACAGCTTGGATGTCTTCCACTCTTGGTTCCCGAAACCGCTGCTTTTCCTCCTCTTCCTCTTCCTCCTCTTCATCTTCCTCAACCTCCAGCTGTTGGGCCGGATCTCTATCATGCATCCCATCCAAGAACCCGTCATCATCATCCAAAATCGCCGACCCCGCATGATTATTACTCGACGACGGTCCAGCAGAGTTAGGCGCCAATGTAGAAACACTATGCTTCTCCCTCAGCCCTTGCTTAGGAATCTGTAGTCTCGGTCCGCTCATCAGTGAAGCAGCAGAAGCAACCGCCCCCCTTCCACCAATCCCCAATCCCACCGCCGCCGATGGTGATGGCGAAGAAGACGGTGGCGAAATAGCCGAAAACCCTTGTCTCTCCGCCGGCGCAACAGGGCTATAATCCCCCACCGAATTCGAGCTTTGCGAAGAAGGATTCCTCTTGTGTCTCGGACCCGTAGGGAAAGCTAGCACAGGAGCAGTCGGTGGGTATCCCATGCCTCCCATGCCCGCCATGCCCATTCCGCGACCGATGCCGCCCACGCCTCCGGCGGTTCCCAGAGCGCCTAACGGGGTGCTGGTGCCGGTGAGGGGACTGGGTCCCGGGGCATTTTTGCCAGTTCCGACTCCGGGGAAGTGGAGCCGGAGGTTGGGCGTGGATGAGCTGTGCAGGCCTTGGTTTGCTGCTGCTGTTGCTCCCCCTCCTACTCCTCGTCCTGGTAGGATGTTATTTTGTTGTTGTTGGTCTGTTATCCATGAGGGACCACGTTGGTGGGCGGCGCCGGCTACGGCTGCCAGAGGCGTTTGGGTTCCCGAAAGGCCGGCGGTGAATTGTGAGGTGAAGTAGTGCAGGTTGAGGTTGGAGGTGCCGCCGGGGATTCCAGGGGTGGAGACGCCGAGGAAGGGAGAGCCTAGGTCGGCGTGGTGGTGGTTGGTGCCGTGGGCGGGACCTCCGAGGCCTGTTGTGTTTGTTGGGTCCCGGTAGTATCTGCCATCTCGATCCAGGCTTTGTGAACTGTTGTTGCCGCTGCCGTTATAGTGTGGGTTCAGGTGCGGTGGGAGGTAGGCTACTCTGCCCGAGTTCGGGCCGCTTCCGTTTCTACTTCCGGTACTGCTGTTGACTGTGAGTCTTCGCCGTGGTTCTGAGGCAGAGGCACCTCTCAGCCTGCCGTATTGCTCGGCTGGGTCGTCGAGGTATTCTCCTTCATTCTCATACGCGATATCTTCTTCCGAGTCTGACTCCTCTGATGAATCTATTCCGGGTTGCTCTTCGTAAAAGTCGGGGAGGGGGTCGGTGATATCCTTGAGCTCGATCTCGGGAGGGATGGAGCCAAACTCAAAGTCGTGGACGGTGACGGACTTAATGAAACGCGGTAGAGGGACGGACTGGAATTTGTTGTGGATGAAATCGCGGATTTGGTGGGCGAGCTCTTGGCCGTCGGGGCCGCCGGTGACGGTTTCCCAGTTGAGGTCGATTGACATGAGGGAGTGAGGTGAGAAGGGTTGTGGTTGTGGTAGACGTCAACTGCCTTTGAAGACGACTTGAAATGAGGTTTCGAGGTTGATGTTAAAGTTAAGGGTTCAGAGAGGAGACATGGGACTGTTCAGGCACTGTACGGAGTTCATGTCGCGTCACTGAGCGCAAACAGCGGATGAGAACTTGGAGCTGTTCACCGTGGATTGTCTTCACAATGCTAGAACTAGAAATTGTAGTAACAATCCAACCCGATAATCAGTCTATAATACCTTAAACTCCGCACCCTCCTTCAACAATCCGACTCTCAAGTTTCAAATGTGAAGGCACGATGAGTTATCTTAATGACATCTTGGAAGTATGGAAGGAGGGATGGAAGAGAGACTTAGTCGGAGTACCGTTTGCGACATGGGCGCATACTGTATGAAGAATGCATTGTGATCAGAAATTGGAAAGCACACTTCCCACCTCAACTGTTTCACGTTAACAAGATCATCATATCAGACACCTTAAACAATTGACTCACAAGGTGATATTGAAATCCAATATGAGAGGACATATCAGATCACTCTATTGTCCGCCAACTGAGGGGTGAACGAGGCGAGAATAACCCTAACCCGAGCTGCTTCGGTACGTACCTTCCCCACCAGGCATGACGGCAGTGGATGCACCGCAGCTGAAAAGCGGGTCGTTTCCCAGGGCAACCAAGGAGCGTGACGCTTGATCAACAAAGGGTGCCACTTTTGCATTTTCCCTTCCCCCAATTGTTGACTTTGAATCGCCCGTCCCCCATCCTCCATCAATTCCAGAAAGTCGGGTGTGCAAATAGCCTAGGATTCCGAGCGCGATCGCGCACACACCCACCACAACCACCTTTGCCAAGTGTGCTTCTCTCTTTATCATTCTGTTCCCGCCACTTTGCACGTTGGTTGTTCTACTTGCTTTTGCATCGAGTTCTCGTTTCACCCAACGACCCGTGGACCAAGGACCTAACCGCTGTGACAAACACCCCGCCGCGCAAACATAAACAACCACCCTTCATGGTTCGCCCTTGATCTTTGCCAAAGAAGAGCCTCGTCGCCAAAATCTTCAACCACACCACCCCATCGCCCACCATGGGTGACCCGAAATCCAATACACAGCAACCCCAACAGCGCATGACGAGAGCGCGAGTGGCCTCGTCTGCCGTCACCAAAAATGCCAGAGCTATGACCGCCGCAGCCAAAGCCAGGAGCGCGACCAGCACCACCAACACCACATCCGCGACATCTGCCACGACGGGCTCATCCAGAGCCACCGCGCCCACTGCCTCGACAAGCCTCAAGAGAAAGGCTCGGACCGACGATGATGAAGACGACGGCCACCACACAAAGCATCGTCCTGCTCCAGCCCCCGTCACGCGACCCGTACGTCTGCCAGCCGCCGCTCTCGCAACTACCCGCGCCACCCGGGCTCGAGCACGGAATCCAGCCAACGAAGCTGCAAAGACAGCAAGACCTGCCTCTTCGGCATCAGTCAGGCCCGCGTCCTCGCTTGCATCGAGACCTGCGTCATCGGCTTTCACCAGACCGCCAGTAACGGCCGCACGCGGTAGGCCGCCAACCAACGCTCAAGAACCTGCCTCCAAGGCCACTCGCGCGACGCGTTCAGCCAAACCCGACGACCAATTTTCCTCAACAGCCAGCTCCAGGAACACGAGCACAACCAGGGCGCGACCGACCAGCTCAACGGCGACTGTGCCCACCGCTGCATCCAAAGCGCTCGCAAAGCCCGCGATCAAGAAGACGGTCAAGTTTGAGGAGCCAGAAAAAGAGAACATCGGGCCTCCGGGAGGAAGGAAGAAGAAGACAGGACCAATTGCAAATACCGGAGGGCTTCGCGCAAAGCCAGTCAGGACTCGAACGGGTGCGGCAGTAAAGGGATCAACATCAACAGCCAGGAGAGGTGCTGCTAATGGCGCGACAAACAGGCCAGTGTCTCGTGCTGGCCGATCAGCTACCCCCAACGATGCTCCCGAAAACATCAAGGTCGAAGGCATGAAACACAAGCCCCTTCCCCTTAGCCCAAAGAAAGTTAACCAACTAGTGGCAGCCGCCAAACACGGTGACGACTCGGAGGATGAACTCGCTATTCATGAGAATAGTCCGGCCTTGTTGCAGCCGTTACTGACAGGCAGAGCTCCCATCAAACCGCCGGCCCCTAAGACCAGCAAGAAGGCACAGGAAAAACAACCTGAACAGGACCAGCCACAGGAACACGAAGCCGCCCCGGCATCTACGTCCACCGCGAATTCCGAACCTGAAGAGCAGAACAAGGATGCCTCCGCGGAGCCTTCGGTCTTGAAGCCACACTTCCTCCCAGCCGAACACCTCTCCATGCTCGCTTCTCCCGCTCGCCGTCCTCCACCATCTCCATGGAAGAACAGCATCAAAACCCCGGCCAAGCGCGTCGAGGGTCTTTTTGCTGGCGTCCCTCTACTTGCCAACCGACCGGATGGGCAACCCGTTGCGCAACCCGCTAAGAGCGGTGCCAGCCTTCTCGCCAGCCCAGCCAAAAGACCACCCGGAAATGCGACTGTGCTTATGGGCGGAGATGTCCTCGCTGGTCCCGCCACCACCTCGATGAATGCAGGGATGATGGGCCCACCCTCCCTCTTCGCCAGCCCGGCCAAGAGGGTGCCCGTGTCTGCTGTCAAACCGCAGCCCATTGTGGAGGAACTTGCTGCTGAGACAAAGCCTTCTTTGCTCGCCAGCCCACCTGTCAAGTTCGGCACTGCCAGACGCAAGTCGCAGCGTCTGGAAGAGATGGCACGGGAGCAGGAACACAAAGAGCAGGAAACAGAGCAAAAGGAGGAGGAACAAGACAACCAAGCGCAAGCGGATGAGGAGATGGAGAACGAGCAGCAGGTTGAGGAGCAGGACCAGGAAGACGAAGAGATGGACTCTGTGGACGAGGAGGACGACGATGGTCCTTCTGGTGAGCTTGGCGAGCGCACGATGCAGATTCTCACTTCTTCGGCAAAGCCAGCTAGGTTACTCTTTACTGGACGCCGACGCTCTCTCAGGCATATGGAGAAAGAAGCCGAACCTGCTGTTCAGGAAGAGCCAGAAATCCAAGCCGAGGATGAACATGGCCAGGAGGAGGAGCAGCTAGAAGAGGTACAAGAGGAGGAGCATGAGGAGGTGCAAGAGGATATGGAAGAGGAAGAGCATGAGGAAGAGCACGAGGTTGAGCAGGAAGAGGTTGAGGAGGTGCACGAAGAGGAACAAGAAGAGGAGCACGAGGCTGAACAAGATCAGGACCAGGAGATGACAGACCGGGAAGAGGAGCAAGATGCCGAGCCTGAGGTTATCGAGCAGGGAGACGACGAGGACTCGATGGAGGTCGATGAGGTCGAGCTGGGCAACGAAAGCGTCGAGCAAATCGTCATTCCCGAGACCCCGCAGCCCGAAAATGATGATCAGAGCTATTTGGACATGGAGCAGAGCATTAGCACCACTCCTCCTGAGTCACCTCCTCAGCATCTGCTCAACGGTCCTTCGTTCGGCAATCTTCGCCAAGATGTCCTCAATCCTTCTGAAGAGAGCGAGGACACTACCCCCGCCCAACCCCCAAGGGGTAGCCAGGCCGACCCTCACCCCGCCGCTACACCTTCTGTTAACAACAGCCACCGGACACCTTCTGGTCGAAGCACAACTAAGAGAATGCGCTTTGACAACGGCAGCTCTGGCCTGGGTTTCACGCCGTTGGCGGACCAGTTGAGCGGATGGAAGGGAGGTGTTACACCGGCACCCCCAAAGGTGAACCTGCTGAAGGCCACGGCTACCCCAGCGAAGGCTACTCCAGCCAAGGCTGCTGCCAACGAAAACGCCAACATTGGATTCACCCCTTTAGCTGAGAAGCTGAGTGGTTGGCACGGCGGAGTTACTCCGGCGCCTCAGAAGACTTCTACACCCGCAATGAACGAGAGTAACTTGAGCCTTGGATTTACACCCCTGGCCAAGCAGCTGAGTGGCTGGAATGGTGGTGTAACTCCCGCTAAGCCTAACACTGCGGCTCCTTTGGAAAGCAGATTCGGTAGAAGGAGGAGTTCAAGGAGGCTGCAACAGGTGGACGAGCAGGAGGAGACACTCTTCGATGTGGCCGCGATGAAAGAGGCGGGGATTTTTGGGACTTCGGTTGCCCGCCAACAGCAGCAGCAGAAGTCGAAGGAATCGTCGCCTGAGAAGACCATGGAGGAGGCCCCTAAGGCTGATGTTGAGACATCGGCTGAAGTTGAGGCCGGTGTTCAGCAGCAACAGGAGGACGAGAACATGAAAGTAGCACAGGAAGAGGAAGAGGTTGTCGAAATGGAGCAACATAAGGCAGTTGAAGCGGAGGCTGACTGCGCCGATGTGAATGAAGCACCCGTTGACAAGGATGCTCACGAGTCCGCCAGGAGCGAAGAGGAGCAAGAGGAAGGGGACTCCGTTGAAACGGTCATGGCCGATGTCGATCAAGCAGAAGTCGACCCCGATGCAATGGTTGACGATGACGACGCATCCCCAATTCTCGAGGATATCCCCATCACCACCGAAGATGTCGAGCTCGCAGCCGAGGCCGAGGCGCTAGCCCGCATTTCTGACGTGATGGATACGACCGATGGCGCCGATAAGGATGGAAGCCAGCACAGCATCTCTGATAACCTTTCGGAAGCGAGCCAGGAATATGGCGATGAGAATGCCGTTCCGATTGTGGCCGAGTTCACCACCCGCCCGCTGAATGTCAATCTCTTTACGCCGGCTGACACGACTAACCGGGTCACCAGACGAGCTTCCGCTGCTCTTGCTCACCCGACCACCCCCGTTCGCCCGCAGGCTGCCGTGAGGGAGGTGCACACAGTTTCCAAGGTTCCTCTCAAGTCAGCTGATGGAGCCAACCCTCCGCCACCGCGTTCCCTCAGACCTAGAAAGTCGGGGAGAAGCAGTCTCTCGAGGGTGTCATTCGCGGATACTGCTGATGTGATCATAGAAGAGCGTCAGGAAGAGATGGAGACAGTGAAAGAAGAGGCCGAGGAGGAGCATGAGCAGAAGCAAGAGAACAAGCCGGTTGAGGTGCACATCCACCAGACTCCGGTTAAGGCGACTCCCGTCAAGCAAACTCCCACCCAACAGACTCCCTTCAAGACACCCTTGAAGCAGACCCCGCCTCAAGTCGTCGTTGAACAGAACAATGCTCCTGTACCGTCCCCTCCCAAAGGTCACGAGATCACTACGGATGAGAGCGGCCGCCAGAGACGTCGCAGTCGGCGCATCTCTAGCATGGGCGCGGGAGCATCACTGGCCGAGATTCCAGAAGACGACGCCGAGTTCGGGTCCCCGATCGCCGAGGAACCCGAGCCAGAGGATGAAGATGACTTTGTCCCCTCCGAGCCAGTCACGCCCGCTAAGTCCGAGATCGAGTGGTCGGCTATGGACACGCCTGCTCGTACTCCCCACAAGGACCTCAACCCCAAGCTGTTGAGGGGAGCGGTCGTGTACTGCGATGTGCATACTGCTGAGGGCGCGGATGCCAGTGGGCTCTTCATTGAGCTTCTGGGCCAAATGGGTGCCCGTTGCGTGAAGAACTGGTCGTGGAATCCCAATGCTGGTGCGTCGGGTGATGAACCGGTGTCTGCGCCGGGACAAAAGATTGGTATCACACATGTGGTGTTCAAGGATGGTAGCAAGAGGACGTTGGAGAAGGTCAAGGAGAGTCAAGGTGTTGTGCAGTGTGTCGGTGTCAGCTGGGTTCTGGAGTGAGTATTCTTTCTTCTTCGGCAAAATAACGAAGGACATGCTAACGATTTATTTACAGCTGCGAACGCGAAAATAAGTGGCTAGACGAAGCCGACTACTTAATCGACCTCTCTTTCATCCCCCGCGGCGGCGCCCGCAGGAGAAAGAGCATGGAGCCCAAGGCGCTAGCCAACCTCAACGGCACCCTCGTTCCCTCCGGCTCCGGCTCCGGCTCCAGCACTACCACTACCACCAACAGCACAACCAAGACAACCACTACCACGACCACGACTACCACCAACTCATTTTCCTCCTCAACCACCACCCGCCAAACCCAACAGCAACATCCCATAACCCCCGGCAACACCACCAACACCGGCCGCAGCAAACGCCGCTCCTCTTCCCTCTGGGTCCGCACCCCTCCCTCTCCTGACGCCTCTTCACCATCCCCCGGCGGTGTCAACAACCGCCGCGTAAGCGACTCCATCCTCGCCATGTCCACCACTACCAGACCCCAACACATCGAAGAGGCCGAAGAGGAAGAAGAAGAAAGGGAATGGTCCACCCTCTCACCCATCCCCAAGACTCCGGCGCCAGAAACCGTCGCCCGTCTAGCAGCTAACCTATCTCCCGCTTCTTCCACCACCACCGATTTCAGCGGTGACGTTGACATTGACGGAGGTTCATTCCTGATCCCAGCCGACGAAGCCGGTCACGAAGCCGAGTTTCTAAGGGAAGCGATGCCGGAGCGGGAGCGGGAGGGTTTTCTTCACCAAGGTGGTGCACAGACGTGTCCGCCTAAGCCTAGTTTGAGTTATGCTGTTCCTTCTGTTCCCTCTTCTTCTTCTACTGGTGCAGGCAGAGGAAGAAGCCTCTTCTCAGTTTCGGTTGGATCTGCCGGACTACCAGCCTTGGATGAGATGGATATTGATAGCAACAACGGCCTGGGACCACCTTCTGCTGCAGCTCCGCGGAGCACAATGGCAGGAACAATGGGTCTCCTCCGAGGAGGCAAAGACGGTAACCGCGAAAGAAACCCGGGAGTCGTGATGCGGTTGAATGCGGCTAGGAGAAAGAGCTTGCAGTTTGCGCCCAAGGTGGGGAGTCCGCTTGCTAGGAGTTGGACGGGGAATAACAACAATAACAACAACGGTGGAGGGGGAGGTGGAACTGGAGCTGGGGCTGGGGCTGGAGCTGGAAGTACCACCGGAAAATAAAGATAAGGAAGATGGATTCGCTTGCTTTACTTGTTTGTCTGTTTTCGTGTTTTGTTTATCTGCTGTTGGAGTAAAGAGAGGTTTTTTAAGGTATACCATTCATGGCTTTTTGTTGTTTGGGAGGAAGGAAAGGTATTGTTTTGGTCGTTCTGTCTTTTAGTGTAGGGATGGTGTGCAGGAATAGTTACGGGGTTTCTACATTATGAGGACAGTTTCTTTCATCGAGGGTTGTTCCGTTATGAATCGCTTTTCTGTCGCAGTGCTGTTTTGGCTGTGAAACGGTGATGTTGCTTTCTCGGCTTTGGCACTCGAGTGGTATTCAGAAATTGAATCAATCAATCCATCTCTTTCCGGTTGCCAGGGGGATGATGATGGATCGTCGTCGCCTTGTGTGAGGATGATCACGGGTTGTGAGCATATGTAGTTAGGAATCAAGTATTTACCTACCTCTACGTATATATGTACTCGATGGTTTGGACCATCGATGATGGTATGTGTCCGTCCCATTACCGCAAACGAATGAAAAGCCACACATCAAAAACAGATATATCTGTTGGTGTCTGGGGGCTTGGGGGCTCTGTCTATCTGTCTAACAGCAATGGGTATAAAGGTATTTTGCCATTTGCTCAGTTCAGGCGGGAGAAAGGCCTAATAGCCAACAGTTAGCATCAGCTGATCAACCATCAAATGAGTAATCGCAAAGTCCCAAATCATCAACCGACCTTTCTTTATTGAGTTGAGCGGCAGATGGTCTACCTGAACACCCATCAACACTGGCCTTAACCTGGCTGTCCTTTGCCCAAAGAACTATTTATAATAATGATATGCCGGGTTTCATACCCTACGAGCCTACCAGCCCGCCCTATTACTCCTTCAGCAACAGTACGTTGTTCCTAGGTTTGGTATCCTTTAAATTGCCTTTCATGTCCTCTTCCTCGTCGTCATCGATACACACCCCCCACCCCCCAAAAACCCTCAAACCCCTACCTCCCCTCCCCCAACCTCCTAAACCCCTCCAACACATCCTTATCCACATTAACCGCCCACTCCGCCTCAAACTGCTGCTCGCCACCCATCCTCTGCACCAGCCCCTGCAACCGTTCCCTAGTAAACTCGTACGCCTCGACTCTATGCACTGGATCTTTGAGGGAAAACTGTCTCTCCGTCACATCCAGCGGTGTATCCCACTCGTAACTAGGCAAGCTATTGGGATCCCATACCAGGTAATCCCTCGAGTTAGTACTCCCTCCCGGTTGCTGTTCTTTCGATGTCGAGTTTATCGATTGTCGGAAATCTTGTTGTTCAGTCAACGACTGATCATCCTCGCTCGCCGCCAACTCCGTCACCACGCTCGTCCACATAGCCAGGAAATCCTGCAACCTCGCAAGCACGATCTTCTCCTGCACCATGGGGTCCGGCAGCTCCCACAGGCGGGTGAGCGCCAACAAGCTGAGTTTCTGCCGCTCGACCTCGGCCATGCAGTCGAAATTGTTGAACCATAGGGTTCCGAGCCACTCCCACACCTGCTCGACGGTGGAGCCGGCAGTCGTGGCGATGCCGGCCAGCATGGTCAGGAAGACCGTGGGGTCACCGAGCGCGATGCGCGCGAGCAGCATGAAGTAATCCGTCTGCTTGATCGTGTTGATCTGGCTGACCTTCTTGTTGGGGCCGTGTGTCGTGCTGGCCTCCCAGGCGCTGTGGAGGCCCTCGAAGATGGTGTTGAGGAGGCCGATTTCGAGCATGTCTTGCACGACTACCTGCAGGCCTTGGACGCCGCCGATGTCCTCGGCGATGCGCAGCACCAGCTCGATGGACTTGGCACCGGTCTGGGATTGCTCGCGGGAGCGGGCGTCGAGGGTCTTGACGAGGGCGGCGAGGGTTGGACGGCGTAGACGGTCGTCTAGAATCTCCCTGGGCGCCAGGAGGATGTAGTTCTTTACGACTTCGAGACACTGGTTTGCCACTTCCGAGTCGTACTCGAGGAGGGGCAGAGCAAGCTCAACCATTTGTACGAGGTCGGGGTGGAGGGGAGGGTAGCTTTGTGTGGTTACGGACTTCCACAGGGCGACCGATTCTTCGATGAGGTGAAGGTGAAGGGCGGACTCGGGCTCCATAGCCTCACGCAGCAGCGGAAGTATCGCCGGTTGGTAGCGCTGAGAGTCTCCGCGCATCGAGTCAACAAGTGCCGACATAATGGCCAGAATGGACTGCTTGATCATATACTCCTCCTTTTCAGCCGACTCCCACAGCTGAGGTAGTGTCAGCATGATGGCATCGCCAAACTGAGAAATATGTGTCTCCATTCGTTGGACAATCGCCCGAATAGTGTCGAGAACAGTCAGCTTGGTCTCATCGCTTGCCACCTCCTGGAGGAGCCCCATAAGCTGGTTGAAGACGTCGGGGGCAAACGGCAGGAACTGCTCGCCCTGGAACCCAAAGTCGTCCACGATCCCCTTAAACTCGCGCGCAGCAGTGATGCGGACAACCTCATCGTTGTGCGGGTCATCAGGGTTCATCAAGTGCCTAAAGATCTCGTAGACAGCAGGTCGACTTTCCTCGGCGATCCTGATGGAGATCCACTGGTTGAGCAGGATGGCTATCCGCCTACGGAGCAACTTGGACATGGAGTCTTGGGTCTGTGCGTCCTTCACCAGTGTAGTCTTTAGGAAGCGATCAAAGTCGAAGGCCTCGTGAATAACGGCGGCCGCACACCCAAGAGCGCAGTAAGCCGCCTCCTTGGTGACGATATCCATATCGACCTTGGTCGCAAATTCGCAGTATGTAAGAAGTGGTTGCCCAAGCTCCTTGTAGTGTGTCAGGAGGTCAATGAGCAGCCTTTCAGCACAAGGCCGAACAGCCCACTCGTATGCTTGACCTTCGTTGCGTTCCGCAGCCTCCCACTCTTCCGGGTCTTCTTCCCATGCCTCAAGATCGGACTGCCGGAAGATAAATAGCCTACTGATGGTTACTTGGACAATATCCAACAGGAAGTTATTTGTCAGTAGTTGGTCTTTGACAAGCTCCATGGCCTCCTTTTCCTGATTCTTGACCTCTGGGCTCTTGTATTTGAAAGTCTGCATCGGCCTGTGGGCAATCGACACACAGCTTCTAAGCAGCAAAAGACCCTTAAGGGCCAGCTTCTCCGAGAGCGGTCCTTCGTGCTTAGCACTGCCGTCGTGGTTCTCGGAGCCCGTTTGCCTGATGCCGCCAGACTTTTCAAACTCATTCGAGAACTGCTTGACAAGGTTCCAGTAAGCCTTAACAAGCGGGATGGAATTGGGTAGCAAAGGGAAGCTGGCTGGGTGGGAATCGCACATGTCGATGTGCAGTTTCGTAAACTGGATCAAGTGCTTGCCCACCGAGTCCTGGAAAGGGGCAGGGATGTGTGACTCGGAGCTGACTCCGGTAAGGAATTGGTCAAACTGGGACTGAGACAGTGACCAGAAACCCTGGACCATAGGATCGGTATGGGGATGTTCGTAGCCAACCGTGACCAGCCTACGTAGGATTTTGAGGGCCGTCAGGCTGTTCTGCATGTAGTAGTCGGCCTCATCCTCATCACCGCTACCACCCCTAGCAAAGAACTGTTGCCATGCGGCCGTCCGTTCGGTATATATCTCACCGAGCAATTGGACAAGCTCGGGTGTGACAGCCTGAAGAGCGGTCTGGGACCTCCGCAACCGCGCTGTTGCGAGCTCTTTGACTACCCGCAGCAGCACCTGCAGAGCTCCGCTGAGGGCAAGAGCACTCTCTGTTCTGGCGCTCCTGGTGACATTGATAATGGTCGGGATGACGTCTGGCCAGTCGTTGGGGTAGTCTATGCGGACAATCTTTGCGATGACAAGGGCGTTGTGAAGTGCGAGGTTCTTGTCCTCCTCGCCGACTGAGCCCTGTAGTAGCCTCGAGCGAATAAACTGTTTTTCGGCGGGTTGGATCGCATGTTTCGCAGTGTGTCGCCAGTATTTGTCGATTCCGTTCTTGAGCAGAATAACTGCGAGAAAGCGGACGGAGTTGTTTATGGACTTATCAAGGAAGACGGTCTACATGACGGGGCGACAACAGGTCAGTATGGGGCACCTCAAGTCCAAAGGCTGATACCTCTAACCCACCTGTAGAGAAACATAGTAGTCTGGGCGAGACTCCCATGACTGAAGCTGCTGGCCGGCTGACTGTCTCTGGGCGTGATCTGTAGAAAGGGCGGCGTACTCTAGCGTCCGGGCAAGTTCGAGGAGGTTTAGAGGGGCCGCCTCGCCGGGCACCTCGATAGCGAAGCTCATTGTCTTGTTAGCGTCGGCTGGGGGATGTCTCTGGCCTAGTCGTAGTCGGTTTAGGGTGGCCTGGGGTATCATATAGAAGAAAAGAAAGAAAGTCGATTGTGTAGATGTTTCAAGTCAGAGTTTGTGGAATCAGTCGAAGCAGGCGGAATGGAGATGGGAGGAGCTTGACAAGTTGAGGCCCGTTTCTGAACTTCGAGACTGTGACGCGCTGCAGCTGTTGAAGCGGGCCCGTCACTGGGCTGAGATGTCCCGGCGGTGGAGGGAGCACTGGACAGTGTGGATGTGACACGGATTAGGTGGGGTTACCATAACAACGACGGGATGGCGGGGCAGCCTGAGATATTAGTGCAACCACGTTACTGTGGTGCGAACTCCTAACACTCCTGCAACCACTTTCACCCGAGACCGCTTTATCAAACACAGCAATAAAAGGGGCTTCCTATTCGAGCTGGCTGCAGACTAACACAGTTACACATTCGATACTCTCGTCTTCCCAACCTACAAGCTTGAACTGGGATCAACCTATTCTAACAAAGCAATGCCCGTAAACGCTCCCTGGTCTTCATAGAATTTCTGTTTACCACTGCCGTCCATGTTGAACCGATAGACCGCACCGCCGCTGTGTGTGTGTGTGTGTGTGGTTGGTTAGTACATCTTCAATCCGAGTCTCTAAAGCAGCACGGGTGTTGACATACAGATCTGTAGCATAGATATGCCTAGTCGTTTTATCAATGGCCAGTCCAATCGTCTCATGCAAGTTCCGCGCGAGGACCTGATGGTTGCTGAACGACCCATCCGGGTTCAAAGTTGCCCGGTTCAAAGTATTACCGTTTGGCAGCTCTCCACGGTCAGTCCAGTACAGAGCGCTGCCATCTTCGTCCATCTCGAGGTCAATCGGCTCCGGCAGGTGATCGAAAACCATCTCAATATCCGGTCTGTTGGAGGCATCAAATCCTTCGGGCATCTTGATGGAGGCCCGGTAAATGCGTCCTTTAGCGCCCTTGGGCGGTCCCTTTTGGGTCCAGTAGAACTTTCCCTCTCGAGCCGAGACAGTGATGCCTACGCACCATGAAGTAGGGTCATCGACCCCATTCCTCCAGTCGCCAGCCCGGACGAGAGTCTGGAGATTGGACCCATCAACGCCGCAACGGAAGACTCGCATGCCCTCTCGGTCAGAAAAGTAGAGCATCTCGTTCTCCTGATCAACAGACAACTGCTTGGGTGTGTGAACGGCGCCAGGAGGGATGATGACTTGTACGCCAGTGCCGTCCAGGTTGCACGACATGATGGAACCGTCGTTTTGACCGGGAGTGCCCATGTTGGTCCAGAATATCTTGCCAGCCTTTTGGGAGAGGGCAATTCCATCTGGCATCGGTAGGTGATCGGCGATTACCTTGAGCGGAGATCTTCCATCTGCACTTCCGACGAGGATGCGGCCCTTCCTGTAGGACTCGACGTCATCAGGATCATTGTTCCATCCGATATCCAAGAAATACAAGGACGGAACATGCAGATTGTCGTGACTCGTTTGTTCCTGATTAGCCGTCTTGACGGTGTGGCCAGGAGGGTAAAGACCGCCCTTGCTGCTTTTGGCTCCGAGTCTGCCCTCGTCAATGTACTTTTGTAGAAAGGGCAAGACGCCTCTATCCTGCAGGCCACGCTCTTGGATGTAATGCTTCTCGATGAGTGAAACGGTATCTAGGCCGACCGAGTCCATCAGAGTGCAGGGTGGACTACCGTTCTTGATAAACATTTCGGTCCAGACGGCGTCGAGTTCTTGGGGAGAAGCAACCCCTTCAGCCAGCACCATGAGACACTCGCGCTTGATGGCTGCCCAAACGCGGTTCAGGATAAAACCAGTTGACTCTTTGTGTGCAATTACCGGCATCATGCCAGACGCCTTGAAGTGTTCCAAGAGGAAAGGAAATATCTCGGGCCGTGTAAAACCGCTCGTCATGAGCTCAACGATGCGAATGGCTGGCGGAATCATGTAATGGGTGTTCAACATTCGTTGGGCCGTCTCTGGCTTGACCTTGGCCGTCATCTCGCGGGACTTGTAGGAGGAGGAGTTTGAGGCTAGGATGGCATCCGGCTGAGTGATGTCTTCGAGTTCGGCAAACACATCGATCTTCATATCCAATCTCTCGGGTACGCATTCGATAACCACCCAAGAATCCTCCACGGCGGGTTTCATATTCTGGAAGCCATGAACCCGGATGGTGTTCGGATCAACGATGGGCTTGTATCTCCATAGCTCGTTGGTGATGTACTGCAAAGCCGCGTTCGTCTGTTGAGGGTCTGGGTCCCTGATGTGGACTTTGTAGCCGGCTGATGCCCAGCAGGCGCCGATTCGACGGCCCAGGACGCCGGCCCCGAGGATTCCGACAGATCTTCCGGTGGTAGATGGTAGCTTCCACGGTGTCATGGTGGGTTTCCACTGCCAAGGAGCAAGCGTCCAGAGGTGTTGAGAGATGGGGAACTGACATGTTATTCAACTGGGAGGACACGGTCACCAAGGCAGATTGCTTCAAGTACCTGTAGCTCCTCCCACAGCTGCAGTCTACCGGTACATTATCCCATTGCAGCTGCCCTGTTCTGGAGGTGCAATCCGAGCATCTCGATGCACACGTCCGCATTAACGCGAGTCCATCAGGTTCAACCAACCTTCATCTCACCTCAACCGGTCTCGATTTCCCTCGGGTTCTTGACGTGTCCGATCTTCCCATTGGGTCAGTAGCATACCGGTAGGCGCGCCTTTTATTTTATAACCCCAAGAAAACGGGTGGAAGAAGAAGTCGACTAAAGAACCTTGTTTGGTACTCAATCCAAAGCCTCACATATATCGGAAGTTGGGAATTGGAGTTGTTTGGATGAAAGGGTGAAGTCGCAGTGCCCCTTGCGGTTCGGTGGTTCCTGCAAGCCAATAAAGTGGGTCCATCTCCACCTTCCCCGGCGTGCTTCTGCCGTGTCGTCCAGGGGCCCGGGGTTGCTGTCGGACGGGGCTGGCTGGGCTGAAGTTCAGCTGAAAAGGCCGCTGTCAAATGCCAATTGACCGATGACAGTCACCGTGATGGTCGTCGCCTGTTTGCCCCTGGCAGCCACAATCGCCCCCTTTGGCAGACGGTTGCCGGTCTGTTAGTGGCTGGATACCCTCTGTTTGTCACTCTCTGTCCGGGTGTCAGGCCTTCAGTTCTAAACCTTCCATTTGGGCTGGAACACACTGAACAGGGAACCACCGCCCGTGCCAACCTCGGCTCCCCCGTCGGGTCGGTTCTTGGCTCCTCCTGAGATCAACACTAGACTCCATCGGCCTCCCGACACCACCTCCACGCAACACCGCACCCATGATCATCGACTACCGCCAACTCTTCTAACTTTCCCCTGGCCCTTTCTTGTCTTCTCTGTTTTTGTTCGTTCTTGTTCAACCAACGATGTGATACGACCTCCGTCCCGATAAACGAATGATACCCCCCAATCGTGTTTCACCAGCTTTAATACACCCACGCCAGCCTCGAATCCTCGAATCCTCGAATCCCAATCTCTCGTAATCCGATCCGATGAGCGACCCTAAGTCCACCTCTCCAGGGCCTCCGCCTTCCGCTCCTACTCCCGCTTCTGCTCCCGCTCCAGCCGCCGTCGCCGCCGCGCCGTCTATCCCTCCCCCTACCTTGCCGGCAAACAACACCTTTGCCCTCGCCCAGCAGCGACTAATCGCCCGCCGACAGGCCCGTGAGACAGAGAACGCCGCGCGCCTCGCCGCCCAGCGCTCCGAATCCCAACTACGGTCTCGCATCGCGGCCTCCCAGTCCCCTTTAATCCGCCGCCTCGGCTCATCGACCCTCTCTCTCTGGGATGCCATCTCCTCGCGCGAGGGCACACGGCCCGCCTTCCGCGTCGGCCAAGTCGACGCCGAACTTCTCGACGCCGAGCTCGTCGAACTCCTGCGCACCCAGGTCGGCGACGCCCTAAAGTACATTGGCGGCGGCGTCTCGTCGACCCTCAAAGACGAATGGGACGCCGAGATCCTGCTCATCCTGCGCGCCATCCTCTTCAAGCTGACCATCTGGGACCACGACGCAACCTACGGCGCCGCGCTCCAAAACCTGCGGTACACCGACGCCCGCAAAAACGGCCCCGTTCTCCAGCCGCCATCCAAGCTGCAAAAGAGTCTGTACGGCTTCGTCACCGTGGGCGGCAAGTACCTCTGGACCAAATGGGAGACGTACCTGCTCGACCACGACGAAGCCTCCTCCTATTCCATCGAGGGCCCCAACCCCAACATCCAGCGCCTCAGCCGCCTCACCGACTCGATCGGCACCTTCCACGCCTTCGCCTCCTTCGCCTCCTTCCTCGTCTTCCTCCTGCACGGCCGCTACCGAACCATCCTCGACCGGCTCCTGCGCATGCGTCTGGCGCCGCCCACCTCGCAGGTCTCGCGCGAGGTGTCATTCGAGTACCTCAACCGCCAACTCGTCTGGCACGCCTTCACCGAGTTCCTTTTGTTCGTCCTCCCCCTAGTAGGCATCAACCGCTGGCGGCGCTGGCTGGCACGCACATGGCGCCGCACGAAATCGATCCTCTCCACCTCTTCCACCACCGATCCCACCCAAAATAAGGGCGGCGAATTCGCCTTCTTACCGGAACGCACCTGCGCCATCTGCTACCAGGACCAAAACAGCGCCAAGTCCGAAGCCGAGCTTCTCGCAGCCGCCTCTTCGTCTTCAGGCGTCGTCGGCTCCGCCCAGACCGACATCACGAACCCCTACGAGGCCATGCCCTGCGGCTGCGTGTACTGCTTCGTGTGCGTGGCGACGCGCATCGAGCGCGAGGAAGGAGAAGGGTGGACGTGCTTGCGGTGCGGCGAGCTGGTCAAAGAATGCAAGCCCTGGAATGGCGATGTTTTGTCACCCTCTGAAGCCCACGCGGCAGCGGCGAATAATGGCGGGAGGAACGTGGCGTTTGCGGCTGGCGTAAAAGAGCGACCGGATCTGAATCGATTGTCGACGGAGAGTAGTGGGAGGAGGAGTAGTAGTAATCGGGTGTCGTTTGATGATGAGGTCAGGGAGAGGAGGAGGGTCTCGTTTGAGGATGAGATTAGACCGGGCGAGGATGCGGCTAGTGATGATGGACCGGTTAGGGTGCCGGAGAGGAGGGAGATCCAGACGCAGAGCCAGACGCAGACGACGAGGGCGGTTGGGACGGGTGAAAGTGAGGATGAGACGAGCAGTACGAAGGCGGATGAAGAGGAGGAGGATGAAGACGAGGAAGAAGGAGAGGAAGAAGAGGAGGAGGAGGAGGAGGAGGAGGAGGAAGAAACACAATCAAGCGGGGACCTTCAAACAAGTACTGATGCCGAGGAAGAAGACGAAGGCGAAGAAGAAGAGGAGGAGGAGGCAGAAGAAGGCAGCTCAGAGTCAGGATCCGACAGTTCCGATTCCGAAGACTACGAAGCAGAAGAAGAGGAACTTGGTGAAGATCTTGCTTTCTAGTCTCATACCAGACCAGACCAGACCAGACCAGGCGGGAAAACCAGGTGCGAAGCGAGCATTAGATCAGGAGCGAGCAAGGAATCAAGCAAGCATGCAATTTTTCTCAGGGCCGGTTCGGGACTTTCTCTGTACGTATAAGAGTATGATTGTAACAAAATGCTCGGCACCTTTGAAGATAAAATACCTATGGAAGGGAGATCGGATAATATTACGTATACATAATGATGATATCTGCCGTGCTCTTCTTTCGGGTGAATCTAAGGAGCTATGATCATGTCAAAACAATTTGAGATGTTGTTGTTTATTTGAAGAGAACAGCAGAGGGTCTCTGCTCCCGTCGAGTTCATTTAAGTGTCGAGAAACTAACTGCCTTTGAAATGTGAAATGTAAAAACAAAGCATATCTACTACTCCTGGTAGTATCATACCCTCACTCAACACTCTGATACATAACAAGTTCTTCGCCGCTTATCAACCCCATATTTGTCTTGCCCATCATAATCAGAGAATTGTTGTCCATATCATCAAGTCATTATCATGTACGCACCCTACTTCTCCCATGTCTATCCTGTCCGTCTGAAACTCTGTCTTTCTTCCACCGTCCATCCAACTCGGTCCATCTAGGATATCCAAAAATCCTTGCTCAACAAAAAAGAAAAGATGGAAGAAAGGAAAAGGAACGTATAACCCCAGTGCCTATCCATCACCGGCCATCATATCTTTTCCATACCCAAAGAATTTCTCATCTCTCCTCCCAAACTTCTTAAACCTCCTCCCTCTTCCGCCTAATACTCCCCAACCTCCTCTTCAGTGACTGCGCAATATTCTTTCCCGTGGTATTACTTCTGCGCAAACCCCCACTAGACTCTCCTCCTCCTCCTTCATAGTCGTTCGAATAACCTCCGTATCCCGTAGCCGCGGCATTGCTCACACTTCTCTGCCTGACTCTGGCGTTGCCTCCTTTCTGGTCTTCTCCCAAGAGGCCGTAGCCAGAGCCGGAGCCAGAGCCAGGGACGTCCAGGTGGTGAGTAGAACGCGGTTGCATCTCAATCGTGGTCACGCCTTCCTTAGAGGCGTAGTCCCCATGGCTATAGCCACGGGCACGGCGGGAAGTGGCCTTGTGGTCTTTGAGCTGCTTCTCGATGGTGTAGGAGGGCTCGCCCTTGCCTTTGAGGTCATCGGGGTGGTAGTGCTAAATGGTTTTGTTAGTTGATGTGTTTGCTCTGATGTAGAGAGGAATGGGGGATCGGGGGGAAAGAAACATACATAACCCTCCCATCTCTTGTAGGCATTACCGCTAGTGGCTCCCTCACGCATCATATCCGTGCCTTCTCGATAGTCCATCGTGCGTCCAGCAAGATCTTGCATTCCGGAAGGGACGACGGCGGTTCCTTGCAACGGGACGTGCTTGACTAGCGAGTCCTGGACATACTCACGGGGAGTAGCCCTGAGAGCCTCCATATTGGTGTCCTTGACGGCTTCGACGGGCGAATACTTCTTGTTGCGATTGCGGGACGCCATGGTGGCATCATATGGGCCGTCATGGTGGTACGTGACGCCGCGTCCGGGGCCAGTGTGATCTAAAGTGTCGATGATATCGATCGGTTGCTGACGGCGAGGGTTGTGCAGGTTGGGTGCTCGATCGGCAGCCCGGTAGTCCCGCTCGAGCATGGCGAGTGGCCGGTGAGACATGTCACCAGGATAACGCTCCCTCAAGGAGCTGGAACGACGAGGTCGACCGGTTTGATATTCGCCTTCACGAGCCATTGGGTCTTGGTCTTCTCGTTGAGCGAGTGTTTCGAGTTTCTGGGTGAGGCTTTCCACAAATCGGTGAGAGTGATCTTTAGGATGATGCTCGGCAAGAGAGACAGCACGTCGAACGCCCCAGCCTTTCTCTATTAAGAGCTTATTTGACTCGTCTACGGTTGGACGAGACGAGGCGACGCTGTAGGACCTGGTGAGAAGAGTGCCCTGGTTCCAGCGGGTTGTGGGAGGGCTGGCCGTGTGTAAGGATTTCTTTCCTTCCAACTCGGTTATCAGGGGGTACTTTGGTTGCGAAGGAGGTGGTTTTGCTTTGCTGCTAAGACTATTGCTCCTACTCGAAAATCGACGGAGTAGAGGTAGTTCTTCGGAATGCTCGGCGGTAGGCGCGAGTGAGCTCCTACGACGGTGGGTACCAAAAGCTGGACAAGTAGGACTGGCACACGGCGGAGATATGGCGGGAAGGCCTCGGATGCGAGTTGCGGATTCCTCGCTGGGCTCGGGCTCGTAGAGTGGTCCTAGGATATACTTGCTTGCCTAATCGGGTATGTAAGTACAAGCCGTGGAGTAGAGGGGTGCGGGCAAGATGCGAGTTGTAGGAGCGAAATTGGGTAGGTGATTTTCTTTGAGAAAAAGACGAGTGAACAGATAAAAGAAAAGGGTGACTAGCTAGTTTATATCTGACGCTTACACGCAGGGTCCTGTCCAGAGCAAGCCGGACGAAGCATCATGCAGTCTCTCGGCCTTCAAGTGGCTGCGCCTTGGCAGGGGATCAGCAGGAACGTGGGAGTGACGCAACATTGCAAGTACTTGCCGGCTTGCTGGCTGTCGTCACTAACAGCTGGGGGGGATGTTAAGAGAAGACGGCGGAACCATGCGAAACTGTTAACAGAAAGGGTAGAACTGATAGCGCTTGCGATCACCACTACAACTAGGACAGGTCAACATTGATACAAATCCCGCCAAAGCCGAAACCGGGAGCCATCCCGTCATCTTTGATCTGGTGGCGGCGATTCTTCCATGCTGCCATGCTCGAGCCAAAAAAAGTCTGTTTAGAGCTGGCGACTTCTGATTCCTGTCGAGGGACCCAAAGTGTGCCCGCGCAAGCTGACGCGGCTGGGCATGGCGATCTGTGGAGCACCATAGAGGTAAAGGACAAAGGACGATAAAGCTTACCCATTGCTTGTCGTACACCTGGTCGTCGTCGTCGTACGTTCCGTCATCCATCCCGCTTGGCTCCAGTCTCGGGTGTCTCGGAGTCGACAGATGTGCGGCGGCCATGGCTTCCGGACGGCTGTGCGTACAGCTGGTTCAGGGCCCTTGATGCAGGGGATCGGCAGTAGATAGGTAAGGTAGGTTGAGGTTGAGGCCGGGTTGTAGCACAACGGACACGACGGGAGCTGTTAATTGTCGCACCTAAATTGAAAAAGAAAACGAAACAAAACAAAAGGTGATGTTACCAAGGGCAGTTTGAAAGGTATCAAGCGGTGCAATATTATAATTGCCATCCTCTTCCCCCTCCTAGCCTCCTCAAGAACGGGTGTGTCCCATGATGGAGACATGGCCAATCGGCGGCTTCATTTGGGCAGCATGACCGCCAGGAAAGCATTAGTCGCATTTAGCCAGCCTGGAGAGGATGCAATCTAGACCGGAGGTCCAGGCCGGGCCAGCGACGGCATGTTTGTTGGGCTGGTCGGTCGTAGTTGCGTGGTGAGGGTGGTGATATTGGCAAGATTCTGCTCACACATGGAAAGTAGTGGAGGCCATTTGGGACCTGCGGTAGGTACGATGGCTGGATTGGAAAGAGGACTTAAATCTACACAGTAGAAGGAGTCACCGTCAGGTCAACCAACATTCTCCAGTCCTGCGAATGTACCTGCTTCTGCTCTGTCTCAAGGAGACAACAATGTGCGGAGAGAAGGGGATCGGAGAGGGATCTGAAAGTGCAGGTGGAAGCCGCAGTTACCGCCATGTCTTGTCAAGGGCTCGATCTTTCCGTTGAGTTTAACTTCACGCTTCAAAGTTCCCGTCGCGACACCCTCCACAACTGTACCGGTAGGCGTAGCAAGTGGAAGCAACCAATGAGAGACGGAAGAACCCAGGGAGCCAGGCACGCCAAGGCACCGCGGCACCTCGACCTCAAAAATCTTTCGAGCAACCTCGACGACCTGGCAAAACCATATCCAAGCTCAGCAACTTTAAACCGAGAGTTCATTCTTTTGTTACCGGAACGTCTTAGCTTTTTTTTTTTTTTTTTTTTTCTTTTTTTTTGGCCATTCACCTCGAGGTTGATTTGACCATCCCATCTTTAGGGCGTCCCTGTTTTGTATTGTACATCACCCACTTGGCCACACAGATCTACAGCCAGACCTCAGCTCACCTCTACTCAGCCAGTCAGCCAGCCATTTTCTCAGCAACCTCCGTCACCGTGCAGTCCCGTTACAGGCCAGTCATGAAACGGCCTCTGGTAGATTATGAGTCCGGGTCCGAATCCGAGTCCGAGTGTGGAAGCCCATCGGACAAACCGGAAGCGAGTTCGGCAGATATTCCTCCACAGCTCAAGAGGCGCCAAATCGGTGACATCGGTACTGAGGCCCCACCCTCGGCTCCGGCTCCGGTTCCGATTCCGGTTGCCCCACTTGACCGAAGCTCTGGCACCATACCGCCAAAACCGGCACCGAAGTCAACGTCATCTCTCCCACCAATTTCGGATCGCTTAACTGATTTATACCCCTCTAACACTCGAACTGCTGTCACTGACGATCCTTCCCTGCACCAAGGACGTCAGCGCCAGGTCCCTCACATTGCCGGCAACTGGCCGAGCCACATATACATCGATTGGGAACCCAGCTCAGGGGATCGTGAGCTCCTCTCGTCTCTTGTTGACAAGCTTCAGACCGAGGTGGCTTCTGCTGCTCAGCGTTACCCCGATCTCGAGGGAATAAAAATCAGCTCGGCCTTGCGAGATCCAGAATTACCCGTGGACAGGCCATTGCACATCAGCCTGTCGGCCCCAATTACACTGACCTCAACGAACAAAGACGCTTTTCTTGACGAATTGACCAGAGCGATGAGGTTAAGTGGTGTGAGCCCTTTTGTGGTGGACTTTTCCGGAGGAGTTGATTGGTATCGATCCGAGGAAAGCACCAGATCGTTCTTGGTCCTGCGGGTGCGTGAGGTTCAGAACACTGGCACCAGTGTTGATTCGAGCCCTAACCCACGACTGACCGCCCTTCTTCAACAATGCAACAAGACCGTGAAAGATTACGGTCAACCGCCACTCTATGATTCTCAGGATATGGGCTGCCGCTTCCACGTCACGATAGCTTGGACCCACGCTTGTCCAAGTGAATCGTTAAAGCAGCTGACGGATTCGATCTTTGACGACTGCAAAACCATGTATAGTGTAAACGTGTCGATCAGGGACAAGCTTCGTACTGGCTCAAGTTTCCGCGTTGAAACGGTCAAGGTCAAGATTGGAAACTACGTTACCAGGTTTGAGCTACGTGATAAGGGTCTCGGCTTACCAGTCAAGACTGCATAGGAGCGCGGGCCTTGCCAGTTCTCACGCGTCAAGTCATACTCGTCTGGCCTAGAAACGCCCTCAGACTGCTAGGGCCAAGGGGAAGAAGGCGATCCAAGCCCTGCCGAGTATGGGTGCAACCCCAAAAAGTATTTCGATACGGAGGAGAAAGATCGCCTGCATTGCCTCGAGTCCCACCCGGAGATATCAAAGAGCTTCGACAACGATGCAGAACGGTTTTCGTGCCCCGGATGCGATCGGATCTTCTCGTCCCCAAAACCTCTTGATACGCACCTGAATTCGGATGTTTGTGGCGCAAAGGAGAGCGAAGTGGAAGAGATTCAATATCATTTCGTCTATGAACAAACGCGATTGAGATGCCGTTTGTGTACTAAATACTTGAGGCCTTCCGTCAGGCGAGAGCATTTAGGGCGGCTTCGACAGCATCTGAAAACGGGTCGTTGCGAGATCCTGTCGAAGTCGTTCCGTGTAACGGAGGAAGCAATACAGTGTCGGCGATGCGGTTCACGCTGGAAAACAGCTTTCAATATTGGTACTCCCAGTAGGCATACGGGTTCGGATACATGTAGCCTTATAGCGGAGTCGTTCGACGTGACTGAGGAAGGATTCTCTTGCCGGTGCTGTGGTATTGAGATTGAGGGCGAAGGATCACAGCCGCAGAGGTTAAAACAGCACCTGACTTCGCGAAAATGAACAACTTTACGGGAGTTTGAACAAATCGAAGGAGGATTAAGGTGCCGGAGATGTGGTACTGAGGTGAAGAGCGATACTAAGTTCAATCACATGAATACAGAGCCGCTCGTTGCTCACATGAAGACACCGGGCTGTAAGAGGGAATATGAAAAACGCCAATCGAATCTGCCGAAGATGAAACAGGAGGAGGAGTCTAAGGAAATGTGTCTGGAAAGGACGATGAGTCTGAAAAGTAGGGTGAGTCCGGAAAGGATGAAGAGTCTGAAAAGGATGATAAATCTGGAGACGATGATAACTTTATAAGCGAGCATGAGACTGGAAACGAGGTATAAACGGGTCAACAAGGGGTCAATGAGGTTAATCCCGAGGAGAAAAGCGGCTGAGGGGACTTGGTATGACTAGAGGTTCCTAGGTTCAGTGAGACTTCTTGGTGTGTGTATTAGAAGCCGACGTGAGCATTGGTATGGTTTTCTGCATCAGCGTTCACATGTCCATGGAGGTAACTAGCATCAGGGATACTTTGATTGAAGACGGAGATGCATTAGCATAGCGATGAGTTGCTTATATATTACACTCGTACCTGCATCGTTCAGTTAACACCCGAATAGTGCTGGGAACAGTATCAGGTTATGTCGGTAAGTCTTTCATTCCAGTCGAGAGGAGACTTGCTGAATAGGTATCGAGTGTAGTCGCTTGTGCTTAGTTTACGGACATCTAAGGTGTATAGGGGTTTACACATAACCACTTAACTGAACCATCAGACTCCAAAAAAAGAAGAAGAAACTTCTCGCAGTGGAAAGATATGTCCATGAAGATGCATACCTAGGTAGTTTAACCAACATCAGACACTTCGTCCAAGCTTTGGAACAAGGACATATTTGGCGGAGAGATATCAGTTGAGTGGTAGGTATATGTAGCAAATTCAAAATTACGTTACCGTTCTCGTAGACACATATATGTCTATATAGGAGCTATAGGCACCTAGTATCGGAACGGACGAAGAACTTGGGGAAGGGCATGGAACATTCAAGTGAAAGGGGCAAAAAGATGCCCATCAAGGTGCGCGTAGTTCAGTGCTTAAAGAGTCATACGAAAGTACACGAAAGTGGTTGGTAACAGCGATGTGGAAGTACCTATACCTATTCCTATGCAGTGAGTAACCTTAAGAACCTGAGACTGAGAGTCGTACTGAGCATCTTATCCRCCCAAGAGAAGGAAACGCAAATCAATGGTATAGCCTATCACCTCGGAGTCATGTCATATTACTGTTTGTTTCTTCTTCAACGACATCAAATGTGGACTCAGAAGTAAGAAACAAGCATGCTTTTATTATAAACAAAACAGAACAAAAAGAGTACACTATAATCAATTATTCTACTCGATATCAAAGCTCTTTAACGCTTAATCAGAGCTCATCAAGACTAGGTCTCCTAAACTCCCAAGTCCGTGGCATGACGGGCAAACCGATATAGAATTGCCAGAACCGTTTAAGTTCGGTGGTGATGATTTCGTAACTATTTTGAAGTTCGTTAGTATCCATATGCCCCCAAAATAGACAGGCAAGGAACGGGGAAAAGGGGGAAATGGGGAAAGGGGAAAGGGGAGAGGTAAAACTCACAGCAACCCAGGTAAATTGAAATAGCTCTTGATCACCAGCTTAAATGCCGCAAACACTGCCCTGAACTCGCTGTCGAAGTCATCCTTAATGGTTCTCTTCTTGTAGACGAAGTTGGGGTCGGTGTCGGGCTGTTGCGGTTGTTGCTGGAACTCGTGGAAGTCATCATCGTTGTTGTTGTTGTTGTTGTTGTTGTTGTTGTTGTTGTTGTTGTTGTTGTTGTTGTTGTTGTTGTTGTTGTTGTTGTTGTCAACCTGTTGCTGTTCCTGCTGCTGCTGCTGCTGTTGCTCCTGTTCAACTTCGGGAGCGGGAGTAATTCCTGCCACCGTGGCCTCGTCTACAGCGGTTGTGGCAGTATTTGTGACGGACGCTTCAGCGTCATCAGCGGCAACGGGCGTCGAAACGATAACGTGTCTTGGCTTCTTGGCTCGGTCGGGGATATGGTGAGCTCCTCCTCCTCCCTTCTTTTCGGCTTCTTCTATTTGTTCGTGGGAAGTCCCCTCCTCGCTCTCCTCAACCATCGCCCTAAACTTCTGAATAGCATCCAAACTGCTACTCAACCTCGCATAAGTATTGAACAGCGCCACGAGCTCGGTGCGCTTAAGCTTGAACGGGATCTCGTCAGTCGTAGAGGTCGTCGCGGGAGTATCGTTGTTAGCGAACTCAAAAAGAACCTTGAGCGCGGTCCCGTACCCGGCCGTCTGCAACTTGCCCCACAACCGACACTTGTCGCAGCCGACGCAGTCCATCAGCCTTGAGATGTTACGGAAGCGGTTGCGGAAGTCTTCCTTCAGCGAAGGCCCCTCGCCGTTCTTGAACATAATCGACTCGTCGAACACAGGGCCAGGCACGCTGTTAGCGGCTTTGGAGGTGACAGCGAGGACCTTGGCGCGGGTGTCGGCGTCTTGGGCCGGGTCGCCCGTGCAAAACGTGTACTCCTCGTGCGAGGAGAGGTAAGGCCCGAGCTTGGCAACGGCGCGGGTGAGCAGGGCGTAGTTGAAGTACAGGTTGCTGATGCGGTCGGGGAACTTGTGCAGGCGGTTGATGTAGCAGGACAAGTTGGGCTGCCACTGGCCGGTGGTCTGGTTCAAAAAGTCCCAGCAGAGGTGTGTCGAGATGGACGCGTGCATGCCGCTGACGATCTTGTAGAAGACGCGCTTCTCGAGACACTCGTCTTCGAACTCGAGACCGGTCTTGGTAACGAAGGGGACCAGCGGGTTCTGCTCGCGCTGCTGCTCGAGCATATGCTGCCGACCGGCGGCTTGCATGACGGCGCGGAAATCCTGGGCCGCGGGGCCCTTGGGGACCGAGTAGGTCTCGCCTAGCGAGGCGGACTGGGGGAAGGAGGATTTCTGGAAGCAGTTCTCGCGGTAGATGGCGTCCCAGACCTGCTTGGCGCCGTCGCCGGCGTATCCGGTGAAGCGCTCGGGGTTGCGCAGGAGAGAGACGTAATCGCCCTTGGAGGTTGCGCTCTCGTCGTCCGGCACGCAGTAGTCGCGGTCGTCGCATTCGTCGTCGTATTCCACCACGCAGGACTCGCCTACGTTCTCGCCTAGCTTGCCCTGGAGCGGACGCTTCGGTTCTTGTCGCTGGACGGACTTGCCCGGGTGCTTAGCCCGGGGTCCTTCGAGCTTGCCGAGCTCGCTGGCGCGCCATACTTCGGGGATGTCTTCTTCGTTGTCGAGGGTCTCCACGGCGCAGGCAATGTTACCGCACATGCCGTTCTCGTCGTTCCAGAAGGGACATTGCTTGTTGAAGAGATTCAGGCGGTAGTGCGAGAAGAAATCGGTTGTCCGTGTTAGGTTGTCGAGGGCGGGCTTGATGTCGTGGTTGAGCTGTTCGAGGGTGGAATAGGAGGCGCATGCATCACTGACAATGGCTTTGGGTGATATCTAAAGGGGAGAATTGGCTGTTAGCTTCGTCCGCTTCACAGTGTATGACACCATTGACTTACTGCGCATGATTTATCATCGCTCTTGCACTGGGCTTCTGGACTCCAGAGCGCAAAGAGCGACAAGTAGAAAAGCCGCGATGCGGGCTTCATGGTAAGCTGTTGTTGCTTGTCCGGGACTCGTCTCCTCCGGGTGCAAGCGGCAGCTTGAAAGAGGCCACTCTAGCTAATTATACGTTGACCTTGGTGTTCCACGGGTTTCTGGGCAACGGTGGCCAGACCGTAACCGTTCTCAGATAATCCGATGTTTCGTCGTATAGCAATGCCCGTGTAGAGATGAAAGGTACCTCTACTTAATGATTCGTGGCACGTCCCCAGATTCTCGAGGTATACTTTTTAGGGGCGAGTTCAACGTGGTCTGGACTCTGACGTCGCTCTCTGCAGGGGTTATGTGTCTTCTGCGACAAACTGCAGAAGGGAAAAAATTCTTATCGAAAGTTCGATAAGCACACACGGACAGCGCAGTGACAGGGGTCCGAGTGAGAAAGTGCGAGTCTCAGAACGTCAATAAGGGGTTGAATAAAAAGTTAGAAAACGACAAAGAAACAAACACTTTGAAAGAAAAGGGCATGCGGGAGACTAGGGACATATAGGTGGGATTCGATGTTTTCGAATTATCTGTCCACTACCTGGAGTTCTCGTACCGGGCTTACATCTTAATAATCATCCCGAACCCAGTCCTCCATACTTGCACTGCGGACGAGAATTCGATCAATTGGACCGAATTGGACCCCCTAAAGGTCACTTTTGGAAATGTGTCCAGATGGAGATCGGGAAATCAGCAGATGTCAAATTGCCGACCGAACGACCTTTTCTCGACTGACCTGACCATGCGATGCGGCACTGTCCGAGGTGGCGCTCCCTTGCATTTGTCCAATTATGTTGCTCCTTTGGATCTTTGAAGGATGTCCTCTGTTTCGGTCAATGTTCGGACAACATAAACTTCATATTCATACATCGCGATACCAACATCATCGGTAGTCCTCTCAATCAAACCAGCCAAACATGCTCAAAGATATTGTAGATCATCTCAGGACTAGAACATTGTGACCAAGGCGTTTTACCATTTCTTCCATGCAATCGAATTCTGGAATAATGCTCCTTCTTCAGGTGACAAGGTGGCAGCTCAACGGAAATATCCCTTTTAAGATCCTTGAAAATGTTTTACAGCAACTTTAAGACATCTCAATAATGCTCTACAACATGCAGGTTTACTTCACCTATTTGAGGCCGAAGACTCCGGCCCTCTTGGCGCCTGTCCGGGTTCGGGATCCGGAAGCTAAAACCCATGCATCTCGGCCGAAGACCACACTGCATCACATATTCAAGATGCATTTCAACATCGGTAGCATCAGTTCCAGGAACAGACCTATCGCTCTGAACTGATAACGAAGGCATCGTCGTAATCCACATGGGCATGTGTCAATTAATCACAGCCATAAGAAAATACTGTACACGCATTGGCAACATCGCCTTCATCCATACCCCAAGCAAATACAACCATACAGCGGATCAGGCAACGCATCCAGTTCAAAGAATTATGCATAGGTCAATGTATTGATAAGTTTCTTACATTTCAACGAGGCCACGAGATAGACCGTACAGACATGAGGCCTGATATCAACTTGGCTGAACATGACGTTATCAAGCCTTTTACAATTCATGACACATCCGACAGCCAAGTTGAGAAAGGTATACAAGACAGAGTCACTTTACCACAGTACATCAAATGTAGACAAGAAAAGTTTTGTTCATCGTTTGTATTGTTTTTGCACCTTCCCCAGTCTACATGCAGTTGCGCCGAAGAGATTTTGGATCATAAATAAAGAGATCAATGGCGCTAAAAGGCAAGGAAAAGAAATCCATCCGGTATGTCATTCATTCTTGGAAACAACCATTCCCTGCCTGGGGATGCGACTGATGCAGTAGAGTGCAGATCAAATACACATGGCCCCCCCAACTTTTGAGTATCCGGTCCCAATGAACGAGGTATATGAAGACGTCGTCCCAATACGAGACACGATCCTGCCTTCAAATAAAGTTCCTGTTCCTATTCCCAAGTATTGCGCCCATTGGTAGATGGAAGGCGACATCGTACACTTCGTTAAGCTAAAAGGTAATTTAGCGGGAAGACATGGCCTTGGTGACGAGGCGCTTGAGGGCAAGCTCCTTCTTCTTGAGGTCCTCGGCGGAGGAGTCCTCAATCTCGAGCTGGCTCATGGCCTCGGAGAGGGACTGCTCGATCTTCTCCTTCTGGCCGCGCTTGAGCTTGAGGGAGAGAGTGGGGTCGGAGACGATCTCCTCAACGCGGGAGATGTAGGACTCGAGCTGCTGCTTGGCCTCGAAGCGCTTGGAGAAGGCCTCGTCGTTGCTCTTGAACTTCTCAGCCTCCTCAACCATCTTCTCGATCTCAGAGGAAGAGAGCTTGCCAACGGAGTTGGAGATGGTGATGTTGGCAGAGCGGCCAGAGGTCTTCTCAGTGGCGGTGACCTTGAGGATACCGTTGACATCGACCTCGAAGACGACCTCGAGAACGGGCTCACCAGCCTTCATGGGAGGGATAGGAGCAAGAGTGAACTCGCCGAGGGAGGTGTTGTCCTCGCAGTTGACACGCTCACCCTGGTAAACGGGGAACTGAACGGTCTGCTGGTTGTCGGCAACAGTGGTGAAAGTGCGCTTCTTGATGGTGGGCACAGTCTGGCCACGGGGGACGACGGGGGCGAAGATGTTGCCCTCCATGGCGACACCGAGGGAAAGGGGAACGACATCGAGGAGGAGGAGGTCGGAAGTCTCGGCGGAGGTGGCCTTGCCGGAGAGGATACCGGCCTGGACGGCGGCACCGTAGGCGACGGCCTCATCGGGGTTGATGGACTTCTCGAGCTTCTTGCCGTCGAAGAACTCGCTGAGGAGCTTCTGGACCTTGGGGATACGGGTAGAACCGCCGACAAGGACGATCTCGTCAACGGCGGACTTCTCGATACTGGCATCCTTGAGGACCTGGGCGACAGGCTCGAGGGTGCCGGAGAAGGCCTTGGCGTTCAAGTCCTCGAAACGGGCACGAGTGACGTTGATGTTGAAGTCCTCACCGTCGAAGAGGGAGTCGATCTCGATGGTGGTCTGAGCACCGGAAGAGAGGGTACGCTTGGCACGCTCGCAAGCAGTGCGGAGACGGCGGAGAGCACGGGCATCACCGGAAAGATCCTTCTTGGTCTGTGAGAGAGTTAGCGCAAGTCCTTTTCGTTGAACTTAACGTTTCTTTTTTCAATCAAAAAAAAAAAACCAAAAAGCCCGAAGGAATGAGGGAAAGAGAACAGAAATTTTAGACGTACCTTCCTTGTGAATTCCTTCTTGCAGTAGTCAAGAAGGTTGGTGTCAAAGTCCTGACCACCAAGATGGGTGTCACCAGCGGTGGCCTTGACGGTGAAGACACCACCCTGGATGTTGAGGAGGGAGACATCGAAGGTACCACCACCGAGATCGTAGATAAGGACGTTGCGCTCCTTGTTGGACTTGTTGGCACCGAGACCGTAGGCAATGGCGGCAGCGGTGGGCTCGTTGATGATACGGAGGACGTTGAGGCCGGCAATGGCACCAGCATCCTTGGTAGCCTGACGCTGGTTGTCGTTGAAGTAGGCGGGGACGGTGATGACAGCCTTCTCAACCTTCTTGCCAAGCTTGACCTCGGCAATCTCCTTCATCTGTGTTGTGGGAGCATGTGTTAGGATGCGGTTCTTGTGCGTACGGACCGGGGGAGCTCGGATATGGCTGTGGCTTACCTTGGTGAGGACCATGGCGGAGATCTCCTGGGGGGAGAAGGTGTGGACACCGTTGAGGTAGTCGACCTCGACCTTGGGGTTGCCGGCACCATCGTCGACAACCTTGAAGGGCCAAGACTCCATGTCCTTCTTGACAGTGGGGTCATCGATGCGGCGACCGATGAGACGCCTGGAGGTGCGTTAGTGAGGCTGCGCTTTGGAGACTGAAATACTGGATAGAGCGTACTTGACATCGAAGACGGTGTTCTTCGGGTTCATGGCGGCCTGGTTCTTGGCGGCCTCACCGATCAAACGCTCCTCAGGAGTGAAGGAGACGAAAGAGGGAGTGGTGAAGCTACCCTGCTCGTTGGCGATGATCTCGACATTGGTACCCTCGTAGATGGCAACGCAAGAGTAGGTAGTGCCTGTACAGAAGGATTGAGGTCAGCAAGGTGCTCAACTATGGGTGAATCTTGACTGTATGAGCCGTTGCCCTTTGTGATGCCCAAAAACGCACAAAAACAAAAACTCGGGCGCAAACAGGTCGCAAAAACGGCGACAATAACATGATATTGCGCACAGCGGGGCTTATGAAAGGGTTAAAACATACCAAGATCGATGCCAATGGCACCATCGTAAACTTCGTCCGCCATGATGAAGATAGTGTTGTCTGGAAAGGGAATGTCGAGACTGAGCTGAAGCTGGCAACGACGAAGGGGACGAGGAGGGAGTTGAAGGGTTTTAAAAGGCCTGAGCCGGTCCAGTCGCTGGAGAGTGGGCTACGTGGGGCAGGGCAGGCCGGGCGACATTCAATTTTGAAATTTTCAACTGCGCCGCAACTTTTTTCTGTTGCATGGCCAACCGCCCCGGTTTTCCCCACCGCCTAGCCTGGATTGGGCATGGCTGGGTATGGCCACTATCTTATCTAAGCTCTGCACGTGATACTGCCCGTGATATCTGGTCCCCTTCTCCTTCGATCCGAGCCTACGACTGGCTGCTTTTTGCCCGACATGGGGTGTGGGAGGGCCATCGAGGGGTCGGGTCTTGGAACTTTTTCACCTTAGGCGCCTCCGGCCTCTAGGGGCGCTAGCAAGGACTGCAGTGCAGGGTGGGCAAGGGCAACTTTTTCGAAGTGGAGGAGGGGGAGGGGTCTGAAGCAGTTGCAGGAAAGACAGGAATCGTTTCATTGGATTGTTGACTCGCTGACACGACAGGGCAACTGAATGATGAGACTGAACGACTCGGAGGGAAGTGGAAGTCGGGTGGCCATTGTGAGTCTGAAAGTTTGACTGCCGTGGACTCTGGGAGTCTGGAAGCAGCGACGGTTTGGTGAAAGAACAGTTTTGTTACCATTGGTTACACGAATAAATGCTGCAGGCCGCAGCAAGTGTTGGCGTTATCTGCATCTTGCTGCTTGTGATTGCGGCTACGCTGAATTTGTCAGTTGGCCTCCATACGTAACTGCCAATACAAAAGTATCGATTTCTTCGACCGCCTCGGACACAAAACCCACTCCATCATCATTCAGTCTGTCATCCATACTTTTCTGGGACTATAACTCTAGTGTGTAGAGAATACCTACCTCTCTCTATCTGCACTACTGCACTCACTGTTTGAAAGAGCAACCGACTTGTTTGCCTGGAGCAGCAAGTCTCACCTTCCACTTCCAAGTTGCAACTCGTACCTGCCGTCTAGACCCCGAGTGCTTGGACCACGCGTCTGGAAACTGATTTCTTTTTGCCGTGACAAACTTCAACCTGTTCCACGTCTTCTTCTTCTTCTTCCTCTCAACACTTCAACTTTTTCTCAACAACCAAGCATCCTGAACTTCCACTTTTCTTCGGAAGAGCAGCATCCCGCAGGCAAAATCAAACTACATACACAATCCAAAACATCCGACCGAATCGTATCGTGGATCCCCCAAGTTGGAGCCCCCCTCGCCCGCAGTCCCCAATCGATTCGCGCTTCCACCCACGCCTCGCCGGGCCTCGCACGCTTAGATCACTTTCTTGGGCATAAACTGCTTTTTTTGTGGGCCCGTCTGTCCAAGCTCAGTCCTTGTTAGCTCGACTCCGTCTTGTCGCCCTTTGTCGGTCGGAACGACACACTTTGATCAACATCCACTTTCCAAACCCCCATCGCAACATCACAACCGCCACCATGTCCGAGCAAGTCGATCTCACCACCATCCCTATCAGCCCCGAGGGCGGCAACACCAACGGCGACGCCGCCGTCAAGGACGACAAGACCGTCACCGTCTTCCACGACAAGGAGCACTTCAATGTCAAGCACCCTCTCTCCAACCGCTGGACCCTTTGGTTCACCAAGCCCTCAAGCGGAAAGGTTGGTTTCCCCCCTCCCCCCTTCGCCTACCACCTGCCCCACCATGCTATGCAGTCAGCTAACATCACCGCCACCAGGGCGACAACTGGAATGATCTTCTGAAGGAGGTTATCACCTTTGAGACGGTCGAGGAGTTCTGGGGTGTATATGTATGTCCATGAGTGCTCTCCCACCCCACGCTTTGCGCAACATGCGTGCTGACCAAAACGCGCGCAGAACAATATCGCCCCGGTATCAGAGCTCGCTCTCAAGTCCGACTACCATCTCTTCAAGGAGGGCGTGCGCCCCGAGTGGGAGGATCCCCAGAACAAGCACGGTGGCAAGTGGTCTTACCAGTTCAAGGAGAAGCGCAGTGTCAACATTGACGAGATCTGGCTGCATACTATGCTTGCTGCGATCGGCGAGACTCTCGAGGACGAGGAGGACGGTGAGGTCATGGGTGTTGTTGTCAACGTCCGCAAGGCCTTCTTCCGTGTTGGTGTTTGGACTCGCACTATCGGCAAGCACATTCCCGGCCGCGGCGACGGAGACATTTCTGGCGGCAAGGGTAGGTCCCCTGAGAAGGGCAAGGAGATCCTGATGGCCATCGGCCGTCGCTTCAAGGAGGTTCTCCAGCTCCCGCCCAACGAGGCTCTCGAGTTCTCCGGTCACACGGAATCCGCTCACAGCGGCAGCTCTCGCGCTCGTGCCAAGATGACCGTCTAAATGCGGCCTCCAGTTCTGGCCATGTCATTGACAAGCTAAAGTCAAGCCCGGCTTTAGCAGGCGGCTTCGTTTTCATGCATACAACGAGCCGCTTATAATTTTTACGACGTTCGAGAAAGGACGCTATGCGGTCTCGGCGGCGGCATACACGCAAACGACAACGCATAGAAATATGAGATATCTCGTTGACGAAAAAGTTACCCGCTTCATTTACTTGGTGGAGGAATCCGGGAATCTGGAAGGGGGGAATCTAGCCGTGGCGTCGGTTTCCAAAAATCCTTTTAACATTTCATTCAGCAGCCCTATTGAGGTCCTTATCATGGCGTTATTTGACTTTGGAAGTTAAGGCAGCTTTTAAGTCGGTTTTATACTATGTGGCCGCCCACTCGCAGATTTGTGCATGGATCTGAGCGTGGGCAGTCATGGAATTAGACGATGGTTTATACTCTGGACGAGACGGGGTTGCCGCACTATTTCCATCGGGTTCCTGAGAGAGCATGTGTATGGTGTGTTAGGCTTTTGCGGCGGGCATGGGACACAGTCGTCGCGGGATATGGGACATTGATAGGAGCTTAGTGAGGAATAAAAGCATTGGTCCTATACATTCGACCGGAAATGGACATGCGTCTTTGTTGACTAATATTAACATTAAGGCTCGGAACAGGAAAGTCCGGCTTGTTACCTCTGATTGTGGACACAGCCGTCCTGGGCACCGCTCATGGTTCGCCCTGATATTCAACGAGCTTTTTACCAGAGGTATTGATATCTTACAACCCAAACTCGAACGATGACATGATTGCGGATTAAGACGACTGACTTAAGAAGGAAGATTTTCTCAAAGATAAGCTAGCTACTATACAACTTTATTTAAACTCCAAGTTGACCTAACGCCTCCAAAAACCAACATCCCTAATAAGATCAACCAACGGACTACTTATCCAACTTTCCAAAACTTGTTATCCACGGTTAAATTGCTTCAAGGCGTAAGAGGAGGAAGCGGTGCCGCGCCGGCAAGGGTGAAGGTTCCGTCGCCAGTAGTAACAGTGGAAGCAGTGAAAGTCCTCCTCCCAGACGTCAGACCACCGCCTTTAGCAGTGTGTTTCTCAGTAACAGTGAACACTTCTTCCCCCTCGTTAGTAGTAACAGTGTAAGTAGTCTTCTCAGACTTCAAACCAGACTCAACCCCCCTTGCAAAAGGGTTCCAATTACCACCACCACCACCCACAGCTCCCGCTGTCGTTGCCGTAGTCATCGTCGTCGTAGCCGTTGTCGTCAAGGCCCCTCCTGCACCTCTCCTCCGCCACGCCTCAGGCAAAAACGTCCCACCCCCAGCACCAGCACCAGCACTAAGGGTACCACCAAGCCACCCATCAACCCTCTCCAACCCCCCTCTCACCCCCTCATCCACCAACTTCACCCAATCTCCCCACCATCTAACCGCCCCCTTCAACCTCGCCCAAACCCAACCCACCGGTCCCCTTCTAACCAGTTGGCTATAAATATACCCCACCGCCCTTAAAGCAAAAGCCAAAGGCGGGAGCACCAACTTTTTAACCAAGTCCCCGACGGGAGCGAGTACTGGTTTAAATACACCCCATGCCAAGGTTTGGAGGAGGGTTAAGGTGCGGAGGAGGAGACCTAGAAGAGGGCGGACGGCATCGACGAGGGGGGTGAGGAGGGTGGTGAGGCCGTCTTTGAATTGTTTGAAGATGTGGAGGGCGGTGGATTCCAAAGCGAGGAGGAAGGGGAGGAAAGAGGGGAGGAAGATGGGGAATACAAAAAAGCGGAGGAGGGAGTAGAATGCCAGAGAATAGAGGAGGCGCTGGAGATGGATGAGAGTGCGGGTAGAGGGGATCAATCTAGTGAGGAGGGATGAAGAGGTGCGAGAGGAGGAGTAGGGGGAGGTGGAGGAGAGGGAATGGGAGGAATGGCGGGAGGTGAGAGGAAGGTTGGTCCACTCCCTCAAGGTAGGAATATGCTCGGGGAGGTAACCTGGGTAACCGATGTAATACTTTTCCGGGCCGGCAGAAGGGTCGTCGGCACTCCGCCGGAGGGCAGAGAGGTTAGACTCGTCGGCTACGCCCGAGTAGTAGATAGCGTTGCCTTTGGCGATTAGGTGGATTGCTTGGGCGTCTTCTTGGCGGTCGAAGGGGTTGTGATGCTTGAGACGGCGGGTGTGGAAGGCGTAGTCCTCGTCGGAAGAGTCTTCCTCTTTAGGGGGCTTGCGGGGGATGACTTTATCAAAGTAGTACTCGTAAGTGGGGTGGCTCTCGATGGAAGCCATGATGTCGTTGGTGTGGAAGGAGAAGGACCGGAAGGACGGGTTCTTCTTGACCGGCTCACGTCTGGAGGTTTCCAGGTTCATGTAGCGTTGGATGGCGGGGAAGATGGCGATTTGGGTCTTGGCCAGGCGAGAAGGGAGGTAGATCTCTGGACGGTTGGGGTCACTGGATCTGCCGATATAAGACTCGGAGGGAGGAGGATCATCAACAGCGGGTGCGACAAAGCCAGGACGGAGTCGCGCAAGCCTGGCGGCTGTGGCCGTCAGACCAGACTTCAACTTTGCTTGAGCGTCATCCAGAGCAAGTCTGAGGGTACCTCTGGCCATGGCGGCAGTGGTTCTGGGCGTACGTCCGTCCAGTCCAAGTTCCTTTCTCCTCTTCTTCCGGCGCCGGTCGGCTTCCAGGCCCGCGTGATACCGCTTCTGAGCGTCTTGCTCGTGCTTGTCGGCCCATGCCCGTGAGATCTCAAAGGGAACGTCGTCAACGTTCTCGACTTCCATGCTCCACGCGTCTCCGGGCAAAGGCCAGTTGAAGCGGAAGACGTCGCGGGAAAGCCGCATGGCGATGATAAAGTAACCCGACTCGGCAATGATGTCGTGGATCTCCTGATGGAATTCCAGCGGGTCGATACGCTTCTCGAATTCGACGTCCATGAATCGGAGGATGGGAGAGAACAAGGCCGTGGTTTGAATCGCCAGCTTGTCCACCTCGGGCCAGAAGTCGGGAGTCAGGATGTATTTACCAAGAGCAGCGCGGACGCTTTGGGAACGCATCTCGGTGCGGACGTAGCCTAAGTAGTTCCCAGTTAGTAAACAACTACCACGAAGAAGGAGATAGGGGCAGAAATAAAGAAGGAGAACATACCATCAATCTCAATATAACACTCATCCTGCGCCTCCAACATCCTCTTCGTACCCCTATCCGCCCCAAACAACAACTCATCAAACACCTGCTCCTGCAACAGTCTAACCAACACCCCAACCATCAGAAACTTCCTATACCTCCCCTTAGCCAGCAACACATCCCACCCCGCCGGGTGATTATTATCCTGCCTCGCCACCAAGCTCGCATAATGAACAAACTGATCCGAAACGCCCGCCTGCTTCCACAGGTTCGTCCAATCTTTAACGCTCTTCGCAGACACCTTCACATCAGACTGTTCATCAAAATACTTCTCCGCCCACCTATACACCCTCTTCATAATATCATACCACAGAATCTCGTACCAGTCACTCTGGAATTCCTTATCCCTATCCTTCTCCGACGCCGTCGGCCAGCGGATATGCTCAAACCCCAACTGCGTCGGTCTCCACCCCGACTCCCTTATATTCACAACCTGTCTCGGGACCACCGGGTTCACATCCACCCCAATCCCATCGAGCTTCAGCAACTTAGCCACTCCCTTCAACCCACCCTCAATAGCAGCCATCGCCTCCAGACTAGATCGGGCAAAGGGGATGTAATCCAGGGTATGGAACGGGTGTTTGTTTAGGGGTAAGGGCTTAAGGAGTCTGTCGTCGACACCCAAGATGGCGAGCTTGCGCTCGTGCATGGCTTTCTTGTGAAGTTCTTGGTAGAGCCCGTCGGAGGGCAGCCAGGGCCGCTCCTTTGTTGGGACGGACTCGACGACGACGTGGGTGGATGAGATGCGGGTTGGTTGGCGGACGTCGGAGCGGGCTTTGGGGACAACGCCAAAAGAGGGGGGCTTGAACCCGCCGGTGCTGTAGAGGCCCGTGGGCGCGCCTTGGATACCCATTGTTGCTTGTTCTTCCGCTTCCTATGTTGATGGGTATTCGTCTTTGCGATTGTGGTTTGCGTCAGCTTTCTGGTGTAGTTCTACTCGGGGAATCGAAGGTGGTCCCTATGGAGAGGGCGGGTTTTGTAAAATTATGAAGATGTTGCCAAAAGGAATGCAAAAAAGGGTTGGAGAAAGATAGTTGGCAAAATGCTGACAACATATGAGAACAGGACACAAAGGAGGGGATAGCTGAATGGGATCAATGAAGCAGTCAACATTATCGACCTTCTCGATAATGGGCAGAAACAAAGGGCTGTGCAGTGCTAGGGGATACCTGACGGAAATGGATATGAAGCTGGTAGAACAAAGGAGACCCAACCGGACATGGAAAGTCCAACAATGGCTTACTTGAGAAGCACCGGCATAGAGGTAGGTATCTTTGAGAAACAACATTCCAACCGTTCGCGTCGCACCGAACCTTTCTGTTCTTGTTAGCTGCAGTTCTCGGAATTGGCAAACATCTCAGGGCCGACAACCCGAGCATTGCATTGTCTTGTTTGTGAGTGTAGACTTAGGCAGACAAAGAAAGTCGTCCATAAGGGCTTCCCAAGCAATAGGTCAAAGTGCACATCAGTGCTCGTCTTATTTCCCAATTTGTTGCAAATCAAATGTCGTCGCCGACTGGCTTGTAAAAATTAGCTGTTTGGGTACACCTTTTTGTCACAGATATCATACATAAGAACATGATGCTCTGGCAATGTCCACTTCATCCTTCCATTACCATACGTATACTCTCTCAGTCATAGCACCACCTCTTTATTTAAGCAAGCAGACCAACAACTCCCATAATGGAGAGAAAGTACCAAATGACCGAGCCGAACGCATTGTATTGCACATCCCACCGACCCTAAACTCCATGATGTAAGTAACTTGACGCTCGCCAACCCACACACTTTTGAAATGGCTCGACTGTTTGCGCAGGCTAAGAGCCAGCCCCATTGTTGAATCAGAACCCCCAAAGTTGCGACAACCGACAAGATCTTAAAAGAAAAGGAAATAGAAAGGTATCAGAAAATACCAAAAAAGAACATTTGAGACGGAAGTTCATTCCGTTCGAAGAAGCGGGTTACACCCTAGGTAAAAAGGCATTGATAGAAATTCTCTCCAGCTCGCACTCGGCGCCACTGGGGAGCTTCTGGCCTTTCGGGAGGGCTGCAATCATTGTGACACTGATTACTGTCGTACCCGGCTGCAACGGAAGGTCAAATACTATCGCATTCACGGGCAGCGGGTCGTCAGGAATCGGCAAAGGAGTCGCCCTTCCCACCATCGAACCATTAATGGTGATGAAAAGGCGATATTGTCGTTGTTGCTGCTCCAATATAGGAGACAGCCGTGGAATGAGCTGCAGTCTGCTATGGTTAGTCGGTAGATGGACTGTCAGGTTTTGCTGGGCCAATTTGGGATGGGCCGGAACTTCAAGCCTAAACCGCCTCTCGAGGGGAATGCTTGGATGTGTACGGATGAGGATGCTATGGATAAGAGCATCGGCAAGACCTTTAAAATACAGTTAGTGATTAAACCTTCATAGAAGGACCTGACATGAACTTACCTCGACCAGGAGCACGGTTTGTCTTATCCCATATAGGCGGAGGCGGAGGCGGCGCTACCACGGGCACATGGCCGTTCTGAAGCGCGGCAGAACCTGGCTGTTGCGAATTCAGCCCCAGCATCGTGGTTCCAGGTACCACGGCGGCCCCATTCACACCCGCTCGGGGTGGTAGAGGCACAGGTGATTGTTGAACACCCCCTTCGAGCTTAGCCTGGGTGACGGCAGGGCTTGGTGCCGCAGAGGCAGACAGACTCCTGGCTTTATCTTGAGATATAGCGGGGATTGCAGACGGGACAACTCTATTGCCATTGACAGCACCATGGCTATGGTTGGAATCGATAGATTGGCCAGTTGGAGGCGCTGGCGAGGCGGCAGCGCTACCCCGAGAACCGCCCACATGAATAGTGATCTTCTTCGGACCGCTCACACTTGGAGTTTCCGAGCCGGGAGCGACCTTTAGCTTGATCTTAGGGGGCTGTGGCGGTTCTTGGACGACTGCCTTGGCTTGATCCAACTCTTTCTCGAAGCAGTTCTTCAGTTCTGTCGCAAGGTCGTAAATAACGCTCCCCTCTTCGTTGTAATAGTGGGCATTGTTCCAGAGAAGGCTGGCTTTCTCCTCGAATGCAGCCCAGCTCTTGAACTCGCTCACACCTGTCGGACTGGCGCGGCCGTAGATACCCTTAACGAGCTTTTGCAGGCCCTTGAGGGAAAGGGGCTCAGTGATGACAGCAAAGTAGTCCTTGAAGCTCCTTGGAGGAAGGTTGATAAAGTCAAGGAAAAAAGGGTCACTGTTTTGTCATGTTAGTCTGAAGGGGGTGACAATGTCGAACGAGTGAAGGATGGGGGTGCTACGTACGATCCATCCGGCTTGCGAATAAGTTCCTCCACAATCTTCTCCTGTGCTTGCTGGAAGTTGAGGCCTTTGTAGGGTACATTCTCGTACTCATGGTCTGCCTTCTTCCTGCCGCCTCTACCAGGCTTTGACGTGGGCACTGGCGAGGCTGTACTTCTAGCCGCTGGTCTGCCACTTTCGCGCCTCTTGATAACAATCCTTCTTGGGTTCTCGTTGTCTTCGTCACCGCTCTCGTCATGGTCGTCATCGTGGTCATCATCTTCGCCTTCAACGTCATCCTCGCCCTGGGTATCCTGTACTGAGGGAGATTCGCGTTTCCGCACAGATTTGACAGAGCCGTTCGTCGAGCCGTTCGAAGAGTTCTTCTTGGTACCGTTCTGACTGACGTTCTTGCTCTCGTCATAGTCTTCCTCCCCAGGAATCGGGGCTGCGGTGCAGCTGTAGCCGGTTTCCCGCTTGTAGGCGGGATTCGTCTTGGTCATATAGTTGCTAAGCGCTTTTCTGACGCGTTCAGCGTCCTCAAAGATGTCGGAGCCTTTGTTGTAGTATTCTTTCGCGTTCATAACCATACGTTTGAAGTAACCCTCCAGCTCCGACATGTTTGCAAAGTCCTGGTTGTGCAGTTTGCGCTCGATTGTTTTGAGAGATATGGGCAGCTTGATGCGCCTGTAGTAGTCTTCGTTGCCTTCGCGGGGGATGAGGTCTTCGAAACAGTCGGCGACAGTCCGTCCACTACGACCAGGATGTCAGCGTCAAGCTTCATGGAAAGAGTGCAAAGGAGTCGTCTGTTGTTGTTGATCAAAAGTGGTGTAGTTATGAAACAAAACTTGCACTGGGTTTTCGTGCAAGATCGCAAGGCCATACCTCTTGTCTTTCGTCCTACGAATCATCTCGAGGAAGTGCAGGCCATATGCGGTAGTGGACTCATGGGTCTCTTCGATGTTGAGATCGTAATCCGTGTAGGGCTGCATTCATGGTTAGCTGGCTGTATGTAGTCGTATATTGAGAGCAGTGTTTGTTGGCTGGTGTATTGTTGAAGCCAAGGGATAAGACGCGGGTTGAGGCTCGTGGGAGGCAGATGCTAAGCTTCAATGACATGTGCTGGGGTTCAATCAGATAATGGTGCTGGGTGCTGTCAATGGATGCATGTGCACTTCCTGAACTCCCTTCCCAGACGAGGAAAGGAAGGTTAAAGGTTGTGGTCACTGCATGCCGCATCACCGTCGAAAGGACCAGCACAACGGGAACGAGGGTGCATGTATAGGGAGGAATGCCGAATGAGAGAGAATGGTTGGAGGTAGGTAGGGACTTACTCCTGGTTCCTTCTTGGTGCGCTTCGCAGCGCGGTCGTCGCCATCCTGAATGTTGGCTCCGTTGGAGATGCTGGCTTTCCGCTTATTGTCCATGTCGGCGAAGAGTGCAAACCGGCCGTGGGTTTGGTAGATACGGCGGGCTATCCGAGGATGTCGTCAGAGCTACCGGTAGGGCGGTGCCGGCGGGGCAATGGCAGTTGGGGAGAAGGGTCTCGTCTGGGGGTCAGGGACCGGATGGGAGTCGCTGGCGCAGAGCAGGACGGGACTCGTTCGGGAGACGCGTTGCGGTTTGGCGATGTCGTTCTGCGGGCACAAAAAATGCCACTTGGGTTGATGGGTAGTGGATTAGTGGGAACCGCGCTCCAGTGCTCCAGCAGCGGGATGGGCCTGGCCTGAGCTGCAGCGGGCGGGCGGGCAGGCGGGCGTCGAAGTGGACGGGAAGAAGTCCGCTTGAGAACGTGATGGAGAGAGCAGGGGGCGGGCTAGAATCACTTGTAAGTGAGATGGGCAACCATTCGTGAGCCAATAACAGTGGTGGCTTGCGATGGTGTATCGACTCTGCGCAGGAACAGAGACGCTTTTGTGGATGCTGCACGACGGGCTGGGCAGATCTGGATGCCGGCAATGTGGACAGTGGTGATGAGCAGTGGGAATACCCTCAAGTTAACGCGTGGTATATAGGTATCGGGGCGGATGGCGAGCTGGGTGCTCCAACGGATGAAAAAGACGGTTAGCCGTTGCTTTCCACTTGAGCGGATTGTCCTGAGCTTGTTAGTGCAGGTGGTTGTTTGCTTCCGTTCCCTGGGCCGGGCCTGGTGGTGGTGTGTCTGGTGCCCGTGCTCTGGGACGACTTGGCGGCTGGCGGCCGTCTGTCAAAGTTTTGTCAGTTTTCAAAGTTCTGCCATTCAAACATGCCAAGACCCAGACAGCCTGACGCGGCCGGCACCATTTGGAATCTGGCTGGTGGATTTGCCGGCCGGACACTCTCGTCTGCCACCGAACCCCTGTCAACTGAGTGCAGTGGACTTGTGAACCCCCTCGTCACTGGCCGGCCGTTATCAACCACATCACCATTTCATCGCAACACCGACACTCTACAATAACGCCAAAGTCTCTTGACAATAGAAGCTATTGTTCGACCTATTCAAGATAATCTTCGTACGACTCACAATAGCACCCGCCCTTTACAATTGACTCTCGGCTCGCTCGTCCCAACTCATCCCGACCTCTAAGTGACATCCGATCTCCTCAGACAATAGTCACAATACACTGCCGCCAAAGACGCCGACTCCACTGCCCTCAGCGACCCTCTGCCTCCGGGTTCTTAAATAGCACTCTATCCACCCCACGCGCGCGGCCACCACAGCGAGACCCAAACCACCGAGAGACGCGTTGTGGAATCACAACAGCACCGCCAGCAACTATCGCCTTAGCAACCGATACCCAAACAACAACAATCGCACCTCTCAAAACACCCACAACCCAAGCAGACAAAATGACACCGGAGGAGATGGGCATCGACACCAGCCGCCGCAACCCCAGCCCGCGGCCACTATCTGATAACGAGCGCGCGCGCCTCGATGAGTTCATCGACTCTATTCACTATTCTACTCGGTACGCCGTTTTGTATTTTGGGAAGGGTTTTACTGTACGGTTGCTGACCCTACCACTTGTTCCTATAGCTACTCCGACAGCGAGTACGAGTACCGTCACGTCCAACTACCCAAGGCCATGCTCAAGGCCATTCCCTCCGACTACCACGATAAGTCTAAGGGCACTTTGAAGCTCTTGTGGGAGGAGGAATGGAGAGCCATGGGCATTACACAGGTGCGCGCGAACATAATTATTTGAGATGGGCAACGCATAGGGAACGGGAAGACTAACACAAGGGTTGCGACAACAGAGTCTCGGTTGGGAACACTATGAGGTTCATGAGCCAGAGCCTCACATTCTGTTGTTCAAGTTAGTACATCCCATTCGACACCTACCACATCAACACTGCTAACTGAATGGCACCGCAGGCGTCCCCTAAACTACCAGCCCCCTCAGTGCTGAAGACACCTTGACTAGAGGAGAAACGGGAACACACTACACACGCATTTGGAATTGTACCATACATTGCATTACCATGATACTCACGACTGCATAGCGAACTTTCTTTTATGGGCGACATGTGCCGACAGCGATCACGATCGATACTAGGATAATACTCGGAGGAGACTTACTGGCTTAAATATTTTGCCCCGATCAATGCGCCCATGGCCATCACTCAAAAAGCCCCGATATCTCAAGGGAAAGATTCCCATTACCCTGGTGTGAGCGGTCGCATGACAAACACACCCCACTGCGATATGGATGGGTCGACTTGGCAGAACATATACGATAACCTTGAAGTTCACTGCTGGAAGGAATGGGCCTTCTGAGCCCTCTGATGGTAGAAGTTGAGGATGGAGGTGGGTTCGATAGACGTACATAACCGTTCATGAACCACCCGGCCGTTCCCCGGACCAGTCACTTGTCAAACACCCTGCTGTCGCAACTTCAACCAATTCTTAGGCACAGTTGACATCAGCAAACAATCTCGGAGAGACAAGCGATTATCGTGGGGGATACTTGGCCATGTCTCCAGGATCGGCCGTTGGGTTCCGTGGAGGGGCGAACGGAGATAGAGAATAAATGGAAATGGTTTGCCAGTCAAAGCTCCCTATTGTCTCTATACCCTCTGACTTCGCGTGTGGCCGTTGACGAGACAAGCAAGCTGCTTGGCATGAGAACTCATCAGTCATCCCAAGGAGGTTTTGACTCACCTGCCCAAAGGCACAACGTCGGTGCCTGATTCAAGTCAAATTGCGTGTGCATGTGCACATTCTGTGATGGATTCTCTTTCCATTGCCCTGTCAATGATAGCTATCTGCATTAGGAACTTAGCAGTCCGCATTCTCCATGCCACTCCAGCTTACATGAGGTACAGACAGATATAGGAACACACATCGTGAATGGCAAATATGGGTTCCGAATGCCCACTGATACTCCATAATGTATAGAGCCATATTAACAACAGAGGCTATAGAAGAGTTTTGTTCACAATCTCTATGCTCTGTTCCCATTAGATATTGCATAGGCTACGAAACAACAAGTGTTTCATTTCGTCTTCACCCGAGAATAGGTTCGGGAATCTTCCGGAGCAGAGATGACAGTTCAAGATGCAAACCGAGAAAACGAAAATTCACTCTTCAACTCGCATCTTGATAGTCTTCGGGAACATTGCGCACATCTCTTTTTGAACATTTAGAGTTGTAGTCAGTGCAGACGAATGCTGTAGCGAGTTTGACTGAAAAGACAAAGAAGACACAAAGATGAATCGCTTATTCACATTTGGTGATCACAGAAGGTCATCATCTTGGACATCCATCTGGCAGGTAAATAACCGAGGGTGGTAATCAATACTCCATTTCCAGTCACCTTCGAACTAACTGTCTTAGAAGTGCCTGAGACTAAGATCTTCTCACACGCGCTGTTACATACATCACGAACTTGACCACAGTGACTGACTCCTCGCGAACATGTTAGTTGATATCCGATGTTCCATTGAATCAAAGGGTAGTCTGCCAAACCTTATAGTTGGAACCAACAAGCTTTTGCTTTCTTTTGTCACTCCTCGCCAACAAACCAACAACACTGCTACATAGCCAGGGGACTACGTAACGGTAACTCCGTGCCAACCGAAGGCGGGCCAGTGATGGTTCAGAAAGAGAAATGACACCATATCATCATTAAATATGTGAGGGGATAATTGAATACGAGGTTCGGCATGTCCTAAGCCGAGGACAGCGAGACACATGTTGTTACAACTTTTCCGAGGTAGGTTTGTGAAAGATGGAGAGGTCATGCCCTGAGAAGGAAGACTGGGAACTTCGGAGTTGGAAACAAAGACGAAAGATGTTGAAATCATGTACGATATGGTTCATATACTGTTCACGAGAACCTATTGTATCTTACAGAACTGTACCTTGCACGGCAAGGGAGTAAGTAGTCTCTAGAGTCATTCACCCAGCCAGTAGTTTAGATCAATAGTCTGCATTCTACGCATGAGTGACACTCATATACTTCACGGTTAAGAGGAAGCCTCAAACCTACCGCAATGTCATAACGAACTGTTCGTATCATATAGCACCAGTTTCTATTCCATCTCAAGATGACGTGTGTCTCTATTGCTGGTCTCCTGTCCAGGCTCCTGGTACCGGACGTTGTTCACTGGAGGTTTTTGCTTGGAACGCCGACATAGACTCGCCACACCAGCCGCGACGAAAGGGAGATTGAAGTTACTAAACGGTCATGATATAGGCATAAGCATTTCGCAACCTCCTGAAGGCCTAGTTTTGGGTTAAGTGGATGCTCGCTCAGTGTCGCCCGTCCTTATGTCTAGACAGTTGAAACTTCATCAAATAGTACATTCGGTCCTGACAATTTGCATTTTGCTGTAGTGTTGGCCAAGTTTTTGGTGTCAAGTTCTTGTCCCCTACTCCTACAGCTTCTTTTCGTCTTATCCTCCCTTCCTACGGCCCTCGATCTCCTTGACTCTTGTTGTCGTCGTGTCTCGTTCTTCAAGCGATCATATAATTTTGTCCAACCAAGAAGCATTGAATACACATAAGTGTACGTGTAGCAATGAGGGCCATCTAGGCAAGAAACAGAGGAGGTGCCGTAAACCAGAGAGTGGATTGGATTTGTCGAAAGTCGACATGGCCAACTAGAAGGGTGATTGAACGAGACAAGAGTGACATACTACTAGTATGTAGCGAAAGGAGAAAGCCAAGTCATGTATGTGGTCTGAGGGCAAGCGCAATGGAACTGAATACATACCTCTGGATCACAGAATTGTTGACGTACTTCGGAATGTAACCCGTCGCGACACCAGCCAGCTCGGCACTCGGTTGCTTCATTGTCCCGCTCTGGGACTCCGGCTCCCGGTTATTTACTCTCCGAAAGTGGGGCCGGGTCCGCCCTTCAAGTTGCCTGTACCCGGCTGTATGCGTGCACTCTCCGGCCTAAACCAGCTGAGCTGCTCAGAAATCCGCTCGTCTCCGCTCGGTTCAACGCTTCGGGGCTCGGATCTCACCTCCAATCCTCGATCCCGTCGTTTCCTCTTCTTTGCAGTGTTTGCACTTCTCTGCCAGTCTGTCTGACGGTGGCTTTTTCTTTTTTTGTAGCGAGTGGGTGTTGTGTGGGAATTGTGTGGGCTTTGTGTGGAGGTTTTGTGACTGGGGTTGTGCCTGCTGTCTCCAGTGCCTGAGCTTATCTTTAGCTTGGCATTAGCACTGTGCCTTGGCACAGCAGCTTGCAGTGCTGCCCCGCTTTTTCGGTCGGATCGGGCTACCCGCACAAAGCCGCGGCGTGATGGCGTGGGCAGTGACAGCGGGCAGTGGGCAGCAACAATAAGTGGGAAGAAGTTTCATGACGGAAGGGGTGGCTGTTGTGATTGATCACTGAATTCTGTAACGCTTGCGCGGCGACGGCGGCGTGCAAGTGACGATCGTGTTTTGGACTTTATCTTTGGACCATCATTGATTGGGTTTTCGAAGGTTGATTACCTAGGTTGATCTCCCATCACTCCCGACCGGGTGGAACAGTACGTGTGGTGTTGTTCAAACGCATTTCGCCTCCTCTATTTTGAAGCCCGTCCTGTAAAGCAAGCAAGATGGTGTCTGTCTGCCTGCTTCATTTTCATACTGTATCGTTCGTACGTGAAAGCTTAAGTTGTCCTTTGACACCCCGCGCTTGCGAGGCACAGAAGTGTGCCAAGAGATCTTGCTTAGATCAAGATCTCGGGCTGTTATACCGCGGCGCTTTTGCCTCCTTTGGCCGACGACAGATGGGCGGCATGTCGGCAGTGGCGGTTATTTCTGAAGCACAACGGCACAGAACAGGGCATCGTCTATGTAGAGATAGGCACGGTGGTATTTTTGGGGACATTTCCGCGGATTTCTGCTGTATCAAGTCAAAGTTCCCGCTGCTTGAGCCTTGGAAGATCTACAGCTCCCGTGCCTTTGCTTTCAATTGGATTTACCGACATACTCCCAGCCGAAAGGGGCCAGAGTATCCAAGATTTATGAAGCTGATTGACGTCAATGGACTCCGCATAGAACCGTTTTGGCCACAACGCAAATAGAGCTGAGGTTGCCGGTCCCTAAGTTTCCGGCAAAGAGTGAGTGATCTGTATCGGACAATAAACAGCCTCAATCACTTTATCGCACGCAATCCATAAAATTATGCGTAGCCCCTTCAGCGATGAATTTCCTTCTCGAGCCAGTGCCAGTTGTTATCAGATGTGCAAAAGACAATGCCGATGATCTACACAACGGCACAACCCCTTGATGCAGATCTCAGCCTCCGTCCCAAGATCTACCGACCAGCAAGAGCTAAGAACGAACAACGAAGAATAATGGACACCCAAAACACACCGTTGTTTTTTCCCATCCTCTCAAATGTGCATCCGACCATGAATTCTTCTTACCGCTTTGTCTGTCTTCTTCCGGAGATCCCTTCTAATCTGCCATCAAGGTGTCAACTCTCAACCCTCAAACCATTGTCTTTTTACCCCTCTTCGCCAAGTGTTCAAGTGTTTTGCCAAGCCTATGTGCCCCAAGATCTTAACACCTCCTGGCGTGCAAGCTGAGACGGGCAATCTTGCACCGACGGCTTGAGATTTGGGGCCTAATGTGTCGGCTGACGATGTCCATGTGATCTGTTCCTGTTTGATTGTTCCTGCCGTGTTGGTTCTATCCAAAGCGACTGAGGGAAGGTGAGAACGACGGCAAGTTGGATGTAGACAAAATAAAGTTTCGATAGCTTATCGCAATCGGGGAAATAAGACGGAGCCGGGCGCGCTGGAGGCAAGGATATGCCGGTAAGCGCCAAGGTTTTGGCTTCCACTTCATAGTCGACAACCCTTATCGGCATTTTCTTCACATGGAAGAAAACAAGCAACGTTCTCCATTGTTTCTGGCAGAAGACGGTTTGAATCCTATTCGTTTGGTAAGATTGGATGTGAAACCCACCATCCGGCATTACAGTATTTGTACTGCTGCCTACGATGGTGTGCTTCAATGAGAACCTCTATGGTCGAGTAGATCAAACCACGGACGTCATGGGTGGAGATTTCATGTGGATGACAAGCGCTGAAAAAAAGCGAGGAAAAAAAATACGAGACGAACAGCTCGGTGGGGGACAGAGGGTAGTTCGGTTCGAGAGAGGGAAACTAAACGATTCAAGTTTCACTGCCTGAAACCGTTTGTTTAGATATCGGGCCAGATCAGGAACAACGACGATAATATCGAGCAGAGCAGAGGAACTACTGGATTCTCATTTGAAAAGTTGGTATACTACTATCCCCTTGTTGATCCCCCCCTTCCTGTTTGCCGCAAGCACATCCCAGAAAAATCTCCCATCTGCCTGGCTCCTGCCCCTGCCCAAAACTGCCAAGGAAAAACACACATCCATCTCCCCCTTGTCCACCTGAAGTACACCTCCACAACTCCTTATCGAGAGTTTTTTTTTTTTTTTTAAAAAAAAAAAATAAAAAAATAAAAATAAAAATAAAAATAAAAATTCCGCAGCGCCTTTGAAAGCTCCATCCCGGGTGGAGCGTATCATTCGCAAGATCCCGTCAGAGGAAAACAGAGAGGAAAAAAAAAACCGAGAAGCGCCGTTTGGAAGCCTTTGTGGTATGGGAATAATCCAGTTTGCCATTTTCGCCCAAAAGAGGTGTATTTCTATCCGCCGAAATAGCACGTCGTTGTTGTCCCCATGTCGGTGGGATCCATGCCACCATGGCTGGAAGGTATATGATAAAGAAACATGTCCTGCAGCAAAGCTCGTGCTTGCCTAATTTTTATCGCTTGAAACATGACTGAATGACAGGATGGGCAAAGTGCCGACCACCAAAGAGTGGTGCGACCTTTTAGTGGTTTCTGAGGAAGCGGAATCCGCCAGCAGTGGAGGACTGGCTGCTGACACTGGAGGTGCGGCGCTTGAGGGCCTCGGCGGAGTCGGCCTCTACTTGCTTGACGCCCTCAGTAGGAGATTCGAGAGCAACCTCATCGGCAGAAGCGTCCTTGGGCTTTTGCTCGGCACCGGAGATGATGGGAGCCAAGGTGAGGAAGGTCGAGGGGCGACGAGGGCGAAGGCGCTGGCTCATGGAGCGCGTATCCTGAGAAGACATGGCTGGTGATTGAAGAGTGGTTGAAGACCGAGAAAGGTGGTGCTTTTCTTGTGGGTGAAGGAGGCCGCTGGTAGTTGCGAAAGTTGAGTGAGGGAGTGATTTTGGTTTGAGGAGAAGTGTCTGGGAAACCGTGATGAGAAGGGAAAGCAGAGGAGATTGGGGTTGAAATAAAGATGGGAAGGAGGAGTTCTGGAGAAATGAAGGGGGGTTCCATGGAGACGGGGCATGCCCTTATATCCTGACTCGAGCAACACTTGGCCGACTGCTTACCAACCGCAAGGCAGGTGCAAGCCGCAAATCATTGCTTTTTCTTTTCTGTGCTCCGCACTTGAACTCACATGAACAAGGTGATCGAAAGAGCGCCAGGGTTCCCCGACGCCAACATTCTCCAACCCATAAGACCGACGACTGCCTGCCAAGCCTTATCTCCAACGATGCTGCAAGAGGACTGCAAGAGCACACACTTCTGCCCCAAGCTAAAACCTCCATGACGCATGATTGGATTGACGAAAGCGAGGTTACCCCCTCGCCGGAGCTTGATGGCGCCAGGTCAAAGAACCAACACACGTGGGGTTGTCATTGGCTTGGAACAGAGCGGGATGGAGGCGTAATGAGGGGTTCAAAGCCTTTGTTATCCGCAAGCTGACAACGGGTGAAGAGACGTTGGCAATCGGTGCGAACTGGCCAGCCTAGAGTCTGGGGGTAGGGAAACACATGTGAAGCGGGCGAGTGATGTCGACGTCAAATGCCCTGTAAGGCAGCGGTAGCTCGACGGCTTGCGCACCTGCCCATAGACCGGTGGAATGATGGCGGATTGGGACAAGGCCATCGCGGCTGAATCGAGAATAGACTTTGATACTCACTAGGGGTAGCCTATAAAATGTGGAGCAATGAGCGGCTCTTTGGCAGGTCTGGGCGGTCTTTCCGACACGCCGTCCTTCGATTGACCGGGCCTCGACTGGCCTTGATTGGTCGCCGGATAACCCGTCGAAGATATCTCGGAAGATGTTGCGACTGTCACTTGACATCCGGGATTTCGGGGGTTGTGGGGCGCGGGGAGAGCTGGAGCTTAACCATGCAAGTCTGGGGTAATGGAACCCAAAACGGGCCACCTCAACCGGGGCCAGCCGCCAAAAGATACGATGTAAAGGCCTTGGGAAGTCGAAAGACATTCAAACTAGAAGGGGATGCCGACCGCCAATTGCGTCACAGGTTCAGGTTTCTTTAGGGCGCCTTGACCTTTGGGGAACCCTAACACGTTATTTGATGGCGTGCCTTGCCCTGTCTTGTGCTTCCCCTAGTTCGCGTTAGCATCATGCCAGGGAGCATGTGACCAAGAAAGAGGCAGGGAAATGGGAAAACGCTATTTCAGAGTCAGTATGCTATCAAAGAATAAAGTGGTCTGATGCGAACCCCGAAGGTAGCCATGTTCGCTTCACCGTCTCACGATAGATGTAAGATTTATCCACTGAACAGCGTATCGTTTTTCCTCTTTCAAACTTTGGGGTAAGGTTGCGGGAAGAAATGTGGTGTGAGTGGATGGAGGCATGCAACTTACGTATCGATTTTCCGTGCATTGCCAGAGTACCTAACACCGGCAGCATTGCTCCAATTATGTAAGCATGTGATGCGGTTGAAGGGATCTTATCGTAACTGTAGAGGTCTCATACCACATGGATGTTCACCTTCGTAAACGCCCAGAACAAAGCATCCGCATGGTTTGTTTTGGATCAAAGATTGACGAAGTCGACCTTTCGCCAAAGTTGCAAATCATAGGTGCGGTCCGACCGTGTTTATAGCTGCTCAAGGTCGAGTTGTTGGTCCGGCAACTCTTTTGTCACGGAACTAATGGATTGTCTTCCTTGTGTAGATAGGGACAGGGACAAGTACAGATGGCGGCTTACGCGTATTGAACGTAGACCCCGAGGAGGATGTATCCTATCTCACCGTGCCATTACGATTAGAGACACACGCAAATCGGATCACGAATGAAGGGGTGTGCCTAGTACCTTGAGATGCATGCTTGTCATCGACCCGGGCCGATGCGGTCTATGATAGCTTTCCCACGGTACTGTTGGTGCGCTTCATTAGGTCCCTAGCGCGAGTCCTATCACCAACGACCAACTGAGCTAGGATATCTCGCACCTAGCACACGCATATGAGCATGTATCAAGTTGGTGAAGCTCTAACATCATCCCATGGAGTCCTGCCTACTTCCGCGGTACCTCCTCCGGCATGGGGGAGTTCTGATACCCTTGCTCAAATGCTGAGATTACTGGCCAGTGATCATAATCGAGGGTTGTGAAGAAGGAGGGCCGGGATACGTTTGCTGTGCGAACTGTGCCCGGGTACTTCCAACTTGATTCCGATATCACAAGGGCAAGACGGCGTGGTCCCACCGGTGCCTCCTGCATGTCGTATTGGAGATCAAAGCTGGGCAAAGGTAATATCACCACAGCTGGATTGATGCAGGAAACTTGTGCCAATCGGGCCATCACAGTCGACACGCCGCGGAGGGGGATGCCGTGCTAGGGAACCATATTCGGCAGGAGCATGTGGTGAACCGGAGCCTGTGATACAGTCAAAGAACGATGCTACCCATCATTACCAGCCGTACTTGAACAGTGTGGTAGAAAGCAATACTTCCCCATCACAGCCAGAGCCCAGGTACGATCGACCGTACGGTCAGGGGCCGGGTAAAGTGACTGTTGGTACTTATCCTCTCTTGGGGGTACAGATGAGCGTGACTCAGTCTCCATTAGGTAGGAGACAATATCGATTCATGACAAAAGCTATCATAGAGGTGGTAGATGCCAGTAACGCCTGATATGGGCTATGTGGTTGGTCAGTACACAGCAGGTGGAAGATATCCAAGCGATAGAGTTGAGTTGTTGATGGTGCTTACCGGTAGCATGGTTCTGGCGGCTACTCGTTCCTGTGATTGGCAGATCGGGCGCCGTCACAGACATAGTCGCGAACACGCGGGTATAAAGCGCAGTGAACGGTGAATAACCACCCAAACTCGGTAATTTACCACCCTTTCCCAAATATTGACCAGGGCAAGAGCCGCAGTGTTGTTGGTTTTCTTCGCTTTCCCCTATGCCGGAACATATTCAGTTACATACCGGCCCTCGCTTCTTTGAACGCCAAGAGCCGCGAACAGCCGATGAATCAACCAACAGTGTCCCTTTGGGGTCCTCGTCTAGGTTGCATGCCATAGATTCCACGGGTTAGCAACGTAGTCTCCTGCCCTGGATGGTCGTAGAACATGGTGACTTTCCTGGGATGGCCAGAAATTTGCCCGTCTTATCCTAGGACACCTTTTACCCTCACTAGGAAGCAATGACTTGTGCTTGAGACGTGCTCGATGTATTGGCCGCGGAGCGGTATGCAACATACGTGAGCGTTTTAACGATGCATCAAATGCTGAGCACCGTGCCACCGTTATGAAATTTGTAGCCCTAACCTTGAGCCAAGATGGTTGAGTGTGTCCTAGATCATGGGTTAGTTGCGAAAGATCAATGGGGCGTCGGAAACCAATCTATGACGTCCCTTCATTGACGCTCGAGATTGGATCATTTCTCATCCTGTCGAATAGGTATGCGCCCAGAAAAGTCAGCTGACTGCGGATTTGTGCGAGTTTAGGGGGTTTCAGAGAAGACGCATCACATCACCATCGCCCGCAGCTGAGGTACAGTGTATCCCAGGACGCTCTCCCGCAAAGAGCAACCTGGGGGCAGAGCAGGCAGACCCCATAGTCACACGCACTGGACAACTCCGTCATCTTGTCCCGGGGAGGGAGTGTCTTCGGTCGTACTGTCGCCAATGAGACCGTGCTTTTCATGATCCATCCCGGATAGCATCTTTGATCGGGTGCAGAAGAAGCAACAGTGATGGGCGACGGAACTATCAAGTCCTCGCTCGACGCACTTGGCGAGTTGAGAGCAGGGGAGTGTAGTGATCCTTTGCCTGGGCCTCCGAAAACCCTCCATGATGAGCCTCCAACCAACCAACCCGACGATCCTGTGTTCCCAATGCCCCATCCACATGTTGCTCGTCGACGTCTAGTGGGCCGGTATATCAGGCCCGAGTTTATATCGGCCGGAGGCGGAGTGTTGGTAGTCAAGGCACGGTAGCCTCCAGCATGGCTGTGGCGGCCGCAAAAGGCGGCCAGAGGGCCATTAAGCGGGGTCCCGGTCTAGCCGGAAGGAACCAAGCCAAAAGCGAGTCGTCTTCAGGGCCGCATGAAGCTACCGTCACTGTTTCTCTGAGGAGGGTGGTGAGAGGACGCCGGCAATTTGAGTTGGGGTGTAAGTCGTGCAAGTCGGTCGAGAGGGCGACTGGAGTTGGCGATTAAACGGATCCAGATGGCGACCGCCGTTGGGCTGATTTCTGGAAGCGATGAAGAGTCGCAGAAAGTTGGAGTTCTCTGTAGGCGAATCCCCCGATGAACATCCGACCCCCGCACTCGCTCCGACAACGGTTCGGAAGCTGCACCTACCATGACCGCCCCAAGTCCCAACTTCCACCGCTGCTTCCACCAGCGAACGCTAACAGATCCCAACCGCAAGGGGACATTTTGCACATTTTCATCGGGAAGCACGAGCTCCCCGAGACACGGAATCGCCATTCCCGTTCGGGCTGATGAGCACCTTGAAGACATCAATAACCAAAAAACTAAGGAAAAGTGCAGGTGGGAAAATTGCAGTGTGGACAACCCGTACCGTAGGGCAATTTGCTAGCGAGTGGACATCTTTCAGGTACAGTGGTACGAAGGCTGCAGCGAGGAACGCTGCTGCAGTGGTCACCGGTACGAGATTTCCGTTGGAATTGAGAGAAATTTGGAGACCCCTGGCGGCGATCCAGCTTCAGCCAGAAAGTTGTAAGTCCCTGATTGGTCAATTCGGAAAATGTAGAGGGGCAGACGGGGCAGGCAACGCGGGAAGGGAACGGGGCACTGGCCATTCGACGCCCCATGTGAATGTATTCAAGACGGAAGATTGAAAATCACCAGCACGGCGGATAGGGCAGGGCAGAGCAGGCCATCTTCATCCACAGCTCGCCCGTTCCCAGGCCGCGGCGCCTTAGCGCGATCTGGATATTCCAAAATACCACACTTCGTCACCCTCGTCACCTCCAGACCTGAGTGTTGGTAGCAGAGTGCTACGGGCGCAATGTGCCACCCACCACTGTCGGTGCTGCTACCACGCCCTCCAGGCCCTCCTGACCCTCCATCCCCAAGGGCAAATCCAGGCGAGGGCTAGGCTAATATCTCTGACCCTGGAGTGGAGAGACATCAGATCATCACTACGTGCGGCACGTCGACCGAACCAACGAGTTTCCAGAAGGCAACCATTGCAACTCTTCGACAACTCCCTGGCCCTCTCCAAAACATCGAGGGCCTGTCCCGAGCCTGCCCCAAGCCTGCTCAGAGTCAGAGCCTTCGGTTCAGGGCCTGTTCGTTCAGAACGATGCCCGGCCCCCAAGTCACGCGAGCCACGGTTCATGCGACAAGGTCACTGTGCAGAACAACACTACTCAGATGGGCTAGGTTCAAAAGTGGAAAATGGTCCTGGAGGATGGAGATATCGAGACTTCAATCTTGGCCAATCTCGGCCGCTTAAAGTCCTCTTTCGGCGAAGCAGTCTCTGCTGGATTACCTATTTCGGCAATGGCGACAATCAATTCAACCCAATGGAAGTCCCAAGACAGGTACTGTCTGCATCGCTGTGTGAAGTCAGCGAATAGCATCTTTGTACCCCCCTGAAAACCCATCTCCGATTTAGTACCTTACAACCCATGACAGGGACGAAAGGAATAGCCCGCAGGTCAACCACAGTGGTTCTCCACCTTATTCCCCGAGTTCACCTTGCCAAAAGCCAGATGTTAATCATCATGGCCGTTCGGTTCCCGTTGCTGAGGTGAGAACCTAAATGGACTCGGAATCTGGACAAATCGGACCTGTCTCGGTGTGCATATCTCGGTGGCTGCACTAACAAATTCAAGCAACCTAACCCTAGACTCCTCTTAATCAACCCATATTCGGCTGCTTTTCTCCACAGCTTTTGTGGCAAGGCAGTTGGGGTTGGCGGCTCATGTCTGTTTAACTCCAAGATATGTCGATCCAGATTTGCTGGGTCGGCCTCCTGTATGCGACCTCACCTCTTCAGCCTCGAATTCTGCGCCTCACCTTTGCAAGAGGCCGACACATCATGATCACGAATGGTTCTTGTAAGTTACCACCCCGTTTTCCGCCGCGACTAAATTACTGGCCTTCTGAGGCTGGTTTGATCGCCTAAGAAAAGACCACCCTCCCCCAGATGAATTACAGTTACACGTCTCTCTGTCTGCATGTCACATCATCAGCAACACCAGAATGCCACTGTGTCGGGACTGGTACCAGACAGGAGCGACATCTCTGACTGAATATCTCTGTTGCACCCACCCCAGCTCCACCGGGCCCGGCTCAAGCTTGGCCATCTGGAGGCTGCCCACTTCACTAAGTCCATCAAGGCTAGCCTCCATTGTGTACTCCAACATGGCCCGGGATAGCCTAGTCTTCGTTCTGCACACCCCCCTCCCTTTTGAGCGAGCAAGGATTGTACACACATGGAGCGACCGGAACTCGTAGGCTTGTGTGACGGAAGCCAATGTCCCTGCAAGTGAACCGGCCTTCCTTGCTCGTCAGGGGCACTCCCTAGCAGTCTGTGTTGCCAGTTAGGGCTTTCTTTTTACACTTACTGCCTCTGCCTTACCTTGGGGTTGCAGGAGGTTGCCGAGAGTTGGCCGTAGCTTACCTCTCCTTCGTCTCTGTTCATCCCATGTCTCTCAAAAGGTACGTCGTCCCCTGGTTCGAGCTCCCTCAGACGTACCATTTACATGGCAAGCAAGCATATTGGCCCTCTATACGAATCTATCTCCAGTTCTGCCCCGGCGCGCTACTGTACTCTACACAGACCTGATATCAACTCTTTCTGTCTCTTCGCTCACCATACGCGGCAGCCAATGGCCTTGTAGGACGGTGCTGTTTTAGGTTTTGTAGTCCCAGCTTAGCAGACCAACAGAACAATTGCATGTCACTCCAGGACCTGATCGATCCACCCATCTCTTGACGAACTCTTCCCCACGAAGGAATCATACCTGGTACGTATGAGGCACCGCAAACTTGGATGCTACTACACCGGCCCAACTGATTCTGTGGCTAATCTACCAAGGTTTTGACATCCCTTCCTCCCGGCAGCCATCACAGAAAGGCACACCTCTCCCGCACTGTCGTGTCGTCCTTCCTTATCGAGGGCTATATGCAGCCTTGACACTCATCCCCTGGTATCCCACCTGCTTGCTCTTCCCGGCCCAGAAAGCACTAAACGTCTTCCCGTGGCGTCTTGATAGGCCCGGCTGTTCTGACTACCCCTAACCCCTTGCCGCATGCCTCTCCTACACTGACCCACACTGCTTCCGTCGTTGTCGAAGGTATCGAACGGCGTAGGTACTTTCGTCTACGGGCACGTCGCGGGGCCCCCATCTTGTCCTTGCTTGAATCGAGAATACCCTCCACATCCACCTTGGGACTATCAACCAACAGCCTCTATCCCTCCTTGCCAGGTTCGCCACTACACCAGAGGTGCCTACTACCAACAACATTATAGGAACACCTTGGCTGATACCAGTAGTTTGGTTACAACTGTTCTCTGAAACAGGAATTGGACCTGGACATACTACCAAGCAATCCACGCCTCTTACACCCTTTACGACATTTTGCCTTGTCAAGCCGTGGATCGTGACAAGTATATAAGCACTTGTCCACACCAATCTTGTCTTCACTTTACTCCCATCATCCCATCATCCTCGCCACCACTTCTCTACATCTACACAACAGCCTCCATCTACGAGCCAAAACAATCTGACGAGTAGTCGTTACCTCACTCTCATCTTTTGATCAACCTTCCATCAACCGCAGAAATGTGCACGGTTTACATCACCCGCTTCAGTGCTTGCAAGCATATTAAGAAGGATCTTATCGATTGTGCCGCCAAGAAAGGATCAGGAACCAACACTTGCCCTGAGGGTGCTCCAAAGGAGATTGAACACAAGGAGGACGGCGACTGCGGAGAGCATTGATATTGCGGAGTCACGAATGAACAGGAGTTACTCTCGTACGTTGGTCTCTCATCTACCGCGACAGAAACTTTCCTGACTAGAGTCTTGCATATCATTAGCATCCCCGAGTCAATAACCACGGGAACGACCACTGTTTGAGAACTCCCAAAATACGCAACACTTCCACCTTTCTATCTTTGGGCAATTTTCATCGACCTCCTGCCGCACATCTGCGCATCCCATCGCCGGCTTCAAAACATCAAAGGCACACTGGGCGGTGATGGGGGAGGACAAACACTGGTGGAAGATGTGGGTGTTGGACGGGAGTCAGGCCTTGGCTCATTTCTCGGCTGGTCCGAGAACCGGGCTTTACTGGCGCTGGGCTGCTTGTGTATAAAGGAAAATGGGCGGCTTTTTTATTTCCATGTTTTTCTTTACTTTTCTCCTTTGCACATACTTTGTGTATCTGGCCATATTTGTTCTTGTTTCCTTCTTCCTTCGCAATTCACTTGTCTAATTGTCCCAAATCCACCCTCGTAGCTTCTGTACATGTTCTCTTCTACATATCCTTGTTTCGTAACATAATATAAGCCTGAGATCATGGTAGCAATACCAGTTTTTTTTTTTTGTCCGCGAGCCTAGCTTTTTGCAGAAGTCCCATTTCCCCTTTGAAGGACCAACAGAATCAACAGTCAAAGTGCACACATTCTCAGCGGCTCGGACCGCATGATCAGATCAGAAAGCAAAATATTGCCGTCAGACGCCATTCCCGCACCGTTTGCTGCTGTGCCGTCGCCAGCGCCGCAAGGAATATCCACAGTAGCCACTACTGGCATACACCTATGCTACAACCTGCTAACCCTCTATGTAAGCGTATTTCTAGGCATCGCGCCGACCTACAGCTCGTGAACACGAAAGCCTACAAGGTTAGACTGCCGCAATAGCAAACATCATCCAAAATAGTCCGAGGAGTTGATGTCTGTTACAAAAATGGCCTTACGGTTCCGCCATTTTTGGCTGCAGGGTCCGGTCTGCGGCCGGCCTCAGTTCGTGTAAGTCGCCAGGCCTGGCCTGGCCCGACCCGGCCAGGCAGAGTTCCACGCGGGTTAGGGTTACAAGCTGTCCTCCCCCCTGCTTGTCTTCAACCATCTCGCCAATTGTTGACAATTGCTTGCATATCCTTGCATCGAAAGTAAACAAGGCAATGCAATATCTACCGAAGTCATATTGAGGCTATCCGTCTTGTGGTACAACAGCCGCGCTCCCACGTTGACGGCTTTATGAAAACCTCCGCTTGTCAAGAAATTCTCCGTGACAAGACAGCTTTGCCGCATGTTGTACGTGTGCATGTTTGTCCATGTGTTGCTTGTCACACTCCAACCACATGCTGAATCACCTCTGGCAAAGAGAACTCGGAAGCAAGCGAGCGTCTGTGAGACTTTGGCAAAGCTCGTGTTGACAAGTGACAATCATGGGGGACCTGGCGTGCCATGTTGTTTTGACCTGCTGTGTTCGATGTTGTGGTTTCTATGCCGGAATAGTGCAGTCTGGAGGGAGTGTTTGCCTCGACTGTATTCTCGTCATCTTCCAGCCGCCTTCAAACCTCATTCATCTCTTTGGGGTTTCGAGGAGGTTCTTGACACCGGACGAGTAGCAGGATCATTGTCCTACTACTTCCATATCCCACCTTTGCATCAAAATTCGTCTCGAGGGCCAAAACCAAAAATCACTGCCCTAGCCGACTTTGCCAACTCCCTGCATAATCACATCAACAGCAGCACTCTGTCTGCGCCCAGACAATAGCAAACCTCTCCACCTTACTATTGGGATCACGCCTCCTACTGCTTCTCACGACAAGAAGTCTCTGACAACATCAACAAACTTCCTGACTGGGTCTGTTTCGACCTCGGATTTCCAACCTATCAGTGATATCGCCAGTTCGACACTAACCCCCAAATTCATGCTTACATCGAACCAACATCGACTGTTTGTTGGCCAGCTCACGCAGGCCGATGGCGCGGCAGTTGCCCAATGTGCGGCCTTGGGAAGCCGCGGCCAGACGCCCGCCCCGGGCAGACAGACGCAGACACACGCAAAAAGACGCAGCAATGACGCAGACATGTCCCGTCATGTGTTTGTCGTGCGTCTTGGGTAGCCTTCCTTCCTAACCCGGATGAGACGGGCATGTGAGAAAATCTTAAGTCCCGTGGTCCATCTTTCCATTTTCACTTTACTTATCACCTAACCGACTTGGACCAACAGCAAGGTAGTTTGCAGGAGCGATGCGATGCAGTCAAGGTGGAGGGGAGGAGGGGGTGCTCCGACAAGCCTCCGGGGTCCAAATATGCGGGAAGGAGCCGTGGGATGCTGCCGATACTTGCCGGTACATGAAGCCGGAGATACCTCTACAGCTTTGCACTTTCCAGTCCCCAGCGTTGTAAGTTGAATGCAAGATAATGATCTGAGCGTTTTGATAGTGGGCAAAAAACCAAGTGGGCTAGGTACTTCCCGTCCCCCGCCACTATAGGCAAGTGTGGGGTTGGCAATAGCCGCAGGGATCCACTTTTGCGTAGCGTAGGCGCGAGCAGGCCGACTTTTGTTGGCCCGGTCGTTTTCCGCTTTCTCTTTTCGTCAACCTCTTCCGCGTTTCCTCTCTCGGCCCACACTTTTCACAAAACATCACTTTTCAGCTTCTTGGACTCTCACACTCAACGGCACCTGTACGGCACCCTTTGTGCGACGGACCCCGACGCGCACCGGCATTGGAAATGCAAACGAGAAATTGTTCAGTCTAGGCACAAGGGAGATCAACATGTGCAGCCACTTGTCTTGCAAGCAATGAACGAACCAAATCCCCGCCTACTCCTACTCCTACCTACTCCCTCGCCGCAAACAAGAGAAGTTCAGATGCATGTCTCGACGTCCTGCTGACCACCGTGCCTCTTTTTGCACCGCGGTCCAACCCTGATCAGGCTGTTTTGCCCAGAACCTAGCCGTGGACCTACGACTTTTCACTGGGTCATAAACGCGGTCGCGGAGGGGAGACTTCATCGGGTGAAAGCTTCCAACAAGCACGGCGATAAATCTAAACGAGGATAAGCCGCAAGCGCAAGCGATGTCCTGCCCCGCCGAACATGGCCAACACCTCAAGGCCATATCCACAAGCGCAAACATCTACCGACTATCTGGGGAAACGTTACATTGTCGATTGCCCGTTGTGGTAGAGGCATAGGAAAGTCGCAGCAACACGAGCCATCTCAGGCAACTCTTGCTATGTGATGATGCAGTGCACCCATCGCGCAAAGGGATCACGTCCTCCGGCCTGACGGGCTTCAGCTTTCGGATGGCCGGCCATGCTACCACAGACGTGACGACTCCGCTGATAGTGCAGATGCCGTCAACACGAACCTTTTCAGCAAGTACACCACCGCAATAGTCACACGCACCTATAGCGCCTGATCTGATGTCAGTATCAGGAGCCGTGCTGTGTACTTTAACTTTTGGCGTGGCCGGTCCCGGCATGGCCCCCGTTTATGGCCCCCGTATGCCGTACAGCATCGTCACGTATTGTGTCTCTTACGGGCTACGGCTGCCGACTCCATTTTGCAATACACATGTCCACCGGGGCACGCCAATACATGTAAAGCATCGCACCACGTACCTTGCGATGCCCACAGGTAGGTTGGCACTATGCTTCTTACCCCCGCACCGCACATCGCGCGCCGCCGTAAGCCGGACGGCAGACGGGAAGCCTTTCCCGCACGCACAGGTCGCGGCATGCATCCCTTGATGACATGATGCTGGCTGGCCGGCCATTCCCAAAGGCTGGTGAAAAGAAGACAGGAACGATTTCTTTCCTTACTCGCGTCGGATCAGTCTCGTGATACATACAACAGCAGGGAGAGCATCTCCTGGCATCAACATGTCACAACTTTTGTCGCCAATGCCTGACGAGGCGTCCAGTCTCACACCCCGTTCTACTCTGGGAAGCACAGCAGTTTGCGCCATGGCAGATCAAGCAAGCAGCCTATGCACATAACCTTGTGCTTCACAACATGAAGCCAGACAGACATTCACAGCTCGGGACATGGGTGTGAATCCTCCTCAGTTTGTTTTCTTCTTGGCTTGAACGGTCGTGGATCTCCTGTTTAATCCACCCGTTGTCCGACTCGCTTTTTGCTGTGCCACCGGATGTTGGCCGAGAGCTTGCTGTTTTTTGGCGGTTTTTCTTCGAACCCTTCGATAAATACCGAATGTACCTCTGGCACACCGGTACCTGATTATACAAAGCCTAGTTGGGATGGGTTGGTCCGGGTTTTAATATGGGATGAACCGACAATCACCAACGGTGGCATACCTTACCCGATACTCATGACCGGCAAGATGTCCGGCGGCCCTGCTTTGGGATGTGAGCCCATGTTGGGCATGGTCGGGTTATCGGGGGTACTGTGGTTGCGAGCCAAAGTAAAACCCCCTTGTCAGGTACCGGGCACGAACCAGTACAAGCAAAGCTTCGTGGCTCTGTATGGACACTCGAGTGCCAGACATCGTCAGCGACCTGACCCACGCGTTTTACTTACCCATCTCACCATAGTACGCCTGCTTCCTTGGCGGGGAGAAAACTTCCTTATGCCCGTAAACGAACCAGAGGGAGATGTCGTTCTGGAAAGAGATTCCCGATGAAAAAGAAACGAGATTACCGTCTCAACCGATAACAGCAAGTAGGTTGTACCACATTGCGTCAAAATTATTGCGAAATGCATGGGATTCGCTATTCACATCACTGACTAAGAAACAAGCGAGGAATATTTTCTCTCGTTACTCTGTAGGACGCGATGCCAACCCTGTCCCGATAATGTAAATCGATCCTTCCTCCGTTTTTTCTAACGACCCTGCTAGGCTCAATCTCTCTAGGAGTGGAATGGGCTAACCTTGGAGAGCACACATTCGACAGTTGCCTATTCCAGCAGGGCGAACCACTTAAGTCGATTGATCTGAGCGAGGCCGGCCTTTCGATCAGGGGGTGTACACAATTGTCCAACACCACCAGCAGGAGGCTGTCCGTGCCTTTCTCCTGCTTCTGTGGCCCCAGATTGAGATTGACTATGCGGGCACTAACGTCTGTCAGCCCCAGACAAATAACCCTGGCCGCGACAAGCCAATCCCAACGTCACCTCGTCTCGCAAACCTCACTCGCAATTAACTGGAGCGGATACCACCTCATCGCAGTGCACCACGGTGTACACGACATCCTCATTATCACCAACAACGGTAGTCGATCAACTAGGTCCGATTATTGATGCCCAAGCCCAAGTTGACTTTCCTTTCGGAGCAGGAAGTGGGTGACATTGACCACCCGCTGGGAGAACAAAGAGGGGGCCAAATGTTGTGACGAGAACAGGCAATCCGTTTCATTCGACGAGTTAAGCGCGAGTGGCTTAGAAGCTCCAGCCAATCGGGCCCCGGAAATTAGGAGACTAACACGCTAAGCCGGCCGAAAAGAGGTGCGCTTTTGCACAGTTTAAATCAGCCGCCCCCGTCCCCCGACGACCGCCCCGCCCAGCCGCCGCTCCGCCGTTATCGTTGTGTGATTTCAATGTTTGAAAATGGCCTAAACGGGCAAAGTTATGAATGATAGAGGAGCACTGGAAAGAATCAGGGAGTCGAGGAAGTGAGGAATGGGATGTGGGTGACATCGGAATTGGCAGTTAGCGAGATCATCGCTGATCCCATTTTGGTTTAATGCCATGGCCAAGTATCCGCCGCGCAAGGGGGGGTCTGCTTTCTTAACGAAGAATTCACTCTTCTTTCTTCTTCCACACGCCATACAACCTGCTCGCAAAGAAGGGCAAAAAACAGAGCTTGGTCGCTCTCGTTTGGTAAGGCCGGAATCCAGTGCTCATCTGAGGCAAGTGGGTTTCACGGTAAGTAACAAATGTCGTCACACATTTGCTGCCAGCGCATCCGGAACAGATGATGCTTCGTGATGGCGTGACAAGCATCCCGTCATTACGGACTGGCCGACTTCCTCACCGAATTTGTTTTGTCTTTACAATTATTCTTTCTGCCCCTTCTCGCCTAATTTTACGCCTCTAAAACTAGGTGCAAGCCACACGAAACAAGGTGAAATATCAGTATGCGCGAGCGGGTAAGCCACCTGAACACCATCACGATTCTCCCGGCCGGCAAACACAAATCGATAAGAAAACCCAAATCACCTTTGTTTCGATGGCACGACCGGTAACCGGCATGTCCCGCCCGGAAGGACCAGCGTAGCATTCCAGTACCCAACGCTCACAAAACAAGCAGTACGCAAGACATTTGGGACTATTGGATGATACCATGAAGTTCCCCAGGACATGGGTGGTGAACAACAGTCAACAACGGCCAAGACCAGGATGAGAGCCAAGGCGAGCGCCCAGAAGACGTGCTTTCCGCTCATGTGATGATGCGACTAGGGGAAAGTGGTACTGAACCCGAAGCTTTGGGTCGGTGGCTTCGATATGTGGGCCGAGTGTGATGTCTTCTGCCAATGGAAATATTCCAAAATGAAGAACAATCCAATCACAAAATGATACGGTACAGTCTAATACTGGTTTGATTGTTAGCTCAAGACCTCGGATAACCTTTCCTAGGTGTTTTTATATCTAATTGATTCCTTTAGTTTCATGATTAAAGCGTAATCTTACCTTGAATATGTATTTCCGAAGTTCAATATGTCATATTGAATCTTATTAATACCTTTTCGATACGTGCTTAACCATTTAATTTATCCTTGTGAGGTTGGGGACAATCCGGGATGGATATCGTCCAGTATACCAGGAGTACCAAGTTAACAAACCAGCATTGGACTGTATCTTCCATAGGCTTACACCACAGCGTTCATCTCTTCAACACGCCCACCCTTCCCAAGCTGGCGCCGTTGCCAGCGGCCGTGATTGGCGATTGACCGCGTGAATAATTGCTCCTTCCGCGAACACTTTTCCCACCTCACCACCCTTGTTTTCCTTCCCAACCCTTGGACCGCTGCTACCTCACCGTGGACGGGGAAACGGGTGAGCGGGTGCCGAGTTGCAAAAATACTACGTCAGATTCCAAACTGACGGCTTCATTTCCCAAGAATACAAATATTTTGAAATTGCGCACAGGCCGGTTTCTTTTTGGGCGCCTCTGGATGAACCCTGGCATCGCCGTTGACAAAAGATGCAAAAAAGCAGAAAAGAGAAAAAAAACAAAGAAACAAAAAGAGGGTGCATGCACAGGCAGGGGTGGAGGAAACAGACAGTCCCTCCGTCCGGTGACAGTCTGCGCCGCAGACGAATGCGATGCCGGCCGCCGGGGCGATGCGATGCGGCCCATTCCACCGACCCGGTCGGCCTCACGGCCTCCGCAGTCCGGCCGCATGTTGCATGACCCGACCACGGTCCACGGTATAACCCCGGTCACGCCGATTGCCTCAGAACTACACTACCTACGACAAGTCGACAAACCACACAGCACATTACACATCCACACTATCACATTCACATTCACGTCCATACCACAAAGACAACCTATAATCAACAGCAACAATGCCGCACCGGGTGGTCGACCTCGATGCGACCACCGTGACAACGCGCAACGAGTTTCCATATTGCTGTGGATATATCTGATGTTGATGAGTTGCTGAGCCACCTTCGATTAGGTGAGGTACGGTTTCGGGAATAGTGCTATTGGTCACTGCTTATGTTTACTGAGTGCACACGCACGGTATCATCGAGTCAACAAAACAACCATCACCATTACCGTCACGTTCTGAGGGAGATCAAGGACCCAGGAGGGAGTGAATGGGGGAGTACCCAGTGAGGGAGTGAATGGGGGAGTACCCAGTGAGGGAGTGAATGGGGGAGTACCCAGTGAGGGAGTGAATGGGGGAGTACCCAGTGAGGGAGTGCCCAGTGAGGCAAACCACCAGCTGCTGCAAGAGGTGGATGAACTGCAACTGCATGATGGAAATCACATCACTTTAGTTTTGCTCCCTCATTTACTCTCTTCAATCACTCGACACTCCCTCACTTCGCTCGACCCATCACTCCATCAAGGGCACTCCGTCACTCAAACCCAGGACAGGCGCTCCGGATAGTGCGTGACAGGCTCATGGTCATCATCACCAAGTACCAACAGACTGGAACTTGGAACTGCAGTAGTAACCGTACCACGTCGTGGACGAAGTGGAAGTGGTAAGCTCAAGGAGGGAGGAGAGAAGGCAGGAGGGGACTCATTACGTACAATTCCCTTCCCTCCTTCCCCTCTTCATCCTGGATCCAGTCCCTTGGTTGAAGAAACGAACTAGACTCGTTCAGGTAGATGTATTTATATTGGTCACTTAGCGAACTGAGTGGTGAATAGTTCGGACTGTGACATAGCGATATATGTGAGGGAGCACGAGGGAGTGAGTGTGTGACTTCGTCACGCACCGTTGAGTTTCATCATCTTCCTCCCTCCCTTCCTCTCTTCCCCTTTGGTCTACTCCCAAACGGACCCAAGGTCCGTATGCCTCGTACCTGCATCTAGATACAGTAGGGGTCCTGCGTGGAGGCAACTTGTTTCATGACATAGCGATAGATTAAATGCATCAGTAGTTACATCACTTGCCTGTTACTACACAGTCACTCATCCATTGCACGGTCAGAAGGAAAAATGTTCCGCATTTCTGGAAAGAGAGTAGGCAGGAAGACGCCAGGACGAATGCGAACGCGAATTTAAACCAATAATGCTTCAAGTTTTAACCGGTGTGCTACCTGCCTGCCTATCTGCCCATTTCCCTCCTGATCATCACTTGACAATTTCATGACGTTGGTAACCTCACTTCCAGTTATACTCCAGGGCAGAGACTCGCCGACAGTCTCCACTGCTTTCGGTGTAAAGTCATAGTTCCAGTTTCATTAACCCATGATGCTGCTAGCCCTTAATCAGGACAAACTTTCGGGGCTCACTCTGATACGGCCCCTAGGCTATACCAGGAGGGCTACAAATGTGTTGAAACGCTGTTCCTGCATGCGTTCCTCCATGAGGGATACCATTTTCATCTTTGCAAGTCAGCTTTAGAGCCAATAATAATACGTGTAAAACCTGCAGGCTGAATACTCTCCTATTCCTCTTCAACTCCTTCTCATTCCATGAGCGGTGGTGATCGGCTATACTACAGCAGCGTCTCCTTTTTGCCCCAATAGCCCGCAGTGGTGATGTGATGATGGAAGCAGGAAGACCATTTCACCGGGGCTGTCAGTCCCTCCCTCCACTCCTCATCCCACTCTAAACCAATCACACCCCTAAACATATCTTCACTTACATCCCACAGAGCAGAAGACCTCCACCTGATCTTTAGCCCGGGCGGCAAGCTCAGCAAAGATGGCAGATGTACCGCTTGGTACATTTGAGGAGGTGTACTTGGTGAACTTTGAGGAAAGGACGTTCTTCAGTGGCCTAGGGTAAAGGTACCCAAAGTGGAAAGCACCAATGCCTTGTTCGTGGCGTGAGCTTGGGACGGGGACTGGGGCGGGAAGGAGCAAGTGATGCCGGACGGACGGACGGTGCCTTCCTATTGAAGAACTTGTGCGCTGATTCGATGTTCCCAAGTGGAAGGCAAGCGCGACGAGACTTCCGTTTCCATTTGGGATACGATAAGGAGGGTACAGGTGGTCAAGCTGGTAAGTGGAGGGGGTCAGAGTCAGCCTGATTAGGTTTCGTGGAGTGGATGGTGATGTGTTGAAACAGCATCCCGGCAGAGTTAAAGAGGAGAAAGAAAATAACAGACATGACATTGGAAACAAACATAGATCCTATCCTGGCCATTGTAGCAAACTTAGGAACGCTTTTTCAGATAACGGACTCTGCAGAATTGAGAACAACTGAAACGATCTACGGCCGAATTTCCATCATCTACAAACTTCCAACCCACTCCTTTTCATTCATTCACCTACCCTTTTCAACATACCCGTATGACCCGCAACCCAGTCTATGTATCTCCTCAAAAATACCCCAACCCACTCCACCCAAGCACCCCTCCCAACTCCCCTCTAACCTCCTCCCACTCCATCCCCCCCTCTTGCCCATGCAATCCATTCAACCTCAGTCCCGCCAAACTCAACCCACCATTACCTCCCAACATCTTCCCACTCCCCGCCGGATTAACCCCATGTGCACCGGTACCAACCACGTACCCGGCCCGTCCCGCAATCTCTTGTCGTTTGCCGGTTCCCAGCTCCATGAACCGCTCCAGGATTTTACCGTCGACAATGTTCCTGCCGATACCTGCGTCCACGCCCGGCAGCTGCATGCTGGCTGAGGCGGATGGTGAGGGCAGACGGTAGCCCTTGGGGTTGAGGCCCGCCGGGTGGGGGAGGGCGTTAGTCAGTTGGACTGCTAGAGAGGAAAGGCGGCGGTAGGCGTTTTCTTGGAGGGGGCGGAGGGTGGCGAGGAGGCCGGTGGGGGAGGCTAGGAGGAGGATATGTGGGGAGTTTTCTTCCGAGTTGGAGGACGAGGAAGAGGGGGTAGGGTAGACGGCGGGCAGGAGGAGGGAGGAGGTGGGGTGGTGGGCGCCAGTGTTGAAGGTTGTGCGGTGGAGGAGGAGATGGCCTTGGAGGGATTTGGGATCTGGAAAGGCTATGTTAGTTTCTTGGGTTTGAGAAGAAGAAGAAGAGCAGAAAAGGGGGTATACATACGCTCGGGATCAAATTGCAGAATGTGAATGTGTCCATCTGCATCGCTAGCCACGATGTACAGCTCCTTCCCATCAGGCAAAAAATCTGCATTCAACACCTCCATCCTCGTGGAGCTCTTGCCGAACAGCATCATCTTGTAAGGCTCTTCCGTGTAGCCCGTGAACCACACGCCCTTGAAGGCGTCGGCCATCAGACAGAGTCCCGTGCCGGGCAGCTCCTTGACACTCGTGACGTAACAGTTCATATCCATAAACGCCACGGGCAAGAGGGTCCCGTCTTCCTTAAGACCGCGCACCATGCACTTCTGGCCCTGGGCGACGAGCATCAGACCCTGGGTGCCCACCTCGGAGAGTGCTGTGACCGCACCGCGCGGGATATCCTCTTTGGCGACCAGCTTCAGCTTCTTGCTGGTCTCAGGCTTGCCAGGCTCAGGGATGACGTCGGCAATGTCGAAGACGTAGACGCGGCCTCTGGTCGGAAGATCTTCGCCCTTGGTGAGAGCGGTGCCGACAGCGATAAGCTGCTTGCGCTCGTTGGTCGACTCGGACACTTCAAGGTTGAGTGTCTCGACGCAGAGAACAGTCTCACACGGCTCCATCTCGACGGTGTCGATGACAGTCCAAGTGATCCCACTAAGCAATTTCAGCACGCCCCGATCAACCATGGGCTTGAACGTGATGTTCTCGCGCGCCCATTCCTTGTGGTAATCGTCGTCCTTGGGCAGCTCAAACGGTTCGACGTTGTTGCAGCCCACCACATAGGCCTGCGTAGGCGGGTGGTAGGCCACCGACTGCGTGTCAACTCCTACGGGGATCTTCTTGACGGAGAGGCCAAGTTCGGCGTAGCTGCTGTCTGTAGGAAGTTGTGTCACCCTGGCGATCCCGTTGGTGTCAGCGTAGATAAAGCCATGCTCGCAACCTTCGGTATGGAACGAGCTCATGGCTTGAACACCGGACCCTTGTAGGCCAAGAACCCTGGGACTGGACTTGGCTGTCTTTAGGATGAAGCTGGGCGACGACCCAGGAAGGAAGACGGTGCTATAGCCAGAAATGTTGCTGCAGCGCCGCATAGGAAGGAAGCGCTGTGCATTGTGAGGCTCGTCATCGTCTACTGGCTTCTCCTCGGGGGCCTTGGCAAAGGTTGAGTTGGGTACTTTCTGGAAGAAGAGGGATTTTGAGAATGGCTGTCCAGCAGTAGCCTTGAGCCGGTAGGGTTGGTATAGTGTGAGATCATCATTAGCATGGCGAAGCTGTACATTTATCGGTTAGCTATCGTCATGGCAGGACGGGTCTATGAGGACATACGATAAGATATGGTGATTTGTGAGTCGTGTCACCCAAATCAGCAACCAGGATCTCAGCAACGGACTCCTTAGCTGTGCCTTTCCTGGCGGCATAGTCGGCAGAAAGTCCTGGTGGTATATAAGAAAGCCCTTCCGCCACATAAACTGGTTTCGTCAAGTCAGGTAGACGGTAAATCTAGTGAGGTACATCAGTATGTCTTCATCCGTGAGGGGAAGGTCATGATGTCCTTACATATAGAACACCGCTGGTACTTAGCAGGAACATAAGGATGTTATCTTTTGTTCCATTGCCCGCCGTCTCATCGGCAAACACACCGGTCGTGTCGGTGTACAAGCATCCCGCCAACCACTTCGTGCTGGTCAAAATCTGATCCTCCTTCGCAATCTCTTCAAGTTCCAAGAGCTTTGGACTCATTTCCGCGATGAATGCGCTAAAATCGTCCCGGATGAGAAGAAGGAATGGGTCGGCAATGCTGGCAGTCCGAACCCGCGGTTCCGCTCCTGTCTCTTCGTCGAGCATAGGCACAATCTGGCTCAGCCCCAGGTCTAGACAGGTTGTGTTAGTATGACACTTGAGGTGTCGTGCAAGCTTTGATCTCACGTACCTCCGTCATAGCATCGCACTTCCGACTTAAGGACTTGAAGAATTCTGGAGTCCTTCCCCATGGTCCCTGCCTCCACCGTAAAGCCAGCAGCCGGCTCAAATTCTGTTCCGGTAAGACTCTCAAAGCCAGCTGCTGTAAGGGCATAGACATCAGACGTTTCATATCCGTCAAGATCCACCTTGGCTACGATCATGAACTTGTGGTGCTGTCCAGAGGTGTCGTAGTCATTGTTCATGGGGCCCTTATCACCAACCAAGGTTTTTGGAATGGGCTTCTTGGCACATACTGTCCAAAATCCTCTTGCCTCTGGGAACTCGAATCTTCCAATGATCTTTGGTTGTATCGCCAGGTTCATGATCGCAAGTGCGCTGGCTTTTCCTCGTCCCACGGCACAGACCAGTTGGAGATCGCTGCGGACACCTTCCGAGTTCCGTTCCTCCTCGCTGTCGGGTAATGTGACGGGTTGACCATATGTCATCTTTTGTATTGGTGCGATACTCAGGAGTCGGTCGTGGATGCGGAAGTTGAGATCTCCGCTCTTGATGGCTTTGGCGGCGGACATGGCTTGCTCTGGAGAGGTTGACTCCTCGCCATACAGGTCATCGTCGTCGTCCTCGAGATCTTCGTCGTCAAGGTCCAAGTCCAAATCGGCATCCTGAATTCGCGACTTCCTCTTCTGAGTTTGGCCCTGTCTCCTAGTCCAGCCAAGCAAGACGGAATCACCTTCCTCGGAGCCCACAAACACGGTAGACCTCCCCATCCGGGACAGCGAAGTAACACGGGACTGGATGATACTACCCCCCGCTTCTGGGGCTAGCATCTTGATGCTCAGGCCCGACACCGTACGGCCGTCGATGCGAAAGGTGATGAGCCCCAGGCGTCCGTCGTTGAGAATCAGGAGGAACTCCCCGAGTTCTGCCGCCAAGACGTCGATAGCGCAGCCTTCGAGACGAAGGTCCAAGTCGGATTGGTCGACAAGACTAAAAGAGGTGGTCTGCTTGGTGAGGGGGTTGACAGCAATTCCATTTGATTTGCCAGACTGGTCGATATGAATAAGTTCGTTGGCTCCTACAAGCAAAGCACCACCCACGGGTGCCGGGAGGGCGACAACACGAAAGAGATCCTGAGGCAGGCCATTGACAGCCAGGATGGTGGTTGAAGCCCTTTGCTGGAGGTCCAGGGTGAAGACCATGTATGTGAAGTGGTCCTTGTGACCAAGCGAGTTGGAGGCGGTCTTGGTGGAGGACAGGACACCAATGGTGGGATCTCGATACTCATGCAGGAAGGCGAGATGCACAGGATGAAGGAGACTAGCTTCAAGTTTGGAGAGGCGAAGGACGAAAGATGGTGAATATGGTGTGTCTTCTATAGTGCTAGCTCCATTTGCGACGGCGCCAGAAAGGTCCTTTTTGGGCCTTGGACCGTCCAGCTCTTCATCCCAATTATCCATGTCCATGTCCTCATCCGGCTGCTTGAAGGGCAATATGGCCAAGTTCCTTTCGCTGAACTTAAGCGCAGCGCACCTACTCGCTGGGTCTGCCACCAACAGAGTGGGATAGTGATGCAGTGGCGCGACCCACGGACTTCCTACGAGCTCCTCTTTTTCGTAGTAGTGAATCGAGACGGTCTCGAGAGTGTTGCGTTCGACATTCCACTCTACCAGACTGAGGCGAGCATCGCGGAAGGAAAGAAGTAGGCAGTCGGCGCCACCGGACGAGCTGCCGCTGGGCTTCTTGATGCGGGCGAGACCTGTTATGGTGCCGGGTAGAGTGACTTCGGCGACAAGAACCAGCTTGGCGCTGTTGGCACGATCGGCTTTTGCGGCAATATTATCTCCTCCCAAGAACGAGGCCTCAAAGCCGTCATCGTCGTTTACGAGTCTGCTATCGTAGCGGCCGGCCGTGGTAGCCTTGGATGTGTTTGTACCATTGAGGGTAGCGGAGGCATCGATCTCGGCGGAAACGACTTTTGTCTTGAAGATCTGGAGTAATGACGCCTTTGCGACGGCGAGGTTAGTACCCTGACCAGGGACGAGCTGGAGGGTTACTGAATGGGTGACGGCCGTGGGCGGCGTCAACTCTGTATAGCATTGCATCGTGTGGGAGTCGGGAGCATGTCGATGCTAGACAAAGCTAGGGATAAGTCCGGCGGCAGATGATGCTGCTTTCTGTTATTGTTTTGGTAAAGGTTAGCGCGCCAGTTGCAGAATAGTTGTAAAGTGAAGACGAAGCTACGCAGCCATAGATTTCCCTATGCGCGATGTGATGTTGAATTGGATGATGGAGGATATGATTCCTTCCAATCGAGTTTCAAGTTGACGACGAAGCAAGTGGAAGCCCGACCTCCAATTGATTGTCCCAATGCGCGTCGCGACTGATTGGCTGCAACATCCCAGTGACGCTCTTCGAGTCGGACGAGAGCAATTGCCAGTGTCAGAGCTGTGTGACGGCCAAAGACGGACAGTCGCTGCCAGCTGGCCACCGTTGAGAAAGCAGAAGCTCTGACCCCCAACGTTCTGGACCACACATTTGATGGCTTGCTAAACCCCACCTCAGCTGAATGTGAAAGCTGGGTGACCCACAAGGGTTCTCGTTGGAGAGCCCCGCTCGACACCAATTCACGTGGAGTCCTGAACAAGTTATTACCATAGTACAGCACATTGTGTAGCCGCAAACTGAGACATTATTGTACACAGTAACGACACCCAACCTGTGACGCCATACGATCGGTTGACATTCCGGGCGGGCAGTGCGAGACGGGACTCTCTCCAACCACAACGTTTGCCTGCCTCTGGTAACTGCACCTCCAGCTGAAGTGCTCAGGCTGCAACAGTGCAACAGTCAACTGCACCCCAACCGATCACTTAGAGATCCCGCTCGGGACGACATTGACGGAAGACGCCAAGACGCAGACCCAAACATCTGGGCAGCCCGCCGGTGCCCGAACTTGAACGTCGCTACCTTTCCACATTGTCCATCTCAAACCGAAGCGAGCGGGAGTGGTGCCTACCCTGACCTGACGACTTTGGCCGACCATTGGCGATCCTGCACTTCTTCCCCTCCAACCACACAACGTCCTCCAATATTTACTTTTACCAACAACATGTGAAATATTTGAGGCGGGATACAAACCTATTGCCTTGCTGGACCCTTCTTTTCCCAAATCCGCTTCATAACTGGGTGTGCTCCCTTGTCTGATGCACCCCACGTCATCCGGCTATTGATCTTCTCCACGATTCCATCCGTACCACTGCGACTTTGTCACTTTTTTCCCCCGTTCCGCTGGGGTGGCAGCTGGCTGACCGTCAAAGTCCATTTCTTTCCCAACTTGCCGTGAGTCTTCACTCTTCACATCACACAATCACCACCCAACAACGGAACCCAGGCGGCCCAACAACTGGGAGCTTGAGAGTGGGAACCTTGACCAACTCAACCTGACCCATCTGATAGGTCCTTTATCCTTTTTCCATTGGCCCCCTATTAAATAACGGCGAACCTGTGACCTACAAGGCTAGGCTAGGCCGCGGGGCAAACTATCGCTAGACAACCAAACAACCAAAGAGTCAAGATAGCCCGGCTAGACGGCGCCAGAACCGGCTATCAGACACCCAGATATCTAAGATATAACCCATTCGATGTCAGGTTTGCCGCCTTCGTGTTCCGCCTTTATACCCTTTTGCGATTGACCGTCCAATCCACCACTGCCCATGACCATACCGCCTGCCCGACCTCACCTTGTCCACTTGTTTTAACCTAGAGAGTGTACCTGAGTGAGGATGGTTTCCGACCTTTTTCACCTCCTGGATTAGCAACGACATCTTAGTCGTCACTTCTACCTTTTGATCAACCATTTCCGCCGAGATGGCTTCCAGCTCAAACAGGCCATTCAAGCTCCCCCTTGGTCCCATTTCGCGCTCTAACAATGGCGACCATTCCTCCGAGTCCGACTATCCGGGCGGCCGTCGCGACTCCATGGCCGCCCTCTCCATCTCTTCCCATGTCAACCAGGAACAGCTCGCTCATACCCTTGACCGAATTCACAACACGGCAAGCCAATCTGGGGTCCTGACCACCTTCAACGATTTCGCCCCGCCTCCTCCACCTACTGTGCCTGTCGCCGAGAGAAAGGGAACTACGGGCGAGTTGGTACAACAAGGCTTGAGTGGTCTCTACAGCCGTTTCAAGGAGGTCGTCGGGGTGGCAGGGAAATCTTCTGCCCAGGAGGCCGAAAGTTCTACCAACACTCAGGATGACACGGCCAAGAATCCCAAGAGCCCGATTCCCAATAGCTCCAACAACAGTAGCGCCAAGATGTCGATTCCCTCCCTTCCCAAGGGAGACAGCTCGTCCATCAAGTCGCCTTTTGATACAAAGTCGCCTTTTGATACAAAGTCGCCTTTTGATACAAAGTCGCCTTTTGATACAAAATCGCCTTTTGATACAAAGTCGCCCTTCGATGCAAAGTCACCCTTTGAGGCAAGGCATACCTTTGATGGGCCCGCTTCTCTCGAGATCCCACCCGCCATGTCTACCGGTACATCACCAGTTTCGCCAACCACCATACCGGCAGACCTCCAGTCCCCCCCACAGACAACCAGACCACCATCACTTGCTACGCTGCAGAGCCTCAAGACCGGAAACTCGAGCGCACAGACAATTCCGAGGACGGGAAGGACGCCCCAGTCAACCGCTGCCAGCCCTACCGTTGCCCCCTTCATGGGAAAAGGGCCTTTCGAAAGGGATAGTTCTAGGGGTCCTGCCAGACACCTCGATGAGCCCTCAAGTTGGGGCTCTAGCCGGCGGAGCATCAGCAGACATGGTGACGGATCCACGCCGCCTAGCATCGCCGTGAGAACAAGTGTAGATAGCACGACGGCCGCTTTGGCGCGCAGTAGAAGGGAAGACGCCGTGAGTATCGACGGAGGCATCGACAGCCCCATGAGCCCTTCTAGGCCTATACCAGATGTGTGCATCTCTTCTGCCTCCTCGCGCTTGTCTGAGACCAACCAAGTCAAGCGACGGCCTGCCATTATTGACCGTATAAGTCAGTCCAGAGGTCATAGCCACTCCAGGTCCTCGTCCCTGGAGCCTGGCAAGGCAGAGCCCAGCACCATTAGCACATCAGCTCACAGCACTGTCTATCATGACTCGTTTACCCACAATGTCAAACCACAGAGGTTGCAATCTGGAGCTATGAAAATCCCAGGCACCACGACAAACGAGGGAGCCCCTGATGTCGTCAATGCTAGACTAGAAATGATGAGGAAGCAAGTCCTGAGCAAAGAGTTCTGGATGAAAGACGAAACCACCAAAGAATGCTTTGCCTGCGGGAGCCCGTTTTCTGCCTTTCGACGCAAACACCACTGCCGCACGTGTGGCTGCATCTTCGATTCAAAATGCACCTCTACCATTTCAGGACAGAAGTTTGGCGTTCAGGGAACGCTTCGCGTCTGCAAGAATTGCTTGGAGGTTATAAACCGCCGCTATGAAAGTGGCTCAGATGATTCGGCGGATGAGCCCTTTTTGCCCACCATCTTTCGTTCCAACCAGACTAAGCCGCCTCCTCTTCCTGCTAGACCTCAGGCTAATGGTGAGGTTAGTATTGCGGAGCGAACGGAGCAAGCGAATGACACAAGGTCCGCCAAGACACCGATGATGGCGATTCCGGCCACACGCCGAGTTGGTGATAGCAATCGTCACTCGGCCGTTCTGGAGATTAATATGCCACAGCTCAGCCGTCCAGGATCATCTCGGTCGCTGAGATCACTCGCGGCGGGCCGACCGCAATCATCTAGTCATCGCAGGCTTCATTCAAAACATACGTTCTTGACTAGGTTCAAGTCTACTACGACTGACGATAGGGCACCGTTTCGCAAGCCTGCTAGCGAAGAACTTGGGAGGAAATCCAAGCTCAACGCCTTCCATGACGACAATATCATTGACCCAGAACTTGCCCCCTATATGTCGGACGAGTCAACCGATGACGAACAAATGAGTAGCATATTTGCAACCCTCAACAGCAATAATGTGCCAGCGGCCAGCCTTGATCCCGACAAAGCAAGCATGGGTGCCTTTATGAATCCTGCAAACAGAAAACATAGGTTCCGCCACGGCGAGAAGAGCATCAGCGGACTTAGTTATACCAGCAGAGGCCACGAAGACACTGGCTTACCAACTCTCTCTCTCCATACCCGGCCAACCCGCAAGAGAAACCTCAGCACTGCCAGTGTCACGGGCCACCCGCTGCGGTCACCACGCCCCAGATCTGGCATCTTCAGCATCATGCTAAACCCTGGTGCTTCAGCTGACGCCTTGTCTATCTGGGATAATCCTGGAGTTGTCGAAGCATCTGCACTTAGTAGAAGGGATTCTTACTTCGAGGGCAGGTCATCAACCGGTGGACTCAACCCCATAAGCATGAACCACGTCAAGAAACTTTTCCGGCAGCTTTTGAACGATGCAGAAATTCCCAACCCTGCAGCGTGGGAAAAGGCCCTCATCCCTATCCTTGACAGGTGTGCTGATGACGTTGATCCGGACGTCCGCAACGGAGATGACATGGACATTCGACACTGGATCAAGTTGAAAAAGATACCCGGCGGCAAACCCGGCGATACTGCTTACGTCCATGGAGTTGTCTTTTCCAAGAACTTGGCCCTCAAGACCATGCCCCGCAAGATCGAAAATCCCAAAATCGTCATCATCACTTTCCCAATCGAGTATCAGCGGCACCAGGAGCAGCATTTTATGAGCTTGCAGCCGGTCATAGAGCAGGAAAAGGAGTATCTGAGGATGGTGGTGAACAGAATCCTAAACCTCGAGCCTCGAGTGTTGCTCGTCGAAAAGAACGTTTCTGGCGTGGCTTTACAATATCTTTCGGAAGCTGAGGTCGCGGTCGTGTATAACGTCAAGCCGTCAGTTATTGAGGCTGTCTCCAGAATTGCCAACATTCCCATCATCTCATCCATGGATATGCTAAGCTTGGGTGCCCGCGTCGGAACCTGCCAAAACTTTGAAGTCAAGACCTTCGTCAACAAGGAGCTCAAAGGCAGGAAGAAGACGTACATCTTCATCTCTGGCTGCCCAAAAGAGCGCGGCTGTACTATTGCTCTTCGAGGCGGGTCGACAGAGATTCTGTCCCGCATGAAGAGAATCACCGAGTTCATGGTTTACGTGGTTTACAACCTCAAGCTCGAATCCTGTCTTATGCGCGATGAATTCGTTCATGTGCCTGAGGAGCTCGAGTCTCCTCCACGACCAACTACGAAGCTCCTGAGTGATGGCAGTCAGGCCCCGTCGTCAACCACTCCAAGCGCACAAACTGGGGACAATTCCGCTCACAGCGTGGTCGATCACATCTCCGAACATGATCAGTCTCCTGAACCCTCTCAAGCGACTGCTAGGCCTGCCGAGAGCACAACCTCGGCTGAGCAATATTCAGCCGCCGCCCTCGACACCAGCTCGTCAATCAAGGAGGAGACTGAGGAGGAACTGCTTCGGGCTGAGTCAGAGCCACATGAAGGTCAAGGTGCGGAAGACTTGCCTATGCCGACGTATTATGGTGACATGGTAGCCAAATACGAGACCAGAATCCTCTCTGCATCACCCTTCGTCAAGTTCACTCAGCCATACCTGCTCATGAAAGCCCGAGAGCAGGAGAGGCGTCTGGTGTATCTCAAACGTCTTCGTGACCAGGACATCGTCGAAGAACTCGGAGAAAGCGAGAAGAGTGAGCCTCAGCCTAGGCAATTTCAGCTTATCAAGCCTGAAATGGTGCATGAACTTGGCCAAAAGGCCCCGCGCCACATCATGGAGGTGCTCCATGCTGTCCATGATGCGGAATACGACAAGGCCTTGTACAACTATCAGACCCAAACCAGGCAGTGGGAGAATTATATCCAGGGAAGCCTCGACCTGTTTGATCCATACTCCCTTCAGAGCATCGTTGTTTTGTATTCGGTTACATGCAACGTGACCCAGGTCCCATGCACCGAGCCCAGCGTGGTGGCCTTTGAGTTCTATAAGGAGACTCCAGACCCGCTTAGTGGAATGTACCAAGATTGCACCCTGGGGCAGTACATAGAGGACGTCTGCGAAAGCGCCGACTCAATCTGTCACTCCAATGGATGCGACCGAAAAATGTTTGAGCATTACCAGACGTATGTTCACGAAAACGCGCGAATCACGGTCATGGTGGAGGACAAGCCAAAATGGCCAGAGAACTTCCCCGAGAAACCACACGAAAGGGATGGTTGGAAAGATGGGACCGGCATCTGCATGTGGAATTACTGCAAGGTGTGCAACAAACATTTCGGACTGATGCCCATGTCAGTGAGCACCTGGAAGTATTCTTTCGGGAAGTATCTGGAACTGTCGTTCTGGAGCCGTGGTCTACGCCTTCGTCCAGAGACAGGATGTCCTCACGATCATCAAAAAGACCATGTTCGGTTTTTTTACTACCTTTACCGCGACATTGTCGTCAGGATACACTACGATCCGATCGACTTGTACGAAATCATTGTCCCTAGGTCTCGGATCACCTGGAAGGTAGACCATGATCTGGAGTTGAAGAATCAAGTCTTTACCAAGGCAGAAGAGCGCTGGAACCGCTTCATCAACTCCGTAAAAGCCAGGCTGAAGAGCATCAGGATCGATAGCGTCTTGCCGGAGAAAACGGAGCATTGCAAAGCTGAGGTGGAAAGAATGACAAAGAAGGTACAAGAGGACCAGGCCGAGCTGATTCAGGACCTTCAGGATGCCTACATGGGCTCAAAGTACTACGAGGTTCTTCCCATGAACGGAGTTATACGTCAGATGGCAGAGAGAGCTACTGAATGGGACGTGGCATTCACCAAATTTGAGGCCGACTTCCTTTCGGACAAAGATGTTCGCCAGTTGACTATCATCCAGCTGAAGAAGATGTTTGACCCAAAATCCGGATCCTCAGGTTCTGAACTTGGGGAGAAGGCGTCCTCTGAGGCAACTCACTCCAATGCCAACGCCGGCGAACCGGAAGTGAAAGAAAAGCCATCGCAGCCAACGGAAGATGAAGGCCCCAGTCCCAAGACGCATTCTCCAGTGTCTTCCGCGACCAAACCTGTCTCTGTGGTGAGGGGGGAAGCAGTGGATGAGGCCGGGTCCATCCTGGAAAGAGTTGAGCCTCTTGACCTTGCAACTGCATCCTCGCCCACGCTCATTAGGAATGGAGCGGATCCGGTCCTGGAAGCAGCAAAGGTCACCGTCAACGAGCCAACGCCGATCGTCGCACCCGCAGTCCCCACACCACTACCGACACCTCTCTCAAAACTTAACGAAGCGCCTCAGTTTACCGGTGGTGAGTCGTCTTTGGCAGAGATGATCGAACTCAAACGCCGAGAACAACAGGCAGCCATGCCTGAGGCTAGCACCTCCGCTGCTGGCGGCGAGGGTTCGATGGAATGTTTCAGGCCTATTGTACCGGAACGCACGTCATCTCGTAAGGCGGGTTTGACGGTGTCGCCTCCCTTAACACGGGCCATTTCACAGCCGGTGGGAGCTATTCCGAAGCTCCAGTCCGCTATTCCGAAGACTAAGGAGCATAAGATGCCAGAGCCGGGTGATCTTGCGCGGGCAACAGGGGAGGGCTCATCTCTCAAGGGTGATAAGAAGTTCCTTGGAATGAAGATCCGTCCTTCTGCTATCCCACGCTATCGGCATAGGAATTCGAAGGTGTTCACTCTTGCACGTCACTTTGAGGAGTTGAGTCGAGAGTTTGAGAAGGAGCGAATCAAGGACAAGAGAGAGCGGCAGGCCAAGATGTCTTTTCCTCGTGCATATCTGCCACGTTCAACTACCAAGGCTATCGTGGAGATCTATGAGGATGTTGACCAGGCTGTTCAAGAACCCGGTACCGCGGAAGAGGGCCATCCTGGTGACAAGGACTCGAAGGACAAAAGGCCAATGGAGGGTTCCTCTCCGTCGGATCAAACCCAAGGGGATCCTGCCAGATTGTCTGCAGACCATGGTCGCACTTCATCGGTTGAGATCCCATCTCGAGAGCCTACCCCTCAAGATCGGAACCATGAAGCGGACGGAGACGAAGGACAACACGAGAGCGAAGCTGAATCGGACGGCGAAGGTGCAGAAAGTGATGCCGACCGGTCAACCTATACGTATGACGATATCCCGACCGATGTAAGGGACCTTGCTGCATCCATCGAGCCAAGTGAGGAAATACCTGAAGAGCTGCCGAAGCACCAAAGGAAGAGTCTCATGACAATGCTCACCAACTTCTGGGCCGAACGCTCCGCCAGTGGATGGCCCACGCTTGATTACCCTTACAATTCAACCGACCACATGTTTACGGACTCGAACGTGATTGTCAGAGAAGACGAGCCAAGTTCTGTTGTGGCCTTTGCGATGAACTCCACGGACTACCACATCCAACTTCGAAACATTCGAAGGAACTCCAGGAGAACCCAACAGCAGCAGCAACAACAAAGGCAGCAGAAAGAGCAACAGCAGCAGCAACAACAAAGGCAGCAGAAAGAGCAACAGCAGCAGCAACAGCAACAGCAGGAGCCACCGTCCCAGGATTTCGAAGAGAGTAGTGATAGCGGCATGTTAGAGATTAAGGGCGGCGGCGCCGGTCCAGATCTCAGCGAAGCCGAACTAGAACAGAGCATGCTCCGCCCCTTCGGCACACACCTCAAGTTCCAATTCATGGAAGGCTCCGGTAAGTTCACCTGCAAGATCTTCTTCGCCGAGCAATTCGACGCGTTACGACGCAAATGCGGCGTCGGCGACCGCATCGTCGAGTCGCTCTCTCGCTGCCTCAAATGGGACTCCAAAGGCGGCAAGACCAAATCGGTCTTCCTCAAGACTCTCGACGACCGACTCGTCATGAAATCGCTTTCCCCCATCGAGACCTCCGCCTTCCTCGGTTTCGCGCCCGTATACTTTGAGTTCATGGCCCAAGCCCTGTTTCATGACCTCCCCTCCGTCATCGCCAAGATGTTGGGTTTCTTCCAAGTAATCATCAAAAACCCGCTGACCAACACCGAAGTCAAACTCGACCTCTTACTCATGGAAAATTTGTTTTATGACCGCTCCCCCACCCGCACGTTCGACCTAAAGGGATCCATGCGCAACCGCAAAATCCAATCAACCGGCGAACAAAACGAAGTCCTGCTCGATGAGAACATGGTCGAGTACATCTGGGAATCTCCTCTCTTCGCACGGGAGCACTCCAAACGGCTCTTGCGCGCATCGGTATGGAACGATACGCTTTTCCTCGCGCGCCAAAACGTGATGGATTACTCGTTGATGATCGCCGTCGAAGAGAACAAGAAGGAGCTGGTGGTGGGCATTATTGATTGCATCCGCACTTGGACGTGGGATAAACGCCTTGAAAGCTGGATTAAAGATAGGGGATTTGCGGGGGGAGGGAGGAATCGGCCGACGGTGACGAGTCCGAAGGAGTATAAGAGTCGGTTTCGAGAGGCTATGGCTAGGTATGTGCTTTTTGGTCCTGCGAGGTTTTCGTGCTTGGTTGTGAGGGGGAGGGATGGGAGGTTGGTTTTGTTGAGGGGGTTGGTTTGATGTTCACATGGAGAAGCTGAGTGGTGGTCGGTGGTGATGGACGTTTAAATTGGCTGACACATTCTTGGATACTCTCCTTTTCTTATGATTATAGGTATATCCTCCAGGCACCTAATTGCTGGCATCACTTTGGAAGTGCCCTGGGCTCGATCGGTAATCCTTCTTTGAAGGCTGTTGGACCTGCTCCTAGGACGAGGTTCGCGGGTGATGTTACCCCGTCAGTAAGGGGGTCGGTGAGAGGGTCGGTGAGGGGGATGGAATAAAAAGGTGGCCGAGGGTAGGTGGTAGGACAGTGAGCAGAATGTGCGAGGGTATGGCTGGCAAGGAGGAGAGCGTGGTGGCGTAACGACACAGTATATGGGTGGGGACGATGAGAAGACGAGAGTCTGTTACGCTGCAGTTTTGTTGGTCTGTTGCATTGTCATTATCAGTATTGTTAAGCACGGCGTTTGTTGTTTTCACCCATCAGACAGAGAATGAAAAGGGAAAATTGGTTTTAGTCCGTTGCCCAATTGTCTGTTGGGAAATGGTGATGCATTCTGCCATTTACTTGTTTCCTCTCTGCCCTCGGCGCCACTTCCGATCCAAAGGACCTACAAACAGCGGCGCTGTCCATTCTTGTGTGAGGTAGGTCAGATATTCCCATCCAACCCCCCTCCCTGTTCTAATCGTCATTCATATTGCTGACTTTCCATGGTATTTTGCCACAAATTCCCCCTGATCACCTGCCAGTGCAAAACTGCCAGGCTAGCAGCGATGCAGATAAACCAAGTGAAAACAAAGTAAACAATAAAGCAAAGTAAATCCACAAAGCAAAGCCTCGGGGAAGACGAGCAAAGGTTTCCCTCATTATTTTGTAGTCCCTTGTAAAGATTTTTTACGGGTTTTTGCTTATTACTAGGGTGCTTTGGGGTTGGTGATTTCGAGGTTTTGCGTATTCTGTGACCTCAACCGTATCCGTTACTCTACTCCCTCAGCCAAATTGGACGGATCTAGTAATGGTTTCAACATTTAATGCTTCCTAATTGTTATGGTCGTTTTTGCTTGAAGTACGGTACTCCGGGCGCGGAAGAAGGTAATATCCCAGGTTTGTAGACATTTGAACGCAAAGCAAATCCGAAATAAAACAAACAAATTTCTTCTTTTGATCCTAAAGCAAAGCAAATCTGACCAAACTTTGCTTTGCTTTGCTTTGCTTTGCTTTATCTGCATCGCTGCAGGCTAACCAGCACAATCACTTGGGATTCATCAGTCACTCACCGGCTTGGCAACCATCAAACTAACAAGCGACAGCCCAACCTGCGCAGCCGCCAGAACCGTCGTCTCCCCCTTATTATCATAAGCCGGGCTCACCTCAACCACATCGGCCCCGACGACAGATAAGCCTCTCAGCCCGTCAATGATAGTCAGCAGTTCCCTCGTCGACCAGCCACCAGGCTCAGCGGTGCCCGTGCCCGGAGCAAACGCCGGATCCAAAACGTCAATGTCGACGCTGATGTACACCCTCGAGTCACCCACCCGGTCCTTGATGGTGGAAATGATCCAGTCGATCCCGTGCTTGTCGATATCCCGGGCTGTGATGACGGCGAAGCCGCAGCGCTTGTCGTTAGCGCGGTCACTATGCTTGATGATGGGACCGCGAGTGCCAGCGTGGACGGAGGTGTTACGGATTAAGCCCTGGGAACTTTGTGTTAGTGATTGGTGGATGTTATGGGCATTCGATGAGGGGACCTTACTTCTTCGTGGGCGATGTGGAGGAAAGTTCCGTGGTTGATGGCTCTGTGCCAACAGGGGGTGTTAGTGAGTTGTCGAACCTCGCTGGGTGCCTGGGTCTGAAGATCGACTTACGCATAATCGGAGATGCCTCCGAGAACGTCAGGATTCCATGTGTCTATCGTGAGGTTAGTGTCTACTAGGCCGCCGCATCGATACACAGATATTCCGCGTCAAGACACTCACCAATGTGACTATCAAAATGGATCACGGACACCTGACCCCATCGTCGAAACGTTGATCGCAGTGCCGAAAGAGTGGTGCTGTGATCACCGCCCAACGTCAATATTCTCGGCACGGCTGCAACCGTATCGTTGGCCGTGGGCCGTCCAGATATGACTCTGTGCGCCTTGTCGAGCTGCTTGAAGGCAACGGTATTGTCGAGCCAGGTCAAGGTGGCGTCGCCGCAGTCCACGATGGTAGCCCAGTCATGCAATGCATCTTCGTCTGCAAGTAATCATCACATCAAGTTAGTTGGAATTTGGGAGCGGTGATCTTAACAATTTTCGAGTAGTATTCTCGGTGGGGTTCTGTTTGGCGTTGAGCTATAATCTATATTGAGTACCATCGTGTACTTTGAAGGTACAGTAGCTCGAGAATTACTCTTTGTGAGACAAACATTGCATTGGGGAACTTGTGGTCCTTGAGATCGAGGTGGTACCGCAGTAAGTGCCGCGAAGAGATTGAAAGCTGAAACGTACTTACCCGTGTAGAAATCGAATCCTCCGAGGCGTTGACTTCCGATCCTAATTCCTGTCGGCCCGTAGCGGGCTCCTGGTCGTCCGGTAACAGCCTACAAGAAAGTGTATTTCTGGTAAGACAACCGGACTAATCTTGCCAGAGGAAAGAAACAGGACTGACTGTATCAAAGGGAGCGCCAAAAACAGCAATGTCGTACTTCTTGGAAGCCGCTTCTTCGTCCGAAAAACAATTCACATACGGAAGGCTGCCGAACGTCTTGAGTCCGTGGAACTGACTTCCCGTCAGGATATCGACATCGTCCACAGTTGGATCGTCAAGGGAAATTGGATGTTGTCTGTTGTTGCTGGAAACCCAGAAGGACGAGGAGGAGGAGGAGGAGGAGGAGGAATGAGGGGTACTGTGAGCTACTACCCCGCTGATGCCGAGGGAGAAGAACACAAGTGATCTCATGCTGGTTGCCAAAAAACCACTCGTCATCCAGATATACAAAAGGAGAGGAAGGAAAACGGCTATCCTGAAGCTCATGATAGTATTCGCATTCCTGGAGGGAGGAGGCGGAGGTCCTTATACCGGTCCATGGTTGCTTGCGTCATGTCGCCCCGCCTTATCAATGCCCTTTGTCGACCGGGGGCAGTTGCACAGCCCACTCTTGCAGCCAAATCACACAGAGCATGTTCGGTGTCTTTGTCAAAATCACCTGCTATTAAGCTGATATGGGAAGTCGCGGAAGGTCCAGTAATCCCGTTACGTGATGCAATTGAGATGGAGTCAACCTCGTTCCTTCCCAAAGGAGCAAAGTTTTGCGGTGACCAGTCAAGTTATTGCCCCATTTCAAGAGAATCTCTCTCCATCACATCACCATCTTATCTTCATTACCTAATATCTTTAACCTCGATATCCGACCTATCACCACCTAGAATCCGTCTGCGCAGGACCTCGATAGCACCTTTCAACAGCTTCACCTTACAATACATTTTCAACGCACTCAAACCATCCATCCTCCTCCGTCTTGCGCAATGGATCCTTAGGCTGGAAACGACAGAGTGAGCGAGAGCGGTACTCGCCGCCATGTACCCATCAGTGGCATCAGGGAACCATCTGAGCATTTATCTCCCAGGGCCAGTCACCGGATCGATTCCCAACAGCCAGAAGAACGTCGAGACACGGCCTTTACTTCCCACCCAGACAAAGATGAAGTGTACGAGGCGTTCACTGATATTGACCTGGGGCCAGAGCTGGAGAAGCAGGGAGTGCCGCCTCGCCCCAGCCGGAGGGCTCGTGCCAGAAAGCATTTCACCTACGCAGCTTAGTGGCAGCAAGAGTTCTGGTACGCCATCATATGCGTCTCCACGGCAGTTGGGCTGGTGATCCTCCTCAGATACTACGACAACCAGCTTGTGCCTGAACTGGGCGTCGGAGTACAATTTGACTCAGTCCTCATTGTCATGGTCACAATCTTCCGCATATCACTCATGGGCTTCGTTGGCTCTTGCCTAAGCCAAGGTGCGTGGCTTTGGGTTTCGGAAATCTCGCAACAACGTTACAACCACGATGCGCTGCTGTCGGACTTCAGTGTCTTTGACGGATCGTCTCGGGGACTACGAGGCAGCTTGCGCTTGCTCTGGCGGATGAAGCTCAAACATCTTGGGTGTATCGGTGCGCTTATCATTATCCTATCACACTGGTTCGAGACCTTCAGTCAGCAAATGGTTCTCTTTGAGCAGCGTCCCCGAATTCTCAACCATGGGTACGGTCCGGCGCCGCCTCCTCCACGATCCGAGGTCTAGGACGCTTACATGAGGCGAGGAGGCTACCTTGGAGACTTGGTACCTTCGCTCTCTACAAAGGCAGCCATCTACAGCGGCATCATCTCAACCGAGATACCCAGGCTCCCTGTGTACTGCGAAACCGGAAATTGTTCTTGGCCAGTGTTTCCGACTCTGGCGGCGTGTGGAGAGTGTATCACAGTCAACAACGTCTCATCGACTTGCAATGAAACTTCACGCATGTGCACATACAGCGTTGACTCTGGTAACACATTGGACGTTCCCATGGACCCGGCGGCCGAGTTCAATATCTTCAAAGTAGCTCCCTCGAACGGATCATTTCATCCAATCAAGTCGACAAATCGGGCCTACTTCTCGGTTTTTGACATGCTCTCCCTCGTCCAGTCTGAGGATCAGGGATTGTCTGTCACGGGTTCCGAGTGTGCCTTATGGTTCTGCGTCCAGAGTTTCAAGCTCCTAGTCTTTGATGGAACGCACAATGAGACCATTGTTGGAAACTGGTCCACCACGGAACTTGCACATGGTGGCAATCTCCACGGCGCTGGGTATTCTTTCATCGGCCTGCCCGAGAAGCTGAATGCTGACAATACCACGGCCTACTCAGTATCCAATGAAGCCATAACTGCTTTGCGAACGTTCATGGCTGACATAACGTCTGGAGTGGTCCGCGCCGACACAAACATGTTAGATTACTCCTCGGACTGGGTTGAAGCCATGTGGAACGCAACCAATAACCTGGATGCCTGGATGGAGAGCTTCACGCAAGCCATGACGGCCGAGTTTCGTATCAATGGGAGACTCTCGAACGGACTGGGCGGCACCAAGGTTTATGCTGGATCTGCCACCCAGCTTGCCCCTTTCATTAGAGTCCAGTGGTGGTGGATGTTCTACCCCGGCTGCATGCTACTGATCAGTTTCTACTACTTCTTTCGCACCGTTGTTATCAGTGCTCGTCACGGAGTGTCTGCCTGGAAAGGAGATGCGTTGCCCATGTTGTTCGTCCGAGTCGACGACAACATCCATGCCCACGTTAGGGATGGCATGGACGTGCCAGAGGGCTTGATGGAGAGAGTTGGGAATATCCGGATTGCCATGTACAGGGATGAAGATGGACAATGGAGATTCAGGTCGACCAGAGATGACCCTAAAGAAGCCTAGCCAGAACGCGATGTTGGTCATTGAGGCTTTCAATCGTCAACAGTGTCTAAGCTCCTCGGTGGCACCGGCCACCACCAGCATCTTTTCCTACACACTCACTCGTACAAAATGGCGGGATAAACTGCAGACCCTGGCCACAGCTGCCCTACTGAGCGGCTCCCCTGAAGAGTTGAAGCCGCTGTGTAAACTCCTTTTCTAGTATATCAGGATGAATGACAAATACTTAAACGGCCTGGAGAACCTGACAAGAGCGTGATGTGAATAAGGTGTGTTGTGTAACCTTTCCGTCACACGCCCTAGGATCCAACTCCATATCACTGGCTCATTGCAAGGATGAAGAGCAACAAGGTCTTTCAGATGCCATCGATGCGGTTTTGCAGGTGCCCGACAGCTGTACTGCGAGGAGGCAGGTCGCATCTGGAGATTTAAGGACCGATTTCCCTGATGTCCCACTGCAGTGTGTGCTCACTATAGAACCTTGTAATGGAAGCAACTTCTCCTTCCATATCGAGGAAGGAGCTTGTTGGATTCGGTTATCACAACCGGCATTGCGACTTCCAACACGGCAGCCGACGATTTCCACTGGCCGTCTCCAGCCGGGACAAACAAATCCGATCCCCGAATGTCAAGGGCTGGAGGGACGCGCACCCGAGACTGGGATGATGGCGGTCAACACCAATAAATATCATGAAGTGATGGGGTGGAAAAAGCAAAAGTGAGAAGCTAATCTCGTCGAAAATAGGAGCAGCTAGGGAGTTCTGCCAACAGGCGAACGAGTTTGGCCTTCCGCGGACCCACCGTTCTGTCCTGGCGATGTTAGCGCTCACCTAACCACCCTGCAAGATACCGAGTCAATGGCCAGTTGCTTGCGGTTCCCTCACCCGTCTTGTCCCCCGCTAAACACTAGCAGTATGGGGATCGCTGGGATGGGGTGGAAGGAACATCCTTCAGGCCATCTCAAGCACCTCCCTAGGGCAGTAGGGCTCGCGCCGGGGAATCGCAAGGTGACTTTCCACTGGCAATTCGACCTTTGGACGGGGAACCCGTCACCGTCGATCGCTTCCCACCGTCCAGGGCACGACCTAGTCAAGGGGAGAACCCAAAGGCGGTTAGCAGAAATGAGCCTACAAGACAAGATCTGATTCTAGGATGCCTGTACCTGAAGGTCGAACATTGGCTAACCGCAAAGGCCGTCGAAGACGAGTCTCTAAAATTATTCTTCATTTCCATCTGTCCGAAGCACCACCACACATCCGCAGAGAGGCATCTTCAACTGAATTTATGCCCACAAACACATTCGTGTAATCAGTCAGTTTTCCACCTCTCATGTTGATGGTTCGGGGATCCACTACCGGACCGATGTCACCGCTGCCGGGTCGGGTCCGTTCTAATGATGGAGCTCACGGGTCGAACCAACCACCGAGGTTCGCAACGGCACCAACTGGGAAGGAGAAGAAGCCCCGACGTACCCCAGTCTGTCCTCCACTCGACAAACAATTATTCTTCATCTTCATGATCCCAAGACACATCAAAACTCGAGCTAACTCACTGGACCCGAAATGGCAGCACACCAGCAAACTTTGCGAGTCGTCCAACGCCTATCTACACCGCCGTGGACGGACGTTTTGAATTGCGGCTGCTGTGACGACGAATTGTCCGTACTAAACCCGCAAAGCTACCAAACTCGAATCAGCGAAGCGTTATTGGAAAAATCTGCGATTGAATCGTTCTCGGTTCCGGGCAGAGCTGGGCAGGTCTGGAGAAGTTGGGGCAAGCAAGCCAATCGCAACACCTAGCGTTTTTAACGAGAAGAGCACCGTGTACCGAGACACCCTCACCCCCGTTAGGGAACTAGTACTACGCTAGTAAAGAGTATAAGCTCGGCTAACTGAATACGGGCTCCGGTTAGTGGGGGAAGAACGGAAGTTGCACTAGTAGCATAGCTATTACGCTTGGCAGTCAGGACATGAGGGTTTTCGGCCTGACTCTCTGAGAAGCTGTTGAAGATCACAAGACGGACGGTTGACGGACGGCAGCGGAAGGCCCACGGCGGGATCGATCTTCTAGAGGCATCCCCACATTGCCTAAATAGGCACGGGAATTTGTCAAACTAACCTGAGCATCAAGGACAAGGCACGATGGAATTGTGCACCCCCTCCCCTATCCAAGCTTGGCTTTAAGGTGTCTTGAAGCCGAAGAAGCGAGAATCCTGTGGCAGAAAGAGTACCTGTCTCTCCACAGGATTCTCGTCACCGCGCTTGTTCTGCAAGTTGGCCAGGTAGGCCGGCCCATGTTGCACTGAACGAATACACGCAGTGACTGCAGAATTGGGATTTTAACTCACAACACCAGCCTTGGCGCGATAAAAGTGCGCTTCCCATTTCAGAAGCGCCGTTTTGATTCGTCGAGAAGCCGTCGAAATGGCGTGAGGTGGGGTTGGCACATGCCAGGTAGCATTTGTCCTTTTGGACCCCAGAGCAACCCACACACTGCACAGCACCTTAGAGAGAAATCGACAGCCAACGAGGACGAGCACCGTTTTAACTCATTTCGGGACATACTGTCCTGCTGGTCTCACTTTAGGCGTTTTCGCGAACGGCAATTCTCCGGCAGAGACGAGACAACGCTGAAGACCTCACCACCACCACCACCACCACCACCACCACCACCACCACAGAGCACCGACCGCCGCTTAGAACATCCAGAAGGAGTTGCGGCTCGCTTGAGTATCCACCGGCTGTGATCATCATTGGACAAGTTCCAATATGAAGTTGCACACCTCGCTACACGGGACGGCCGTCTCTCACCCGTCGTTTTCGGTCCCGATGGTACCGAGAACGATGATATCGACCGAAAGATGTGACTGATCACAACCTTTCCATGATCTGAAAAGTTCCTAGCAAACGTCCAGGACCTGAAGTTGTTATCGATTATCAAGGATTGCTGAGACGGTCTAGAGGGCTGTCGCGGCGCAGCGGCTTCAGCGTTACAGGTTAAGCAGTCTGTCTGTCCCTGCATCATACAGTCCAATGCTGGTTTGTTTGTTAGCTGGGTACTCCTGATATAGGTACTGGACGAGATCTACATAGTATTCCGAATTGTCCCAAACCTCACAAGGACAAATTGAATGGCTGAGTACGGATTACAAAGGCATTAACAGGATTCAATATGACATATTGAACATCAGAAACAGTGTGTTCCAGGTAAGATCACCATTTAATCATGGAACGAAACGAATTAGTTAGATATAAAAACGCCGAGGGAAGTTGACCCGAGGTCTTGAGTTAACAAATAAACCAGTATTGGACTGTACAGGGCTTCTTGAGCAATTAATTGCCAATGAGCTGAACCAGGCCCAAAACTGTTCCTCAGAGGGCCGAGTCGATGGTAGTAACGGCATCGTGGCACAGGAGCCTAATATGCAACCCATACGCTATACTTACAAAAAAAAAAAGAGGCAGTATGCGGTGCCACGTCAAGTTGAGGGTTGCTCGGGACGGTAGCAGCCGAAGGCATCTTCAGGACCGGCGCGGATGAGTGAGACGAGGTAGGATCCCATCGCAACAACAACACTTTTCGAAAGGAGACACTCAACATCTGCCACAACTTATCACGACTGCCACAAACTGCCACTCACATGACAGGAGACGATACCGAGGGCTTGGAACGGGAGAGTTTTTGAATTAATAGCGTGGTCAGCCTGGCAGTTCCGGTACTGCAGCATGCGGTCTGCAGTTACCTATGACCGCCCCCTTCCGCCTCTTCTCAGCCTGTCAATTCGATGAGCTGCATCCGAAAAAAAAGTTGTTTCGAGGTTGGGTATTCGTCCGTCTAGGGTACCCGAAAAGATATCTTTCTGCAGCTGAGTCCTGAGGGGCTCCGCTCCGACAGCCAGCCAGCCAGCAGCGCCCAGTGGTGGACTGGTGGTGGTGCTCGTGCCAGCCATTCAGCATGGCATGGAGTCTGTGCATTGCCCGTGGTGCGGGTGTGCAGTGATGCCACTAGAGGTGCGCGCGCGGCGGTGGAGAGAGAGACGAGAGAGGGTCAGAGGATTGAAAACAAAAGGCTCCGAGTCGCTGCGCTGTGCTGCTGACAAGGGGGAAAAGAAAGGAAGGGGAACGGTGGAACGCGGCAAAAAAAGAAACGAAAAAGAAACCAAGAAAAAACAAACCGAAAACCAGTCACTGTGCTCGCATAATTTAGCCTGACCCGACAGTTTGGAACCGAGAAAATCTGCCCATGACAAGGCCAATGAAAAGGGCAGAGCAGCCACGCCGGGGTGTATGGAGATGGATCTAACTACCGAGCGCCCGGGAACACTGTCTGCACTGTCCACTGGCGCCAAGCGGTGCGCGCCCGTTGGCCGGAGGCGATTAAGGGCTCCACTAGATGGCTGGCCGCTACTCCACCGAGATGTCACCGGAACGGGCAGGAAAGAGGTGGGCAAATTTGTCTCATTTGCTCCTGCCGGCGCCCCAAAAAAAAAAAAAAAAAAAAAAAAAAAAAAAAAAAAACACCTGTCGGAGTCCTGTAAACGAGCCAGTCAGGTTGACGATTGTTTCCAGTTCAGATCTTCACTGATGATGGAATGGTTGAGGTCATTCGTCGTTACTCGTTCCTAATGTAGTGCAGTGCAGTGCAGCGCAACCTACTAAATGAATAATGCGTCAAGCAATACAACAATGCAACAGCACTCCTGCGCAGAAACATGAAACACAAAAGAAAAGAAGGGCCGCCCCGAAGGAAGGATTCACCACATGAAGCGGCATGCGTCTACGAGATCGGCTCATGCTGTGCTGCTCTGGATCCATCTGGAGTGCCAAGTACTAGGTACGTATGTATCGCAATACACAATACTGCGTAAGTTACCTGGTGGCCTTTTCCATTTTTCCCGAGTCAATTGCGAAGTTAATTGGCCATGCCGGACCGAAACTGGCTACTCCCCCCCTCTCCTCCCTTCCCCCTTCCCACTCTTTTTCCCACAACCCCTCACCTATGTCGCCATTCGCAATGGGGACCGCTTTCCAGTTTCCAGCTACAGGTTCGATACTGGAGGGAAAGCTGCAACTCGACCTTCCCGATTCTGGATCGGCGGGCATGAGGACACCCATCGATGGTCGTTTCCAATGGTCCCATTCACTGGTCACTGGGGGTTGAAAAATGGGCGCAGTGTGCCGCAGTAACGGTTACCTTTTTGCGACCAAACTAGTGTATATACCCAGAAAGTAACCAGACTGCGACAAGCGGTGCAATGAGGTGAGCACTGGTTATGGAGACACAGCGGCACTACTGATAGCAGCAGACCATTCATTCTTTTGGGTAGGTAGTAGGTAAAAGTTCGAGAACCGACACCCAAAACATCGGAACCAGCGCTTGAAAAACGGTCTTGAAATATATCAACGGCCTGCCCAACGCAGGTTGGCGCGGTTAAAGTAGAAGATTGTGCCCAGACCTCTTGTACGACGATATTATCATGTAATATAAGGTCTCCACGGTTCCGAGGGCACAACGGGGATGACGGGGATGACGGATTGACGGGGGGCCCAACCGGGGGGTAGGGCGGGATCTGCTACCCTCGACAAGAAAATCGAGCTTCAATGTAACCCGGGGAACGGAAGCACATCATCCAGACGAGCAATGCCAGACTTCAATGGCACTCAATAGGACCTCGATGCTGCCTCGCAACCAAAGGGGGAGATACTCTCCAGCAGAATGGGGATAATCCCATCAACCCACACCAAATTACGGGGTCTGCCGCGCTCCCCTCCAGTTCCTCAACTTTGGTTAACGTTATACAGGCCCAGATCCACATACCAAGTAGGTACTCTCGGGTACGCGCTTCAGGAAAGGCATAAAGCAAGTCGGCCGGGTGCGTGCCTGCGCAGCCTCATTCTGTAGGCTGTATTTTATCTACCTTGTGCTTTGCATTGGATGTCTCTGGGTCTGGTCGCCCTCTTTGGTCGGCTGTCCCTGGGAGGCTGCTCAGCCCCGTAGCGCGGCCCTGTGAGGAGACGAGCGACGAGGGGGAAGAAAAGGAAACACGGGCACACAGATGGGGAATGGAGGAGATTCTCTGGGCAAACCAGTCCGGGGCAAGCCGGGACGTGGATAACATTCCCTATGCAGTTTGGCGTGTGGAGTGGAGGCCCAGATGTAGGCCTGCAAGTCTACAAGCCTCGCAGGGCACACTTCTTAGTGTAGTGACCGGCGGGACAGGGGCTGGAGTCTTCCGTGTCGGTACACGGTCGCCGACCTTGCCCTGCTCAGGGCGCTCACTGCCTCTCGTCTTCCTTTTTCTGAGCATGGTCACTGTGAGGAAATTATCCCACAGTTTTTTTTTTTCTTTTTTGCTGCGTATTCTACACCCTACCTACCTCTTTCCACATCTCACCGAGTATTCTTCAAAGAGAAATACTTGTCCCTCGCTTGACTATCTCGAATAGGCCTACTGCGTATGGGCAGCAGGCTGGTCAAGTTGTTTGCCATGTGCGCAAAGGCAGCATGGCGTGTGTGAAAGAGAAAACAAAACGGGACCCCCCTCCCTTGTCCGCCGGCCTGAAATTTATCATGGTACCTACCTCTGAGAATGGGGATGTCCAAGTATCCACATGCACCCTACGTACCTCTACTAGCCCGAATACATGTTCCATACGATCCATAACAGACGCCTTCAATCCATTCATCTTCATCCACAACGAACACATCCTGGCCCCCGATGCCACTACTTCGAGTCTGGCCTCGTCTTCTTCTAGCAAGCTGCAAGCCCTTCAGTTTGCCCGTTCCTGCCCCATCCACGTCCTCGTCCCCCCATCCACATCTCCATTGCCTGCATCGAGTCCACCGTGTTTGGTACCCGTCTGAGGATCGCCGTCTTCTCACTGAGAGAGTACTTGAATGCCCCGTTGCTCGCTCTTTTTCTTCCACCGTGACCCTCAAGGCTTCAGTTCTCAACCTTGATCAACCATCTTTCGACTCCCCCAGTGTCCAACAAACCCCCTCGGGAATAGCTTGCATCGATCATCCTGCCGACCTCGACGCATACGACGGCGATACCAAGGACGATACCACCTAGACTCGTCGCTTCACATCGCCTGAATCCCTCAGTGGCACCCTGGTCGAACGTTTTTGGCGGGGCTTTGCTGCTCTAGAGAACCCGACTGTGTGGTTCAGGCGTCTAGTTTAGGCACTGGTTGATAGGCCTCCTGCGAATCACGGTCCGGAGCTGTTCTGCCACCAGCACGTTTGCTTTTGCTCGCCAGTATTAAACCTACAATCAAGTACCTCCCACGTCCCGAGACCAAAACGATATCCTTCTGCAGCACTTTCTCCGTCTGGCTGTTCTTCATCCTTCCCCCTTCGCTACACCATCCAAACTCACCATGCTCTACTTAAACAAACGCTCTCCTTCCGAGGAGTTGGCCTCTGTTCACAATCCGAATTCTCCCAGTGGTATCTCTACTTGGCACCATTCTCTAGACGACCAGAAGATGACGGAGGTAGTCGCATACCCTCAACCACAACACCTCTACCACTTCGGTGGCTCATCACATCGGTTGCTTGCCCCTGCCCCTGAGCAAAAGTCCCCTTACTTCTCTCCGGATCTATATCGCGAGATGCCTGTCTACCCCGTGGGCTACCAGACCACCTCTCATCCGCCCAGGTCTCCCCCTGAGGCTCGCTCGGCTTCGGTCTCGAGTATATCCTCTCCGGCCTCCCACGGCACACCCGACATGTCTTCCTCCCGGACCATGTCACCAGTCACGGACTCCAACTCTGACTCCATGGCAAGCCCCCCTGTCTTGACCAGGACGTATAACCCGCCGTCATCCTACCACCACACACACCACACCTCTCAGGCGCTTCCTTCGTCGTTAATCCCCGCCCCATCGCATTACTTGCATGCTCAGGTCGCCCCTCCGCCACCAATGTCTCTCTATCCTTCGATGCCGGCCCCGTCACAACGAACAATGGCGTACCCACCATCATCCTCATATGGCTACCACCAACACATGGGCCACCCTTACCCGTCTCAGCAGCCGATGCACAACTATCAGCTGCCGATGCACAACTACCAATCAGTGTACACCTACACCAACACCCAGGCCTATCCCAGCCATTCAGCAGGCGCAATATTACCCTCCTTCGCTCCCACACCAGGGTCCTCGGTCATGTCACTCCCTCCTACGCAACGTCACGAGAAGGCTCCCATTGAGCGTTTATTGAAGGGTAAATACGATATCGTGATGCTGATCCAGTCACATCTGGATTACTTCGATGTCACCAAGGCTCAGATGGCGAGCAGGTGGTTCAGAGACCATTTTGACCCTTCAAAATGCCCCGAAGAAGACAAGATCCGGTGTGTGATGTTCGCCGAAATCAACTTCAAGCGGTTCTGGCCCAACAACACCTCATCGGGTGGCCGAGGCGGCGACAAGGATGACGGCAAGCACCCCGGCTCGTTTGGGTGCTACCACTGCTTTAAGGTCAAGAACCCCGAAAACTTTGAGCTGTTCAGGTGGAAGAACGATCTGGAGGATGCCCCTGATAGCAACAACAACAACTCCAATAGCAACAACAACGACCAAAAAAGCAAACGCGGCTCTGTCTCCTCAGCTGCCTCATCAAAACAACAACACCAGGGCCCAACAATAAACATCACCCAAACCTCCCCCCAACAAAATTATCCACTCTCCCCCTCCACCTCCTCCTTCTCCCTCACCTCAAACCCGCACTACGACCCCTCCGTAACGCGCTCCTCCCTCGCTGCCGCCGCTGCTGCCTCCACCAAAAACCAGTCCGGCGGCACCCGTCGCGGCGGTAACTCCCACTCCTCCTCGGGGACTTATTCTTCCTCCGACCAATCCCCCCGCATCCACGAAACCTGGGGCATCCGCCGGTTTTGCATCGACTGCGGCATCCGCAAGAAATTCTACCGCCCTGGGGTACTCATTGAGCTCCACAAGGAGAAGAACGCGGTGTGGGTTTGCGATTGCTGGGTCACGCATAAGAGGCCGCAGGAGCTGGATTGCAAGGTTTGTAAGAAGATTTTGCCGTTGAGCACGCCGAATCGGAGGAGGGGTTGATCTGGGGCTGATTTTTGGGGGTTTGGCTAGTGCCGGGTTAAGTTTTTTTTTTTTTTTTTTTTTTTTTTTTTTTTTTTTTTTTTTTTTTTTTTTTTTTTTTTTTTTTTTTTTTTTTTTTTTTTTTTTTGTTCTCTTCTTTTGTTCATGATTTTCTGAGTTTTGGGTACATCGTCACTTACGCCTTTCTCTTCTTGGAGCCTATCTTTTTGTGTACCCACTTGTCCAACTTGTCCTTCTTCCATCGTGAAAGAGGGTTTTGCCACTACCAGATACCACATTTTTCCCTTCGTCTTCTGATTCATCATTCTTTCTGGCTTTTTCATGTTGATAGTACTCATCTCATGTTACTTAAAGGATGGCTCATCTATACACGCAGTGGAATCCCACGATTGGGGCGGCAAAATCTGACTTTCTAAAGTATCATGGGCGTTCAATGGATTTGATACCTACTCTTCACACATCGTTGAGTTTTCTTGTATCTACGAGATTATGGCACATGATCACTTGCAAATACATTCTTAAGAAGATGAAAAACCAGTCATGCACTATTGATGCCTGTGATTCTGTCTATTGCCAGTTCAGTCATGCATGACTCATGTAAGGCGGCTTGAGCTGGTCGTCATCACCGCGAATAGCTTCATTTTCTCAATTCCTTAAGCAAACAAAATTCCGGCTTGGGTGATTATCTTTGATTATCTTTCCAAATACGGGGCCGCCTTACTTCCTCGAACTTGCAGGTTCTTCCTTCTTATTCACTAGTCTTTTTTTCTCCTGAAACCGAGGCTCACATGTGTGAATCACAGTCACACGCATGAGAAAAACTTGAAGTTTGCGCAAGTCAACCGGCGATGCCCTTTGGCGATGCTCCTTTAACGGATGCAAACTCAAATTGACATCGATGGCGTTGAAAACTTTTTTTTTTTGTTCTTCTTACTGCGTACAAATGTTTCTATGTACTTTATGTGAACAATGATATCTGCTGCATCGTGTGTTGATGATGACGTGCAAATCTGCATAGCACTTTTTTGCTGATCATGACGACGCACACGCACATGGCGTTGAGAACAGGAGCTATCTCACCAGCTACTACCGATGTTCTGTGGCGCTCGAATCTCTGTATTGTTTGTTGATGTAAGTAGTGAGTTTAAAGTGCTGGTAGAGCACGCCTCCTTCTCGCAGTGGTCATCAGGGGCATTGTTTCCCGCTTGTTGACCTTCCCGCATGCTAACTGGAGTTCCCGCTTGCCCTTCCCGCTTGCCTGTACATACATGAACGTAATGGGGGCCGTTTTTGGCTTGGGCTTGCTTATTGATCATGTGTATATGTTTATTGATTTCATCGAGCCACGACTAGAGAGAGGGAAGTGCTCGATTGATTGCTACTGGCGTCATCTCTTCCTCCTTTTTTTTTCCTCCCCGGGATCATCCATACCTCCCTCCATGCATCCCGTTTCATGAGGTCGGCAATCACAACGTGCAACGGCGACCACGGGGACCGCGCAAGGCAGAAAGATCCACGATGCAGTGCGGTCAGTTCTCAGTTTTCGTAGACCGGCGTATGCAGAGACGGGATGAAGTCATGGGGAAAACGTGGTGTTTGAAGCAAGGGAATGGATCGACTGTGTCAAACAAACTTCAGGGAAGAACTCACCTCGAGCCGCCAGGCCTTTTCAGAATTGCTTCCACTCGAGAGGTGCTATGGCATTGAATGGCGGTGTCTCCGGATTCTGTGGCTTGTGTGGGTGTTTCTGACAGCAAGGTATTGTCTACCTGCCAGAGATAACGTGGAATAATGGAAAGGGCAAATGTGTCGCCGCAATTTCCCGTTCTTCCTTCCCTTTCCACCTTCTTGGCTTTCATTGTTTTCCTTGCTCATCCTCTGTCCTCGTTCGTTTTACGTGCGCAGACCCAGACCACAATGTACACCTAGGTGAGCTTCCATGTAACCGGGTATCTAGGCCTCTGTTACCCGGGCTGTCGTTGCTCTCCCAGAGTTACATTGACAGTTAGGAACCTCAACCGTCCCTCCCACCACACAGACAAGCCACATACATAATCCCTCCCCCCCTTGATAGCG